>CM062393.1:13004959-13604959 GCA_031304145.1 Cardiospermum halicacabum
TATTTACAATCTTGACCTCTCTATTATATTGCTCAATATATTCCCGGATAATAGTACTAATTTCATTCCTTTCTTCATTCGGATAAAGATGGGTATCCACTTCATCGTTTAATGTGGAAGTTCATCAACGGACCGGGGCCACAACACCTGTTTATCCGGAATCCCCCTATTCCAGCCTTTCGATCTCTCTGAATTTCAATACCCAGTATCTTTTTGGCTGCTCCCAAATCTTTCATTTCAAACTCACTGTTAAGTTGAGATTTCAACTTATCAACCAAAGATTTCTTTTGAGATGCAATAAGCATATCATCAACATAAAGCAACAAATACACATAAGTTCCACCAAACTGTTGAAAATAAACACAGTTGTCAAAACAACATCTAGTGTACCCTTGGCTCAACATAAATGTATCAAATATTTTATACTGTTGTCGAGGAGCTTGCTTAAGCCAGTAAAACGATCTCTTCAAGCAATATACAAGATTTTCTTTACCAGGAGCAATAAATCCCATAAGCTGCTGCATATAAATTTTTTCATCCAACTCACCATGGATAAATGCAGTTTTGACATCAAGTTATTCTAATTCATAGTCAAAAAATGCAACTAAAGCAAATAAGACTCTGATAGAAGTATGTCGAACCACAGGAGAAAATACCTCATTGAAAATAATTCCCTCCTTTTGATTACAACCACGAGCAACCAAATGAGCTTTCCTTCTTGCATCTTCAACACCAGGAATTCCCTCCTTACGCTTGTAAATCCATTTTGCAGATTAAGCATGACTATTTGAAGGAAGTTCACACAATTTCTAAGTACCATTTTTATTCAAGCTTTCCATCTTCTCTTGCATTGCTAAAAGCCAATTAGATGAATTTGATCAAGTAATGGCTTCATAATAAGATGAAGGTTCTGCCAATTTTGAAATTTCTTGAGTCACTGCAAGAGCATATGCTGTTATGCCATCACTATCATCAAAATAACCATAACATACCGGTGCTTTCAAAATCCTTCGAGATCTGTCACGTGCAATACAATATTCATTCTCAGTTGATGGCCCACTAGAGTTGGAAGTAGATTGAACATCTGAAACTCTTGAGATAGTTTGAACCGTTTGATTATGTTTTAGAGTTTTTGAATTCAATTCAAACTCTACCTTCTCACTGGCACTATCACAATCACCTTCACAAATAGGTAACCATTGGAAGACTCTGTTTCAGATGACAAAATAGCAGTTTCATTAAATGTTATGTCTTTGCTCAGAATAATTTTCTTCAATTCAGGGCACCATAATCTATACCCCTTAGATTCAGAACCATAACCAAGAAACATACATTTAATAGTCCGAGGAGCCTACTTTCCAGAAGTACAAATAAATAGGACTAAAACCATGTTCACAACCTTATACAACATGTGTTGTATATCCTAACAAAATGTAACACTGTAAAACAACTAGTTTAAGAAGTAACAGAGACTGGTAAAATAATAACCCTCAACACAACCATAACCAAAACCCCAACATAGCATTAAACTAATTATATATAGTCTACGAATAAAATAAACAAACAAGATCAACAAAATTAAAAAATCATAATAACATATTATATCAATTTCTCAATTTGTTTTTACAAGCTTACACAAAAGTATCAACCTATACAATAACCCACCATAAATGACAAAAGCAGCATCTCCCTACACAAGAACCAAACAACCTATCAACAAAAGATGACGTTTGCATTTACTTACAAATTGAAAAAGCATAAAGGAAATGGTCGACTTATGTGAACCAATTGATACTCTTCAACATAAACTATCTTTTTCACTCGCTGAAATCCCTTATTACTTGCTTTTATATACCCACTGAGATTGAGAGAATAATAAATAGAATTAGAGTATTTTGCTAAACCTAAAGTAAAATTTTGGCATGAAATAACGCTACTTTTGGTGCTCGCCGGCAATGTAAAAACGATTACATGTCTCAGTCAGTGAGAGGAGACAAAGGATATGAAACAGGGAGTGAGAGTGAGAGAGTGTCCAAGTGTATTTGAGTGAAATTGTACGATTGTAGAATTAAAAAAGTTTATAAATTTTATTTTGTTCTTATACCCTCCAGATCACATATTACATAAAAAAAACTGACTCCAGATCACATATTACATGAAAAACTTTGACAACATGTGTAATCTCGTCATCGACACATTGGCACTTACATAGGTCAAATGTGTTAACCTAATGACATAATTTGCCTTAGTTGTAACATAAAAATAATAATAATTAAAAATAAATAAATTATTTACATGCACTTAATAATTTAACATAATTTAGTTGTAACATAAAAAGAATAATAATTAAAATTAAATAAATTAATATATCAGGTAAATTATTCAAGTGAACACATCTAGCACTCTACTTCAGCTCTTAAAACAATATTCTTCAAAACTTCAGAATCATTTCTAATTTCTTAATATATTTGAAATATATATATATATATATATATAAGTGTTGAAACAATTAGATGGTACAAAAAAAAATGTTTAAAAATATTATTTTTTTTGAATTATTTATATGAAAATTATAATCGCGATATATAATTCGAAAATAAAAAAGAATTTGGGAGAGAAGAGAACGATATATATTTTTTTACCTAGAAAGAAATTCGCCTAAAACGATTATATTTTATTTTATATTTTTAGAAAAATCAGTTCCTTTACTGGTTCCAATTCGGTTCCGATACCAATTCCAGTTCTGATTCGATTTCGATCCGGTTCTGATCAAGGATCCAGAACCGGTATCGAAAAATATAAATTTTGATACCGGTTCCGATACGATTCCAAAATGACCGATTCTTTTCAATTCTAGTACCGATTCCGGTCCGGTTGCCGATTCTTGTACGGTTCCAAAACGAACCATGCACAACCTCACCATCTGTGTCAGAAAAACTTTTGGATACCGTCTTTAAACTTTTGGATACCTAAACGATAGTAGAAGCGTCAACACTTAATGATTGGTGTTACGGCCCAAATCTTTTATTGTCACTCGAAAGGATGGGATACCTTCTTCAATATGAGAAAACTTTATTTATACTAATTACTAATACATTTTCCTATTTGGTTTCGCTTAAAATAAGGAATACCAAATAATTATAGTTAGGAAATTGCATACCCATAATTTTTTAAGGGCATTTTCAATGAAAATTTCTAATTTTGAGATTCTATTCATTCTATATAAGAAATTTTTATTATTTTTAAGGGAAAATTTTTTTAGACTATAAAAAGGTTTAGTATACAATTATAGGCTTATTTTGAAAAGTTTGCAAATCTAAATTTTAATTTTCACTCATAGGTCATTCACAGACTGTAATCATAATTCACAGACTGTAAGCGTAATTCACAGAATATGTGAACTGTAAAAATTTAGAGGTATTTTGGAAAATTCGGCCTATGGAGTGAAAACCAAACTTTTAAAAAAAAATTTATTATTTTGAATTTTAAAAAGCCCATCTAAAAGAATTTTCACTTAATATTATTATTATTCCATTTTGAGATTGGAAAAAATATAGTTCTTCTCATTCATCTCTCATCTCATGCATAAAATTTAAAGAAATTTATTAGAAAACTAATAATTTTAATATATGTACTACCTCCGTCCACAAATAAGTGTCACATTTAATAAAAAAAAAATTTATCCCAAAATAAAGGTCATAAAAAATCCTTGGAGAGTTTACTTTTCCCTATGAATTATTTATTTTTCTAACTATGATCACATTTTAGAAATTTTGATCAGAAATGCTCTTATACATTAAAGTTTATTAACTAATCAAATTAATCTAATGTTAATTTTTATTTAATTTTTTTAGTGAAAAAATACTCACTTCAAACTATGTAATTTTTGTGAATATTATTTATTTTCAATAATTTATTAATGCTGTAAGAATAGAAAAAGTCATCGGAGTACCGTGGATTATTCCGATAAACATATTTGGGTGTATAAATATTAAATTTTAGTATATACCAGATCTGATAAGTTAATTTTGAATGTTTATTCTTATACGTTTCATATGTAGTCTATTGTGTATTGATCTTAGAGTTTTATTTTTAGTTTTAAGAAGGAAAATTTATAATATATTTCAAAGTAACTTTTTTATAATTTTTTATTATTATAATATGCCCTTAAAATTAATTTATTATTTTCAAACTAAATTTATCAACTATTTTTGTAATATATTATTTTCTACCGCTTGTTTATATTAAACTAGTGAAACCATAGAATTTTAAGATTCAAGGCTATTGCTATGATCTAAATTGTGAGCACCTCAACCCAACTAACAAAGCCTCGGGACTTAGAAATACCACGCCCATGCTCAATGTTCTGAATGTCCACTGAACGTTAACACATTTAAACTGGTTCATCTATTGTTTATGGTTTAAATTCAACTACAACTATTCTTTTTTTATAATTTTAAATTAAAAAATTAAAAAATATATATTTTGTTCATAAATTTTAGTTGATTAAAATATATAATATTCTCAAAGAATTTCATTTTATATTTAGTTTATCGATAATAGTCTAGATTAACTAAAAAAAATCTTCTAATAGGATTAAATTCAATTTAAAATTATAAAAAAAATTAAAAAATAGAAAATCATAATTGAGATCGGAAAACACATAATTGCATTTGAGGTAAGGTATCCATATGAGTTATGGATCTTGTAAAGCATTTAATTGTTGTTCCCTTTTTGTATGCAATAATTTATTTCACATCTATCTGTTAGTTTATCAGATCACAAAAGATTAATAATATCTCATCTGAAGTCCCTTTTCTTCCTCAAAGTGGTTTTCACAAGTCCATAATTTATATATACCGATTGTACGTCAACCTTATTTTACAAATGTTCACCACAAAGAAAGGAATCGTCCTACTGAAATTTTGTAAGTTTGGTGAACTCAGTTCTGGTTTTCTGCCAATATATATAATTCTTATTTTCTTTTAATATACATAAATTTATTTAATTAATCAAAAATATGAATAAGAGATTAAACTAAATTTTAGTAAGAGAAAATTATATAAATGCGAGAAAAATTTTATTCACCCAAATATGATTAAATTTTGTTAAAGTAGATTCTACTAATGTTAACTCAGGGAAAAATTTTGAGTTTTGAATAGCTTCATGCAACAAAAGTAACCCTAACTTCACAAAATGCACCCTAGCAGATTGTGCATATATGTGTCTATATATATAGAAAATGAGTAGCACCATAAATAGACCAACTTTGCATTAATTCTACCAAAATGACATCTAGTAAGTAGATTAGAGTAGACATAAGTTTCAAAATAGTGTATTCTAGTTATCTGACCAGTCCTAAAACCTAAAAATAGCTATAGGACTATAGAATGGTTAAAAAAAATACTATAGCAAAGACGACAAAAAAAAATGAATAATAAGAAAAGGAAAAGTGATAGTGGATTGGTGACAATAGGGGAAACTTACAAGAGAGCAAAAGATAAACAGACACTATATTATACACTACACTACATATCTAATCTAACTTAACTTTTAAGAAGAGAGGAGAGGCAAATGGGTCATAAAGGAAAGGAAAGGAAAGGAAGTGTCTGGTCTGGTCTGGTACAGAGAATCTGAACTGGGTTATTTACTATAAAACTCGCAACAACTGACCAATCTCTAATTCTAGGTGTAGAAGTAGTAGTAGTAGAGCCCACACTTATGTGTGTGGCAGTAGTTGGCTTTAAGGTTTTGCCTCGAAAAGGAGCTTCTTCAGAACAATGCACGTGTACTTGTGTAAATACTACTGCTACTAGTACCCAAATATCTTCGTGTCTCCATATCTAGGAAAAACCCTAACTTATGCAAAAGCTTTTAAAACCCATACCTCTTTGCTTCTTCTCATAAATGGCATCATGCAGTCATATTTATTTTTATATATTCAATCAATCAACACATCATTTGACCTCGTCACTTCACTAAACAAAGACTTCAATATAATGTACCCTACCAAAATATCCCATAAAATTTCCCCAACAAGAACCAAGTCCCTCGAGAATGTAACTAAAAACACCTCTTACCATACTTATCAAATGCACACAATATATGTCAAAGAAGTCACTCATGTTTTCCATGAGTAGAGCAAGTGTAACATGTGGAATATTTAAAAAAAAAAATAATAAAAATAAAAATGTAAAACATTGACTTGTAGAAATGAAGTTAAAATATATTACGAAACACACAGAGACCTCGCATTCGGCGCAGCAGCAAGAGCACATAAAATCAAAAACAAACAAGCATCCATGAAATTTACAAGCTCCTTCAACATGCAATGTTCCAACATACAACAACAATAAAAATAGCAATTAAAAACCTAACAATTAATAATCAAATCTCAAAACAAGACACTAAAAAGGAAAAACCTGGAATGGATGAGAAGAGATGAGAGTCAAATGTTGATACATACATATGATAGACATATATATGTATGTATGACGGCAGAGACAATAATCTACGTACAACTAGAGTAGAGAGAGTGTAGTGACTAATAGGGAGGTCGACCACCGGAGGCCCAATAAGCCTCATTGGGTAACTGAATGGAATTAAGGAGATTAGGAGGCAAACCGTGAAACATAGGAGCGTTTGGTTCAGACATTACAGGCTGCTGTTGTTGTTGCTGTTGCTGCTGCTGAGGAGGAGACCCAATTCCTCCACCCGGTAGAGGCATCGGAGCTTCTTCGTCTTCCAAAGGGAGTCTTTCATAGGCAGCATTGCTGAAAGAAGCCGACATAATAACAACGGGACCGGAAGTCATCAAAGTCCCGACGACACTACCGCCAACGACCTGTCCCTGACCGCCGGCTAAGTAGATGGTGAGACCGGAAGCGGCAGGAGGAGCAGGAGGAGGTAGAAAAGAGCCGGAAAGAGATAAAATCTCGAAGCGGCCGTGTAAAGACACAATTGCCCCTGGGGAGGCGGGTTGTCTAAGAGTGACGTTGGTAACGGTGCCGGTTCCGCTTAAAATGCAAACGCCTCTTTGTCGTCTTCTGGCGAAGGTGGAGACGCTGTCGATGATGTCGCAGGCGTCGGCTATCTCCATGACGTGGGTGCGGAGGGCGTTGGCGGAGTCGCGGGTGATGATGATTGGGGGTTTGGGTTTGTTTTTGGATCCAGCTGGACGGCCTCTCGGTCTCCGGGTGATTTCGCCTTCGGAAGGCTGGAGCTGGTGGTCTTTGGAGTTGTCGGTGTTGGTTTCGTCGTGGTCTAGCTTCATCGCTCGGTTGAGTCCGCTGCTCGTTCCGCTTTGCTCGTCTTCCGAGTTGTTGTTGTTGTTGTGTTGGTGGAATTGCTGCTGCTGGTGATGGAGTTGGAAGTCTCTTGTGTGGAAAGGTGGGGGGAGTGAGTGGCCGTGTGCTGTTACTGGATCCATGATTCTTCTTGATGAATCTTTCTACGCCTTCAATTACCTTAGCTTAGACAAGATTCGCTTCACCAGAAGAAGAAGAAATTACAAGTCAGGTCAGGTGAATTCAGTTAGAAGATGAAAAAGAGAGAGAGAGAGATTTAGGGTTAGATGATGAGATCGGAGGAGGAGAAGAAGGAAGAAAGGAGAGGAGAGGAGAGGGAGATAGTGAGATGGGGGTAGTCTGTCTGCGTGCTTATGGGCGGTGGATGATGGGTCCCTCCCAAACTCTCTCTCTCTTTTTCTTTCTTCTCTCTCCTAATACTAATATATACACTTAAATCCAACTAATCCTAATTAACCAACCTCCCTTTCTTTCTTTTCTAAAGTTACTATAATTTTAATTACTAGATTTTCTGTTAAATTTATTAAACTAAAGTTGAACTCATGATATTCTTTACCTAGTAGTATTTCCTAAATTGAGTTCCAACACTTTTTTTTCCTTGTTATAATCATAATTGATGATATTGGTTAGAGACTGGATTGGCTTTAAACTTTCTTTAACAAATTATTTACTTTTTTTTTTTTTTTTATATATCTCGGCTAACGTCCTAGGTATATATATATAATATTTCCATGCACAATTTCTATACCATATGACTAAGGACTCGAGTTAATTTGAAAAGGTAATTAAGTTGGAAAGCATAGTTATAGGGTTTGACCAATGCGAATTAGCGTCTTTTAATGCATGTGAAATTTAACTTGTAAGACGAGCCGTATCACCATCACCATGGGTTGGTTGAAGGTGAAGTGAAGTTCCAACTGGTGGTGGTAATTCAAATGAAACAGTAGCTGGCTGGCACATTAAAATTGGACAGTCAACATAGCCATGAGAGAGAGAGAGACATCTAGTAGTATTTGAATATTTTAAGACCCACATGCGTGAGATGAGAGAGAGAGAGAGACTACAACTATGGTCTGCATCTGCAACTGCAACTGCTACTGCAACCTCCATCTCTTTATCATCTCTCAATTTTAACGCTTCGGGTCCACATGCTTTGTATACAATACACGTGTCTCTTCCCCCACTATTGACGGGTCGGTTTTTTTAAAATTCAATCCATCTCTCCATATACAGACAATTACATAAAAAACTTTTAACCTCAAAATTTATGGATTGGAGACCAAAAATTTAATTACTAAATCTAGCTTATAATTTAATCCTGGTTTCATTCTATATATATAAATTTCCATGATTCTTCTAATAGAAAGTACTTGAACTTGTGTTTCTTTGAATATCACATCAATCAAATCTATCTAACATATAGGATATATATACCATTCTCATCACATGGATAAGGTCACTCTCTCAATCCATAATATATGTGCAACAACTTATTTCAATAGAAAATAATTATGGACAAATTAATGCCATCATCTTATTGAATTTGGTTTGTCAGGTAATGGTTTGTCTAATATCTATCATGAAATCATGGATTATTATTCCAATTATTCAATTATATTATTAATAACAAGACTTTGCATTCAATGATTAATTGATTGATGCATAATTTATGTTCTTAGGTCAATTACGCAAGAAATTTTCTTTCTTTGACTCAAGTTTCGGTTGATTTAAATATTGCGAAAAGGTTTTCTTTCACTGCTATGTCTTTACAGTGGTAGAGTTTTCCATGCCTTGTCTTAATACGGGGACAGGAAATGTAGTTATAACTTATATTTATGTGGGGAAATGAAATCGACTATAAAATTTACACGTTTTTTAACAGTAAAAATTATCAATAATATTACACGAAATAAAAATAATATTTAATAATTTTTTAAAAAAAATAATACATAAATAATTATATTTATGAATTATTATTTTAAGTGAGGGTATGGTTGAACTTAATTTAAAAGAATTTTTATTATTTTTTAATAGAATTATATGTATTCATTTATTTTGTAAAAAAGTTTTTTTAATTTTTATTTTTTTTTTATATTTTCATTATTGTTGTTTTTTAATTGATGTATCATTAATTTTTTTTTAATTAAATTTTAACATATATTTTAATTTTTTGTTCAAATTTTAAATATATTTTTTAATTCCTCCATTTTTAAATTAGTTGGTTAAAATATGTAATTTATTAAAATTAAAATTATTTTTTATTTTAATTCCTATACGAATATAAATTAAATTAAATTAAATTAAATTAAATTAAGAGTTGTTGAAATAGGGTATATTTCTTTTAACTCATATACACTATTGTTTTGGAGGGTGATCATATGATTCGGTGCTCCCCTAATTATCAAGGTCATCTAACCATTGTCAAAATTTTGGTTATGATCTTCTACCGTCTGTTAGGTACTATCATTGTAGTACCATGGTTAGAATTTGGAGAAGACGTTTTATGCAGTTAAGGTATCTAATTATTTTGATTATTTTGTTTAGGTACGATTGTGCATTGTGGACGATTGGTGAAGTATATAGAAAGAAGGTATTGTCGAAATAATTTGTAATTTTTTTTTTTAGTTAAATACTAATTTTTTTTGAGTGGATTAAATAAATGGTTAGAACTTTGAGAACACAATCAATAGCAGTTAAGTTATTTAATTATTTTAGTTATTTATTTTAAGATATCTTAAACCATAAGAAATTTCTAATTACTTAAATATTATTTAAGATTTTCTATTTTGGAATGCTTTTCTATTTTAAATTTAAATACATTTTCCAATCGTTAGATTTCTTATTTAGAAAGTATTTGGTTTTTTAATAATAATTATTTGATATTTGTGAGTTGGAAAGAAAACCAATTAGAAAAATATATTTGGTGATCACTATGAACAAAGTAGTCTCATGAAAAAGTAATTATCTCATCCTATCCCCTGTAGGGTGATCAAGAATCCGGATCCTAACTTCAATCATGACGCTTCTATTTTTCATTCAGTTATCTTGTTCAGGTATGCAAAAGATTTTCCGGCACAACTGATAACATTGGTGATACTTTGGTGGCTTAGAGAAGATGTTATGTCCCTAACGTTTAGGTTATCTAGTCAGCTTTGGTTATTACTTTGGTGATACATCTTAAGAGATAGAATAGAGCACATGGTGGCATTTTGTATGGAGAAAGAGTGTTAGCAAAATGACTTATAATCCTTATTTCTTAATAGTTAAGTTACTATTTTAGGTGATTCGCCAAACCATGTTTAATCTCTTGTATTACTTCTTCACTACTTTATTGTTTATTTCAATTTTGGTCGTTTTCATCGGTAATCACAGCATAAGTTAAAATTAATTATGGTATCAACATCATCAACCAAGTCCGTTTCCGGTCTAATTGATTTGATCTTTATGATATGTGATGAAATGGAATATAACCAAAATCCCTAACATATATATATGTACATAAAAATTAAATATTATCGGAATAATTTATAATCTTTTTTCTCAATAGTTAAATACTTTTGATGAACGATAAATGTCTTATATTATGTTCTCAATTAGAGTTATTAGTCTCTTCCATTAGTCTTGATAAAGTGGTATAAAAAATGATTAATATGATACTCACATAACAAATTTGGCTCACCATCTTATTATTAATTTGGTAATAGAATTTAAGCCGCTGTTCTTATTAATTTGATAATAAAATTTGTTATTTAGCTCTTCAGCTCTTTATTTTAATTTGATGCTAACATTGGAACAATTAACCATGATCAACTTTGAAACTGAGTTCCCATGACAAAACATGCCGAGACTTGATGAAGTGCAATCATGAGAACAATTGAGGAATGATAATATTGATTCAACGAGGTTAATAGTTAAGAAATATGGTATGAGAATGAGCAAAAGTATTTGGATGCGAACAAGCGTATTAAGCGCTGACAAGCTGAGAAAGCACGAGGCCGGAGGCCGACTTGCAGTTCCATCTGCTGCAGCCACCCCAACCACAACTTCGAAAGATGCTCTCTGTCGGCTCTGGACCACTTGTCTTTCCCTTCCCTTCCATTCAATGTCATGTGTTACCCACTTCTTCTTCCTCTCCTCACTAAGTTTTTTCAATTTTCACCATCTCACATGCTATTACATTCTTCCTCAACTTCATCTATCTATTCAATTTCCAAACCTAAGTTGACTTGTTTTCTGCCCTTATAATTAAACCAACAATAAGTCATTTTCACATTTAAATTAATTATAAGGAAATTAAGCAGGTTTATTTCTTTATTTAATTATTAAACTTCTTCCATCTCCAACTCAGAACTCTTTTCCCATCCTAATTATTATCAACTTTCTCTCATTCTCCAAGCCTTGAAGACAAATAATAACAATAATAGTATGTATGAACATGATTATGATTGACCTCACAAACCAAACCATGTTCAAGGCTAGTCAATGAAAAGAACCAAAGCAAAGCAACCACCAAGTCACACCCTCCTTTTTCATTGACCTTTTTGCAACTTATTTTAGTATACTTTTTACAACAACAACCCAACATTTCTATACATTTGACTCCAAAGGTTGCAGTTTTAATGCCACAATTCAAATGAAATCTACGCTATGTTATATTTAAGTTAAATTAATGTAAACCAGAAAGTGCATTTGAGTCTTTAATATATATACATTAATTGGAAGCAAGTACAGTAAATATCCAGAAGATGTAAATGTTTTGCAATTATTAGGTTATAAACCTTGTCTAAATAACTTGAAAGTTGACGCGAATGGATATGGTTGTCTCTTTTGGATACAAATTCTGAAACCCATCAAAAACTTAATATTAGTAAATTACAATCTTGAATCTATAAAAACCGCACATGATTTACTTAATGGCATGTGATAGTGATTAAGTTGGCTCATGAAAAAACTTTGTCCTTATTCACAGCTAATCGTGTCATGTAATAGCCATACAACCCTCCAATAAGGTAGGCAGGTAACCCAGAAGATGATGATCATCACCATCATCAAAGCTCATAGAAAGCATCAAAACGGAACCAGGCCTTTAATTAATGTTAAAGTCCAATTATATTAAATTAATGAAAAGGAGTCATGTGAAAGGCACCACTACCATGAACCTCGAATCTGGCAACTTTGTGATAAGTCCTACCCACCCGAGTCTTGTTGCTTAGTCCTTACTGTTTCAAGGCTGTATATGATGATGATGATGATCTTGAGAAGAAGATGTTTAATAATAAATTTGGATTAATCATGTGGTCCTTATTTAATTTAGGGTTTTCATTAAGTAAACGACAAGATGAGGTAGTGCCCACGTGAACGATGCCATTTCATGTCGAATCTTTTTGGTCATCGCCTTCCCTTCACCTGCTTCTCTCATTTATTATTATTATTTTTTTTTTTTTTATCATTTCGCATTCATACTTAAAATTCAATACAAATACGGGTGAATTCGTGCTTAAATGAGCTTAAGCATTTATCAAAAAAAGTTCGTCAGATTTTTAACATTTAATTCCCGATTTGAATTCGTAAATTTATATATATATATATATATATATATATATGAATTTGGATTTATAAATTTATATATAAATTCGAGCTCGATTTGAAAGTTCCCTTCGCCATATAAATTCGAATTCTGCTTTAATATAAAATATTAATTTAATATAATTTTATTAATATATATAAATAAATATATGGTGTAGTAAATCCATTTAATTTTTCATATTTGTAATTTTTTATTTTAAAATTCCAGATTCTATTCATTTATATTTGGACTAGATCTCGGTAACAAAAGCTTGTTGAATTTAAATTCATATTAAATTTTAAAAGAGTTGAGTTTAAATTTGTGGAGAGTCAGTCCAACTTATTTCTAACCGTAAATGCAAATCACGCCAATAAATAGTAATACTATTCATAAAGAATAAAGAAAAGTTGGATTTACGTGGTGTCAATCTTAATATTTCTAACCATGAACACGTAAAATCATCTCATATTCAAAAATTTCACTTAATATCTTAATTCTCACAATTATGCTACTAATCGAATACTTTTGTTGTAATTTTTCATACAGTAAAATAGATTTTTAACAATACTTTTATTTTTAGTAGAAGAATTAATAATAATATTGTTATGAATGAATTTAGAATTTGATGGAATAAAACAAACTCTTTACTAAATCAAAATAATAACTAAACCTATTCATGGCATTTGAAAATCATTTTCCATCATTTTTCATGATTTTTTGAATTATTGATAATGAATTAGTTTCAATGTAGCAGCAACATATATTTCATTTACTTTTATTTTTTATTTAGAGAGATTTTCGGAATTTATTATAATTAGTTAAAAGATTCCACATACATAATTTTTTATTTAATTATCTTGAGAATTATTATTTTTATTAAAACATAATTAGTAAGAAATACTATATAAATTTGCATGCATTTCAGCACCTCTAAAGATGGAATAGTTTATCAGTAGTTGTCTAATTTATAATGGAGAGTAATCATCCCCAAAGTATGGATAAAGCGATTTTATTTGTCTAAAACATAATAAAACTAATAAACAGTACAATACAATAACCAACTTGGAAAATTGAGCTTTGATATTATCTTTTTAATATAAACACCAACCAACGGAGTTTAAAAATTACCAACATTTTAAAACCAATAAGGTATGTTTAGCTTATATAATACTTGATCTCATGACCAATCATATTACTAATAATAATACAACTTTCCTCATTGTTTGGTGAAAGATCTACAGATATTTAATAAGAAGAAAAAAAATGTAAACAATTATTTATATCCATAAGTGTAGGGCATCAAAGAGAAAATAAATTTAAGTGAATATTTTGATAGACATATATATACATATGTAATTAAAGAAAGCAAAAAGATGTTATATGGCTTTTAAGTAGATGTAATATTTTAACTTATATCAATACCCAAGAAAAAGAAAGACCTAGTAGAATCTTACATATATTTGAGCAGTTTGGTGCAGAAGCAATAATCAAATGTTGAGGCTGTGACATGTCCCATATGGTTTAAGATTATGTTTGTATCTTGAATGCTTTATTTATCTATATATAATAAAGATAAGTTGATGTATATTAAAGATTATCCAGTTTTAGACTTATATAAATTAGTTAAAATACAATGTTGATAATGTCTGTTCTCTTGTTTTTAATAGTATTTCAATATTGTACATTCTGTATTAGTTTGCTATTTTATCTTTAATAGATCTAGATCAGAAGATGCAATCAACATAATGGAGGCCCAAGGTATGGATTTGGGCTGCATATAGAATGAAACAGAACGTGTTTTACTTTATTTACACCCCACTCTGTTTCTATGCACACCCCAGAAGAAAATTTTAAAAAAAAAAAAAAAAAAATTGATGAGGAAAGAATTAATGAAAAAGTCGTACCCAAAATGTAATAATAATTGGAATGTTATGAGTGGTGGAGGTTTTTTGATCATAAAGCAAAGCAAAGCAAAGCAGTTGTGTTTGGTCTGAAAACTAAACTTGGAAGTTTTCGAAATGAAGATGATGATTGCGTCACCACGCACCAATTCAATTGATATGATATGCTTTCCTACAATACAACTATCATTCCACTATCATTTTTATTAATCATTCAAAACTCAATTACTACATTCTTGTCTGTGTTTATTTATGGTGGGTTGTGGGTCCCTCCACTACAATTCAAAGTTACTACCTCTGGTAAATAAATAGTAGTAGTTGATGAGAGTCAATTTCCAATGCCATAAACTTATTAATAGGTTCTTGTCCACTGATAAAATCACCATTGTTGACTACTGTTCTTCAATAACTTCACTTCATGCATAGTTACTACAAGTAAATGCAATGCACCATTACTTTCAATTTCTATATTTTTCTCATCCTTCACTCAAATCCATGAGATGTGGTCTAAGTTAACCAACAAAATTGTAAAATATAATATCACTTCTATTTTATCAAAAAATTCTACCTCATTAACTAAAAATAGAAAAAAAGCCATCTTAATTCTAATAACTTTAGAATCACATAAATATGGATTAAATTACAAAAATAAATAAATCCAACTAAACTAAATATTAAATTCCATTCTTCAGTTTGCTTTTAAATTAAAAATAAAATTGAGATCTAAAAATCCACATTAAACACATAAACCCTAGAAGCAAATATAGACCAAGAATCTCTTTTATAAAATTCTTCAGTTAAAGTGGCACTGCCTTTGTTCTACTTCTAGGTACATTCTCTTTTAACTTCCATTTAAAAAATAATCAATATTCCAACAATCTTCTAATATATTCATTAAACTATAATATGAGATTATATTCATATATACTCATCATAATCAACTTATTATAAACATGTCTTCCTTTCACACTAACACACTATAAGAACAGTTATATCTTCGTTCAATCTATTAAAATTTAAAATAATATTCTTTGAAATTCTTAAGGTGACATAAAATTTTGAAACTTGTATGATCAGAGTTTTGTTTCTTTGTTAAGATGAAAGCGGTTGGTCACAAAAATGGAAATATATATTGTTTTCTAAATGGGGAACAAATAGAAAAGCAAATAAAGATGAAAATATATTTAACAAAAAAATAAAGTTGATAATAATGCATCCACCATAATCATTAACATTACAATCCAAATTGGTTTGTTTTTTTCCTCTTACTAATGACTTTCTTGTACTAGTGTATCTCACACTTATAGACGACCCAATCACAATTCAATAAATATTCTAATCATATCAATCAATATCTAGAATGAGTGTAAGTCCAATTACATGAAATATAATATATGCTATTGATTTGGTATATTTCAATAACCGAAAGCTTTAAGGTATAGTTGTAATAAGTAAACTTTTAAAAAGCTTGAATATTAATTTTAGAGCAACACGGGAAGGAAACTTAAAAACAAAAAGTTGTATGAAATAAAAGTATTAGTAGCTTTAGGATTTAAAAGAAAGGAAGAAAAAGTTAGATATAATGGCTACTATTTTTATTCGCCATAGCCATATCTTATATCATTCAAATGAAATTATTTGTTTTAATTTTTACAGTCTGATTATCATGAAATTCAATTATTGGATTTTGATTTTGCAAGTGAAAATAGAATTGGAATATTAGAATAAGAAGCTATAGCCATATCGAATCATGAGTAGTTACATGTCTTTGTTATTGTTTCATATACGAATCTTCATTTCCTATGTTGATAAATTAATTTATCTATACTATGATTCCACCACTCATTCCACCTAGTGGATTAAAGAAATACTATGCTTTGTAATTTTTAATATTGTATATATAATTAATTAATGAATAACATCTAAAACAATCTATGTAAATTTAATAACTAAATCTATATTATGAGATGGCTATTTTTATTTTTATAGGGATATAAAAAAGAAATACAAAGCCACTAGAACAGTATAAATCCAATGAAAAAATTGCAGTATCAGCACGCACTATAAACCCATCAAAACATAACTAACACAAGCACGACTCTCTCGTGTTTCACTTATCTCTCTATCAACCATTAATTGATATCATATCTTCTACTCAACTACAATGGCTACAGAGCAAAACGATGATCAAACATCACCTCCGAATTCCAGCAATAGATGTTCTCCCAACATCATCAAACTATTCTTAGAGCTGAAATCGCAGCGCAAAATCACACTTCCTTTAATGGTCATGAACTTAACCTGGTTTGCTAAAATAGCCATCACAACTTCATTTCTAGGACGTCTTGGGGAGCTTCAATTGGCTGGAGGTACGCTCGGTTTCACTTTCGCCAATGTCACTGGCTTTTCTGTCTTAAACGGCCTCTGTGCTGCCATGGAACCTATATGCGGTCAAGCTTATGGTGCCAAGAACTTCAGCCTTCTGCGCAAGACTCTTTTTATGGGGATTCTTCTGTTGCTGCTTGCTTCTGTGCCCATTTTCTTCCTGTGGATTAATGTTGATCAGATATTGATTCTATTTGGACAGCAAAAGGACATATCAATAGTTGCAAAGAAGTACCTTTTCTATCTTCTTCCTGATTTAGTCATCACTTCATTTCTCTGTCCTCTGAAAGCTTACCTGAGCTCTCAAAGCATAACCCTGCCAATCATGTTCAGCTCCGGTTTAGCTCTTGCCTTGCATGTACCTGTTAATATCCTGCTTGTGAGAGTAAAGGGTATTGAAGGTGTTTCTATGGCAATTTGGATAACTGATTTTGTAGTGATGATTTTACTTGCTCTGTATTTGATGGTGATGGAGAAAGGGAAGTGGAAGGAAGGTGGGTGGTGGGACCAGAATCTCTCAGATTGGATCAAACTTATCAGACTTTCTGGACCATGTTGCTTGACCACCTGCCTTGAATGGTGGTGCTATGAGATTCTGGTCTTGCTCACTGGACGGCTACCTAATGCTAGACAAGCAGTGGGAGTGTTAGCTATTGTGTTGAACTTCGACTACTTGCTCTACTCAGGCATGCTCTCTCTATCTACTTGTGCATCCATTCGAGTGTCAAACGCGCTTGGTTCCAACCAGCCAAGGTTGGCATACCGAGTCGCATATGTGTCTTTGGGCGTGGGTGTGATTTCTGGGTGCATTGGTGCTTCCACAATGGTAGGAGCTAGAGGTGTTTGGGGGAGTTTGTTTAGCCATAACAAGGGAATCATCAGAGGTGTGAAGGAGTTGATGTTGTTGATGGCTCTGATGGAAGTTGTGAACTTCCCTTTAGCTGTTTGTGGTGGAATTGTTCGGGGAACAGCTAGACCACGGTTAGCTATGTATGCCAATCTAAGCGGGTTTTACCTGATTGCATTGCCATTGGGTGCGGTGTTAGCATTCAAAGTAAAACTAGGTCTTGGAGGATTGTTGGTTGGATTCTTTGTAGGAATGGTTGTGTGCTTGGCTTTGTTAGTGGTTTTTATTTTGAACATAAACTGGGAAAAAGAAGCGGGCAAGGCACAAACTCTTACAGGCAATAAGGAGGAAGTTAGCAAAGAAGATGGAGATGACACATCTGTAGTGAACAATGATAAAGTCTAAAAAAAATGTATGAATTCAAGCAGGAAAATATTAATAATATTATGTAGATGTTCAAAATGAATCATTTATTGATTCATTTCTTAGGCAAAGAATCACAACAATGTTAAATTCAGATTAAGGTAAGAATTACTCATCCGAAAATCCGGGTTTTGAAATCAATGACAATAGCTCTTTGGCATTTTCATCACTGAAGCCAAGTGCGGCCAATATCTTGTGAGCTGGTGAGTCTGCTTCAGACCATAAACCAAGGAGCAAATGACTTGTAGTCAGTTCCCCACCATCACCTGAGATTAGCTAATAAGTCAATCAACAGGATATCCTAAGGCATTATCCACATATGGAGAATTTTATGTTTTTAAAATAGGTAGCCCAAAACTGAGGAAAATATTAGTAAAACAAACACGCAAAAATCAATACCCAAAAGCACATCAAACATCTCAAAGATAGAATACTATTGGAACCACAGTTTTGAAATGTTACCAAATTTTGCATCTCAACTATTAGACACATACTTAAAAATTAAGTTCCGGCATGACTACGGATCGAGAAGGACAAACAGCCACAAAATGCTGGAACCATATTGTTTTACAAGTTATCTTCCTTTCTTAATTGCCGTTGACTAAGGTTTGGGTTTCAATCCATTGCGAGTTTTTTCACTACTGATGTTCTATTATTTACCAGTTGACAAGTTACCTGACAACACTTGGTAGAGGACAAATACGGGATTTCTGAAGGTCTTGTGCTGTTTGAGGTGTGGACAGGACACAAAGATGAACAATTTTAACTTGACTCGATAATAACAAGGGCCTTGTACATAACAAGTTATAAACCTCCGAAACGAACATGAAAAAATTATAGTGGATCAAACCGTAACCATTTGGCAAGTACAGCAATCCAACACAAGAAGAAGTTTACTAAAATGATAACATATTAAATGACTATCAAATGTTTTATTAAAAGCTACTAAACCAATAAGTAAATCCCTACTAGAAAGATTGACCCCATGACCGCTTAATGTTTTACTAAACCTGACAAGTTTATTAAGCAGGTTCTATGGGCAACTCGTTTAATGACGTGACTTGTTTTAAGCTCAATCCTAGCATTATAATCGGGTCTATGTCATGTCTATCCATCACACACAACCCAAACAGCCAGCCTGCTTGAGTGAGTTACCCACTCTCAGGATACTAGATACTTAAATCGTAAGTTTACTTGCATAAGACAATCAAGCAACCACCTGAAACTCTAAACTTAGACCTGAATTCCTTTTTAGTTTCCCAAGCCTTTGTTCTTATAACCTAGAACCACAGATATCATCAGACATTCAGTTTCCTCTACCAGCAACAATTACAAAGTCGAAAAATCAGCTGATCATGTACAGAATGGAAGATTAAAAAAAACGCAGTATGTATGTAGAGATACTGTGACCTTATCTGACAGTAAATGTATGAACAAAATTGACACAGACCTGATTTCACTGCTAGATCAGCGGCCCAATCAATGGCTCTTTGGGCATCACCAGTCAAAGGAGGACGCTCTGGACTGAGAAAGAATTTATTACCCTTTCGAAGTAATTTTTCTATCTCATCACGCACCTTGAAGATTGTAACCCCATTTTTCCGCAGAAGCTTGGCAGCCAGACTAGTTCCTGCATAGCATATGAAGAAAAACAATGTATGCAATATATCGACTACAAATTTAAATGGCACTTATGTTTATTTTTCAAAGGATTTCAGGTAATATATATTCAAAAATAACAAGCAAAAGAGTGTTAATCTTTTAAAATGCATGCAGACGACCCTACAGTCTGTATTATATGAAAATAAAATACCATAATGAGCAAAAGAAACTTTGCACATCTTTCATAATCTATATTCTAATGCGGTGAAATTCTCAGGTTTGAACATGTTAGCCAAAGAGACTTCAAAAATCCAAGCTGGGAACAAGATAAAAGCAATACAACATCATCTCAACTCGAGCAAATTTAAGAATATGAAATTTGATTGATCCTAATTATTATAAAGCATAAAACATATACAATCATAATTGAACAAAGAAACAATTAATAGAAAAGAAAGGTTAAGCAGGGAGACATACATACCCTCAGTCAAAATACCCAAAATAAGAGCTTCTGTTCCAGTGTTAGCGTACTGAAGCTTTCTGGCTTCCATTTCAGCCATGGTAAGTGACTTAAGTACTCTCCATGAATATCTATTTGAGTGAAATCACACCCCAACCAACCATCAAATATAAGAAAAATCAAAATTCAACAGTCTTACTTAATAATTTTCTCAACCTAAACAAAACTCACTTGGGAGCTTTTCCAGTCGAAGAAGCATCACTGTCCGGACTCCTACAACAATAACAACAGATAAAATTAATAAAGGAAAACACGAAAGAAAGATTAAAAGCCCAATCAGACTAAGAACAGGAATTACAGAGTGGGAATGGCAGAGGTGATTGCAAGAGGAGTCTTGGGGCGATGGTGGAAGGGTTTGAGTTTGAGTCTGAGAGTGAGATAAGAAGAGGGAAGAAGAGTGATGGAATCGTTTCTGAAGAGTAGATGCTGATGAGATGAAGAATAGTTGGTTCTAGGTTTAATCGTTGAAGAAGGTAGCTCCAGGAGGTTACAGCGAGCAGTAGCCATTCGTCCACCTCTGCCTCCGATGTGGACAAAATTGGAATTCCAAATCCAACGAAACTGAATTCTTTCTAGTTCTAGATAGGAGGAGAAGATACAGACAGAGTCAAACGACGTCGTGTATGCCAGTGCTGGAATAAGCCCAAATACGTTCGTTGGGCTTAAACGGTCCAGGATAATCCATTTCAAAGCCCATCAAAAACCCACGAATGACGCGGACACCGCAAAACACAACATTAAGACAAACATATATTGTGTCTGAAAAGCAATGACATGACAAAAGCTTAACACAACAACAAAGCATGGTGTTGAACAGTAGCACTAGTTAGTCAGACCAAATCAATATTTAATAATAATAATAATAAATAAATAAATCTGAAGAACCATAAAAACAGGAGAGGGTAATAATGAAGAGAAATCTTTGGAAAAGATACGGGCCACCCAGATTCATTAAATTTTCACGAGAAGCGTCGCTGTGGAGCTTATTTGGTGGGCTCATACATACATACTCATGCACAATATTATTGATCTTCTTCAGATTGGATTTTAAGAAATGGGTAGGGTCCCACCCAGGTTGCTACTAGTATTGAATTGAAGTAGAAAGGTCAGGTCCATCTCATTTGTAGCATTGAATTACATTTTGTATAGAAGAAGAGAGACATGCAATACAAAATCTCTGCATGTGCTACACACACCTAACGCATCTCGTGATAGATATGCTTGCATGTGCTCTTCGTGACATAGAGTATGATATTCAAACTTGGAAATATTTCAAATCGTGAATAGCACAACTTAGGCATAACGAATATTGTTGAAAATGTGAATGGTAAATATATTAGTATATCGTAATTTAAGGCGGGTGAAGAGAGATTTATTTAATAGTAGTCGGAAAACAATAAATACGTCATGAAAGGGAAAAGAAGATGTTGAAATTGAATGACACAGCGCAATTAGTTGCACCTACATATCTACCAACATCGTACCATTGTATATCTGGAAACAACCACACTCATTGTACTGACGTGATCCCTCACAATTTCTCTATTTTTTTTAAAAAAAAATAAAAATCAGCCGTATATTGTTTAATGTCTTCATTTGATTTTGAAGGAAGAAGTGAATTGTCGATAATGGAGGAAGAGGAATTTGGAGTCACTGAAAGCAACCTAACACGCACAAACAGACGAGTAAATTTTGGGCAAGTGTTTTTCTTCAAAAAGCTTGACTCATTTTCACGGTCATTTCTTGTATGTATAATTTAGTTCCAAAGATACCCAACAATTCAAATCAACGAAAGAGCGGAATTGAAAATTTTTATAAACTTCTTTTTAAAATTAAAGTAACATGTAAAAATGATTTTGGTATTATGTTTTGAATAATATATATTTATATTTTAATTTATTTTTAAAAATTTTATTTAATAATTTTTAAATTTTTTATCATTTTGACCCCTTTTTTCTTAAAATGAATTTTTATATATTTTCTGAAATTTTTAAATATAAAAAATAAATAAAATATTTTAAAATAAATAAATAATAGTAAAATTAAATTTAGTTTGAACCAAATCAAAATAAAATATTTTTCAACTGCAAAACATATATATATTTTTGTAAAATAGTTAAAATAAAAAGAAAAATATCTAGTACAAGTTTGGAAATTAAGTTTACATTTAACTATGAGTGAAATTTATAAATATATATATAATAATGATAATAATAATAATTATTATTATTATAGAATAAGGATAAATTTAAAAAAAATTCTTGTAAATAATTAACCACCTAATTAGATCAAACATTTATTTATAAAAAAAATTGTATTTGAAAATTCTTTTTTGAAAATTACTTAAAATATATATTTTGGATTTTAAAATATATATTTCAGATTTTAAAATAACTTATCTTTAATTATATTTATTAATTCAATCATATATTACAAATAAGGTTTTAAATATCAGTATCGGTGCCAGTATCAGCCTTTTCAATTTTCGGATAATATTGGGATATTATCAATTTCGATTAGATATTTTGTCAAAAATAAATAAATTGATTAATTATTTATTAAGCATGAATTTTTTTAATTAAATTTAAATTAAAAATAATAATAAAATATATTTTATTTGTATTATTATTTTCCTCAGTGATAATATGGTATATGCATTTTAATATGTAATTATAAAATATATATAATATAATTAAACATGGAATAAAAAAAATTACACTACAAATAAATATATTTGAACCACACATTTAAGCTATTACACACTTAAGTTCATATAGAAATACAGATCAAAACCAAAATGAATTTCTTAGAGCTTCAAATACATTATATGAATAACTATCTTTCTGAATGTAATTATTAACATGACAAGTGTCAGTAACTTCATCTTTTCCAACTGATCCATAAATAGGATAGTTTTGATTCGCTCAAGTCAGTTGATTTTGTTGTTCAGTGTTCATTGAACATTGAAACTTTATTTATCACTTGTGATGAAGGATAATCAAATATACTATAGCCCCCTACTTATCATAGAATGGAACATTAGAATTTAATCTTGATCCAAACCATAGTTGTGTGTTAGAACTTGACATTAATCTTATTTCTGTTTGTGATTGTAAATCAGATGAAGAATTATGTTGAGTGTCCATGCTCATTGATGGGAATGTCATGGCTAAAGATTCATCTTCCAATTGTTGCTTATCATGAATTTCTTGGCGAAAATTCTCACGTCCTCTATTTCTATCTTCAGATGGATAAAATATTTAAATCATGTAATTCCACCACTTTGTATGATATGACTGTAAAACTTACAAATAGTCTCATGCTTGTTACTAGGAATTTTATCACAATACTCCCATGCTCGATCACCTTTGTTTTAAGATATTTTTCTGTTAATAAAAATTCTTGCATGATTAGTTTTTCCAATCAGTAGAAGTAACTAAAATTAACCATTGCTAGAATTGTGGACTCGTACAAGACGCACGGATATCAAGATATTTACTAATGTGTATTTTTTTTAATAAATATTCACAATCAACAAATAATAAAGCATAAAGTTTATCACAAATCAAATAACATATCTAAACGAATATATAATAATAAAAAATAATATTTAAATAAATAATTAATTAATTTAAATTCAGATTATTTATCTTATCAAATAAATGACACGAATGTCAAATTGGATAGCATATCATTCGTACCTTTATGAAATACTTTGGAAGAATTCTATAAATACAACATTGGTCGTTGTATTTTGTAATGCGTCGTGCTCAGTTAAAATCAATATTTTTAGACCTCCACGGTTAGTTACCCTAGATACAACAACATGTAGTTGACCGTGACTAAAAACAGATCTCTTGAGATAGACACCTACATTATTTAAAGACTGACCTTAACTTTTATTTATAGTCGTTGCAATTGACACCAAGATAGGGAACTGTCTCCTCTTAAATTTGAATGGTAATCTTGAATCCGACGGCATCAAAGTAAGTCGCGGTATCAATACCTTCTGTCCAACAAAAGGACCCTGAATGACCTTAACTTCCAAGACTCTTATTCTTAACCTTGTTAGGATCAACCTCATAGCATTGCATAAACCCGTCGAATGATAGATATTTCTCAATAGTATCACCGGTATACCGACTTTCAGTTTAAGTTCATGAAGAGATAATCCATAGCACTTAATGCTATTCAAGAATTCTGGAGTGTGGAGGTCTGTAAAAATATCAGTGACCGCATCCGATTGTCAAGCCGAATCTGAACTGTGGTAAATTCTTTTATCATTAGGATTTATCGACGTCATGTAATCGATAACCTCTTCCACCAAGTCCAATGTCAGAGAAAGTATAGCGCGATCCTGTAAGTATGTAGGATCGTTGAAGTACCGATGAAAAGATGGATATTTTGCATCCACAATGGAACCAAGTGGATTAGTAGATTTTTTTTTTCAACAGATCTTCAAGCATATCGATTTCGGCAATTCCTATATTTTCTTCTCCCATAATACCATCATCAATGCTTAAAATTCAGTCTGCAAATTTTTTAAGAGCATAAGACTCTACAAAAGATGTCACTGATCGAAGTCTCATATTCTTAGTCAATCTCATAAATCTTGCAATACTCCCGAAGAAATGAAGAATTGATAGTTGCATTAACAATTTGGTTTTTACTACCTTTCGGTATGACGGGAAAAATCTGACTAAAATCTCCTCCTAAAACAACAGTCTTCCCACCAAATGGTAGATTTTCATTTTCAAGATCAATTGTTCTCATCAAATCCTTCAATGTCATGTCTACTACCTCGAAGCAATGCTTATGAACCATCGGTGACTTATCCCATATGATTAGGTTTGCCTTCATAAGCAACTCGCCCTTGTGGCTTCCAATAAGAACGTTGTATGGTGAATCTTCAGTGGGAGTTAATGGGATGGAGAATGTCGAATGGACAGTCTTTCCCCTGGATAGTAGAAGTGAAGCAATTCCACTCGAGGCTACCGTCGGCACAAATTGATTCTCCAGTCTAAGGGTTGAAGCTAAAGCTTTCCACACAAAAGTCTTTCTTGTACCTCCATAGCCATAAAGGAAAAAAAATCTCCTTTTTCCTTCTTCACGTCATCCATGATTGTAGAGTACACAAGATTTTGCTCATCCGTCACGTTCTTGACAAAGTTATCATGATCAAATTTAAGGTCGGCGAGTGTATAGTTTCTCCAGATTCTTATTCTTCAATCTCACAGCATAAGTCACTATTTTGTTGACACACATAACTCTGAGGCAGAGTTATCAAAGGGCTCAAGCTCTGTCCAAGCTTAGAAACTTCTTCTTCCGTTTTCACAACCTGATAAAAGCAAAAGTATCGCCCACCAGTTAATCTATCCTCGAAAGCACAAATATTCACATTGGCTAAGAGATTCACATCAAGAAATGCTAACATCCCATTTTCATACATTTGAGCAGCATCCGTTATACATTTAGAAATCGAATAAGTTACAAATTTGATGAAAAAAAAGTTGTGTTTTCGTGTTTTGGTTTGTTGGCTTACCTTTGAGGTACATTATTGTTGATATTAGATTATGCTAAGTGTCACCAGGTTTAAGAACCAAGCTTGCGTTGATAGAAACCAAACATACCATACATTTCATAGCCAAGGCCCAAGCGGCTTGTTCTGATAATTTCTTAGCAAGAACATACCATAACTGCACAATTGATTCAAACCAAGCATGTAATTTGATGGTATAGTTGTAATAGTGAAATGAGTTGTTTTTATTTTCAACAAAACATGAAAATTTGGAATACAAAATTAAACCTTTAGTTTCCGCAGAAGCTTGATCACTCGTAGACCTCTCATTCTCTCATCAATATCTTTCTCAGAACTGATGTCTTCTCTCCAAATAGCAGCGGTTGAAGAAGAGTTAAACACAATTTTTATAATTGTATCAGTCTGTGTACATGCCTCTACCACGTTTATAGCTGCTCTAACCTCCAAATCCACCATTTTCTCCTACACATATCACCAAAATCAGAACTCAATCAAACAAAACAACACAACAACACACCAAAGTACTACTCACATCATAATAATTTGGGGTATTTAAGCAACAAAACAAAGCAGAATAGCTTTTCAAAGTCACAATAATGCTTTTACCCAAGCATGATAAGGTTCAACTCTGTAAAGCATTTTTATTGTGGCATGACAAAAAAACAACATCAAAATTAAATAAAAAATAATTCCAACTCAGTAGAGAAATCAACAAAACCCATAGGTGTAGTCTATAAACAAATCAAAACTTTATACAAAACGAATCGAAACTTATTAGAGATAAACCAAAAGCTTATTATTAGGATAAAATATATGAACAAAATCTAAGTAAACATACCTGAACAAAATCTAAGTCAACATACCTTCATAAAGGCTCAATTCTGAGCTTTTCAGAGTCCATAGTGTTCTTTTAGGCCAATTGATACCATCAACCAACTGAAAAAAATGGCCATCAAACAAATAAAACCAAACAATAGCGAAACATAACGAATCGTAACCCATTAGAGATAAACAAAAATAGTAGTGAAACGCTACCTCTTTACAGTAGCAGCAATGATGACATTCATTTTTGCTAAGAACCAGATACCTCCTTCGAATTGATATCACACCAAACCCATTTGATCCCATCTTGGTAGAAATGCGAAAGATATGGGGATTGGAGGCGTGAAAGTGCGTGAGTGTATAATCTAAATTTCATTTTTAGGGTCACTGTGTAGTTTTTACATTGACATTTTGATACAGTATTCATCACGCGACAAATCAAATGACGAAAATAATAATTTACTTAATTATATATTGATGGATAAAAATGTCAATATATTACGATATTCACGCGTTTAAGCGCGTTGTTCGTGATCGAAAATAATATTTTGATGCGCTTAGGCGTGTGTAAAATACTTGCTCATTAGAATTACGAAAAAAGCGTATTCAATTATAAAATTTTAAGGATATGTGTATAATTTTAATTAAAAACTATTACGTATTCTATTATTAGAGCGCCACTTGTCGCGCTGTGGTTAATTTGCTTTTTTAAGTTTCTCTTTTTATTATACGTGTCTAAATAAAATTTAATTAATATATAAATATCAAACTTAATATAGAAAAAGAAATACATAATCATGATTCACAAATAAATGTATAAAAAAAGAAAAGTTACTTAATTTAAAATTTATAAAAAAATTACCTAATTTAAAACTTGAAAACGAAAGATGGCTATTAGAAATTAGAGGTCATAGATAATTGTTGAGAAAAAATTAACATACAAAGAAATTGTGTTGGTAGGTTAAGAAAAATCGAAGAATTTGGGGACCAGCTGTGTTCTGCATTGTGTGGAAAGCAATATCAGAAACAACAGATAGAGAGAATAATATAGTGTATATAGGCAAATGTGCATGGAGTGTGGAAAACAATACCACGAAGATGGAAAATGAGAGGAGAACAATGTGTAATATATGAGAGGAGAACAATGTGCAATGAGAGAATAGGGAGAAATAATGAATGTGTGTTATCTTGTCTCAGAGTAGTATACAGATATAAATAATATGTAACACCCCACATTGAGATAGTGTTAAAAGAAATTGAATTGTTACTCATATCACCAATGTGCACATTGCTTTTCGGAAGCCCATAACTTGAGAACTCGAAAGTTAAGCATGCTTGCATGTGAGTAAGGACAAAGCATGCTGGAAAGTGTAATGGTGGTCTGTGGGGCTAGTAGTCAACCTTAAAGACCGATTGTGAACGACATGGCGCCCTGCTACCGCACTTCGCGTTCATCCGGGAGCGGGTCCGGACGTTATAAATGGTATCATAGCAATCCTGCAACCGCGAGTGCGCCTGTGGACATAAGAGCCCTGGGCATTCGTCTAGCGGGGTTAAAGGTTTTGGGAATGATGTGGGTCAACCACAACGAGGACGTTGTGTCCTAAGGGGGGTGGATTGTAACACCCAATATTGAGATAAGGTTAAAAGAAATTGAATTGCTACCCATATCACCAATGTGCACAATGTTTTTCGGAAGCCCAGAACTTGAGAACTCCAAAGTTAAGCGTGCTTGGCTTGGAGCAATCTTGGAATGGGTGACCTTCTGGGAAGTTTTCTCGGAAAGAATACGAGTGAGGACAAAGCATGCTGAAAAGTATAATGATGGTCTGTTGGGCTAGTGGTCAACCTTAAAGACCAATTGTGAATGACATGGC
Organism: Cardiospermum halicacabum; assembly: GCA_031304145.1. Lineage (NCBI taxonomy): Eukaryota > Viridiplantae > Streptophyta > Magnoliopsida > Sapindales > Sapindaceae > Cardiospermum > Cardiospermum halicacabum. Next base: position 13,033,749 of record CM062393.1, read on the forward strand.
GCCCTGCCACCGGGGGCGGGTCTGGATCTTACATAATAGGTGTATTATTGTCAGTATGTTTCTTATGTTTTTTATTTTTAAAATAAAAATAAAATCTAAAAATTTATCTATAATTTTATCCAAAATCTTATTTTATCTCTTTTTACTGTTTTATTTTATTTTTATTATTTTGTGACTAATTATAGGTTATATCTATTATTAGCTATCATGATAGAACAATGTAGATCTAGTTGGTTAGGCTTGAAAGGTGCTCCATAGGGGTCTGGAAACGATGAAGACCCTGGGGATCTTGAGTTATAGGATCGAGTCTTGTTATCCTGTGAGAGTCATACTGGGAAAGCTTGTGTTTGAGGTTATAACAAATATAATTGGATTGGGGAGTGAGAGATGGGTATTCAGGTTGTAACTGTTGTTTTATTGTTATATAGTGAATTAGTCTATCGTCGTCTTGATAGCCATGGTTTTTTTTCCCTTTTTGGGTTTCCACGTAAAACCCTGTGTCTTATTTTCTTTCTCTATTTTCTTACCTTGTGTATGTTTGTTTTACTTTATAGTTACCAATGCTCGTATCCGCTGCAATGGATCACCGATTTGTTCAACAATTGGTATCGCAGCTTACTGTGTTTTCCCAACACTATTATCCCTAGTTCTGAAAGGGTCTATACAAATAAAGTTCTAAAATGATAAAAATATTGGACAAATATTTTATAGAAAATTGAACTTTATTTTTCTAAGCAAATTTGAAAATTAAATCTTTCACCAACCTTTTATTATTGATGGTTAGATAATGTTGACGTCGAATGGGCACGATTTAACTCCGTTGGGATGTAGCATTGTAGTTGCTATGATGAGGTTGGAGCCGATAATGGTGTAAGAGTTTATGAAATTGGAATAAAAAATAATGCAAGAGTCAATGAAACTGGAGTTGTTAACGACACAAAAGTGGATGGAAGTAGACTTGATGGCGGAAACATATGCAATATTGATGATTGAAGCATGTGTAGATGTTAATGAAGAGAAAAGAAGAAGAAGTTGGCTGAATAAGAAAGTCATAAAGGTTGAGAAAAAAATTTCGTAAATGAAAAGGACGAGGAAGAGGAAGAAAGTTGAAAAAGAAGAAATTTTGTTGAAATCTGTTTCAGTTAGAAGGTCTACCGAATTTAGATTCCAAAACATATTTAGATTTCAAAAAGGTTATTTTTGTAACTTTACACTTTTTATTTGTTTAGATTTTATTTTATTTGTTCTTAATTTAATTTAAAATTAGAACAACACCATGATCAGCGCGGTCCGTATAATGCAAACAAAAGTTCTTAAAAATTAGTTTTGTAACAATTTCAAATCGAGCTTATAACTAAAGCTCAAACTTTAAAATACTTATATGTGAAAATTGTTAGGGTTCAATTTGAGTACCTGCTCAAACTCTTTAATATATTGGACACTTCTTTCTTTCTAGGGGCTGTTGATTTATTTCCAAGGTCAAAGGCGTAGGGTTAGATTTTTCTTAGAGTGATTTTTTGAAACAATGATTATTTGTGTATATGTTGATGGAGTATTTAAAGGTCTCGTTGGTTTACAAAGGACTCTATTTGTTGGTCGTGTTTTCAAAATAATCGAGACTTTATTAGAGTAATGGATTTGGATAGCCATCCAGGTTGGACGCTAATTGATTGGGTAAGTAGATCTGTTACGGTCGTTATGTTAGTTGAGTGGTTACGATGATGATGGGAGATGATAGTCAAACACCAAGACCTAACAACATGAACCTAAACTTAACCCGTCTTATTCAGTCCTAATGAAGCAAACTTGGGGCCAATCGAAGACTTCAACAAATCTACATGAATATAGGGAAAAGGCTCAAAACATAAGAGATCGGACAACAAGAGACTCCTAGAAACGAAGGTTTGATGTTCTGTATTAGTATGAATCATAAAAACAAAACGCTAAAATGATAGAAAAATTAGACAAAAATATTTTATACATCCTACATATAAGATTGAAAAAAAAAACATATATTTTGATGTTTTATATATTTTTAAAAATAAAATATTGTTTTTAACTTAACTATTAATTTAATTTATTTGTATTAATATTTAAAAATAAAGAATTAATTTATATAAAAATGTAGAATAAATAAAAATCACAATTAATTCAATTTAAATTTAAAAAATAATAATATTTTTCTAATTCCATCCTAACTTTATCTTCCCACATATTTATATAAAATTTTGCTATTTTAATGAAACATTATATTATTGTATTGAATTGATTTTTTTAAATTAATAAGCTAATCTATCTCTGAGGTAAGAAGATTATTGTACTCAAAACTATTTTTGAAATATAATAGTTATATAGTTTCAGTTTCAGCATGTACCATGCTATTAATGGACAACAAGAAAATGGTTGGTTAGAAGCTGCTAAATAGATGTGCTATGCATCACCATCTGTACTATGTGAATATACATACCAATAAAGTATCAATGAATAAATGTCAACGAGCGATTGTCAACATTCGAGACCCATTAACTCAGCCACTCGTTTCACTGTCTCTTTGATTAATTAATTATTTTTCATTAAAAAAAAAAAAAAAAAAAAGGTTTCTCTTGTGTAAAAAGAATAGAATTAATGAGTAGGTAGTTAGATGGTTAGATTTACCCAATAATTATGATCGCTTTCATCTAGGACCAAGAACATGGTCTTCCAATTCAATTCCCAGCTGTCTGAGTTGATGCCATAACTACCACCATTTGTCACTGACACTTACCCTTTACATCGCATTTTTTATTTCTTATAATATGATCAATGCCTCCCTTTCATCTCTCTGCTCCATTTATTTATAATACGTTGCCACCATTTAAAGCCACTAACAAAAAAACGTGAATTTAACCATATATAATGAAGACAAGACACCGACTGATGATGCATTATTATCCTAACTTGTTTTAATTGTTGTGTATCAATGATGTCGATGGTAATTACTGCGACTACTTGGACGCAAAGAAACAAACCATTGTTATTGTTACTGTTGTTGTATCATGGAGTCAATTATACATGTATACTTATTTGTATGTTAGAAACCAAACCAGCCTTGCAAGCCAAGGCAATTCTATATATTTATTAATATTATTTTTCTTTCTTTTCACGTTTCCTGCTCTACTCTTCTTCTCATTCAATCATCCACCTGCCTGCCTGCTCCTAATTAGATAACTTCAAACACCAGCCATTTGATCTCCATCGTACGGCTTTTATCTCTTGTCGTTGTCTCTCTACTATATGCCACGTCATTACTTCGAATCTCTTCAGACCAGTGAGAATATTCTTGCCAAAGTCTCTTATTTAAAAATATATTTTTAGTCAACTTTATTTCCTCGGTCAAACTGATTAGTTGTGTGGTTCATGTTTTTGGTATTTATTTTATTTTAAAATAATAAATCCGGAATGGGAACATGTCTGTCTTCACTATTCTTAGAAGTAGTGGTGTTCTTACATAAACGGCATGCTTTCTCTTGTTCACATGTGAGGTTTGACCAGCGTCTGATTTTAGATGTGCTTTTCTAGTAACCTAAATTGACGGCTGAGATCGTTTGACCAGGCTATTTATCTTGAGATCCTTAATAAAGTACTCTTTACTGGCGTAAGTGGTGGAAGACTGAATATGTGTGTGCAGTGTATTTCACTAGAACAGAAATTTAAACACGTTTAGAGGAAAACATGCTTCGAGTGTCCTACGGAGAACTCTGCGGCGCCGCTGTATGTAATCGCAACTCTAGGTGGGATTCGAACTCATTTGGCGCCAAAAGGTCACAACGGTCAATAAAGCAAAGTTGGCCTCAGAAAACGCGCGATTTACGATGTAGCCAAAAATATTTAAATTTTTATTTAAAATTAAAATAATAAAAGGTAAGGAAGAGTTTTTCGAAAAAAAAGAGGACCACATGAGAGTGAGAGAGTGGTGAGGCTGAAGGCTGAGCTGTCTTCCACGTGTTCAGTACCCGGCCCTTGGTCTCTACCAAAAGCCAGTGCATTCATTTGTCGAATTATTCGTCCACCAAGGAGTATTCTCCACGTCAAAACATTTGGGACCCAGTTTTCTTCTTTTCTCCGTTAAACAGATGTGGATATATCCCGTGCCGACACGACCCCACTGCCGTCCGATTTGGCGGGAATATCACCCCTTCCCGCCAACATCAACTTACAAAACGATGCGTTTGAACCACACGCTAAAAAAGTTGCAGGCATTAGTTGCATTTATAGAAACGCACATGGCGGAGAGTTTAAACCACAGGCCTACACGTGGTATGATCTCAAACCGTTGGTTTGTGTAAAAGAAATCCAGCGGCGCAACATAACGCGTATACTGTTTAAACGGCGCGTGTAGTCGGTGAGACAATGGTAAATGCAAGAACAAGCCCCATAAAAACCTTAACCAACCAGGGAACGTGTTTTCTGACAGGCCTGCACGTGATCGTCAGACAATAAAGAGGGCCCCGCATCGTTGGGACCGAAGGCCAGTGTTTGGTTGACATGACTTCACTTGGACACCCTAAAACGTGTCGACTGTTGTTTGTTAAGAATTCAAAATGAAATCCACTGTTTAAGGAAAAACATAATAAATCCGAGAGCGTGCTTCCACGACTACGTCTCTGTCATGCGCGCAGCATTTTCCACCCGACCAATTAAATGCGACCACGTGAGAATTCCACTCTTTTTTTTATTTGAATGACAATTGTACCCCTTCTCCAACTCCCTCCCATCCTGCTCATTCCCATGCTGACGAGGACATCATCATTTTATTGTGAATTTTAAGTATATTTTGTGTTCTGTTACTTGTAACTGTAATTTTAGTGTAATAATTATGCAGGTTTGTGTTCGATTTGTGACTTCATAGGATTCGATTTACCCATTTTACGATTCTAGCCAAGTTATTGAAGTGTAAATTTTATGATTATGATGGGGGTTTATATTTTAATTTTACGAAAATTTATTTCTTTTTGATTTGGTTATTCTGGACTTATTATTATTATGGCTGGATCAACTTCGTCCAGATTTGCATCTAATTCATATAAAATCGATACATATGTAATTGTGCCGTGAGAAATCTTAACCGATACAAGCTTATTGAAAAGCTAATGGTTTTGCTGAGCATTAGATGCAGTATTTTTATTTCTTTTTCTCTTGAAATTAATTCTTACCCTTCTCTTCTGTATTATCCCATGTAAATGCTGGGACAATGTACTTGTGAAATTTATGTATTAGCGCAAACTTGGTTACATACCATTAACAAATTGATTGGATTTGGAAAGTTGCTGGTTCATAAAATTCATTAAGAAAATGTGGACTACAATTTTTTTTTTCCTTATAGTAATTATACTTCTAAATGGTATTTGGGTTATTTTCATTTTTGTTATTTTATAAATTCAAATTTTATATTATTTTATTATTATTAATTATTATGGATATATTATTTCAAACATGTTTTCATTTTTAATTTATTTAAATTTCTAATTTTCGTTTACCAATTTTACTATAATTTAAATAATAATCACATTAATTAAAATACTCAATATTTAATTAGAATGGTGTAAAACATAAACATCTAAACATTTAAAAATGAAATTAATTTATATTGATATCCATCCATTCCATGCTCTTCTTTTCACTGACACCCACTTGATAAATCCTTTATCAATCGGAAATGGATTAGATTCTGTATAGATGGGTGAAAAGAAGGCCATGTATTTATTACTAACCACATGTATTTCTTCAAAGAATTAAATGGGTCCAAAAACTAACACTAGTTGAAGATTGCAACTACTAATATAAATGTAAGCGGAAGAATCACGCAGCGCAGCAAACCCTCTAGAAGTTTAAAGAGGCCGTAGAAGATGCTTATTATCTCATTTACTATCCCCAACCCGAATCTTAAATATCACAAGAAAAAGCAAGAGCCCGACGCCACTCTTCTGATCCCATTTTGCAGAATCTTAATCAAAAAGACGAATTTAGCCTTTCCATTGGGAAACCAAGTAAAAAAATCTGGAGGGCAAATATAGGAAATGAAATTTTAAAAAGTGAAGACAGACCGTAAAGTACAAGAAAACCGGCCAAAAAAGTGACAGAGGAAAAGCCTATACGAGCGGCGTTGTGTCACGTGTGGACGTCATAATTTGAGTCGGCGAAAAATAAATCACGACTTAATTACCAAGCCATGCCTGACCCACTTTTTGCCCACGTGGACTCACCCTTCCCGTTCATCAGCCATCGAAATATTCTAATTTATTGAGTCGTTACCACGCAAAGGATACACGTTGAGTCCTACGTGGATTATGAAACCTTACACAAGACTGACACGTGGTGGTGTGGAGTTTGGGCAGCACGGGCAGGGTCTCGCGCATGTGACCTCACCTCGCATTCTCTCTCCCTCTTTACGTATGGGCGTGGTTTCGATATTGTAAATAAAAGGAAATTTTTTAAAATAAAAAAAAGGAAATGACGATTTAAAAATAATAATTAAAGGAAAATGTTAATATATATATAAAGGGCAGGAAGGCAGAGAGAGTTAAGAACAAGGCGTGGTTTGCGCTTTGAGAGAGAGAGAGAGAGAGAGAGAGTTTGGTGGGGGTTGTTAACAGCGATTTGGTCGAAGAAGAAGAAGAATAACAAGTGAGGTTTTTAAAAAGGTTAGAGAGTCTCGACAGTAGCTCGCATTTACTTTGCTCGATCCTAGTGAAGAGGAAGAGGAAGACGAAGATCCTCTGTTTTCTTTCATCGAGAAACAACGCGTCTTCAATTGAAGTGAAATAATCATGGAGTGGTCTGCTTGTTTGAATGAATATGAGAAGCTTGTCATAAGGATGAGTACACCTAGGTCAGTTTCCCAGTTTCATTTTAGTCGATTGATTCTGTTTCTTATGTGTTTTTCTCAGTTTTAGGCTGTTGTTTGGCGACGTCTTTAGATTTTCCTGGAAAATTTTCTCTCTTACTTTCCAAATCCCTAGTTTTAGAGATCTCGGTATGGCCTGAAATTGAATTTTCACATCTCCGAAGATTTTTTTCCTTTGAAAAATCGATTCGCCGACTCACACCGGTAAATATAATTTTACCGTATAATTAGTATATCATGACTTGTTCAAAAACAATTTCCTCGTTTCTAGAATTTAAATTAGACTTTTCAACGATGTGAACCTGTTTTTTTTCACCTCCTTCAAGCACATGGTATGTCTTATTTTGAATATTTTTGAAATTTCCAACCCGGAAAAAATTGGTTTTACTGACTTGACCTTTCGATACTTTTCAGGGTCGTCATCGACAATGCCGTCTGCCCCACCGCCACACTAGTCAAGGTTAGCTTCCACGAAACCTTCAAATAGTGACCACTCGTCTAACCCATTTTCTCCCTTAATCAACACACGCTTGTTTCTTTTGAAGGAAAAAGTCTTAATCTCATTTTTGTTTGCATTTTGTTTTGCTGGCAGGTTGATAGTGCTAGAAGACATGGAATTCTATTAGAGGCAGTTCAGGTTCTCACGGATCTAAACCTTTCTATTAAGAAAGCGTATATTTCTTCTGACGGACAGTGGTTCATGGATGGTGAGTATTTTCTGCAATTTCTATTTCAATTTTAGATCCATTTGTGTTTCTGAAAAATTAGGACTAGTTTTTCATTTATTCGAGGTTTATTTACAGTTCATTTCAACCTTGATTTGTAGTTTTTCATGTAACGGACTTGGAGGGGAACAAATTAACGGACGAGAGTGTTATCACCTACATTGAGCAGGTAATTTACAGCCATTTATGTAGCTTAATTAATGTAATTTTTGTCCGTTTAACATTCTGACTGAAATTAGTTATGTTGTTTCTATGTTAACAGTCGCTTGAAACCATTCATTTCGGCAGAACCAATGAATTTAATGGCTTGACTGCCTTAGAACTGACTGGAACAGACAGAGTTGGTATTTTATCTGAGGTTTTTGCCGTACTGGCCGATTTACAATGTAATATCGTGGATGCCAAGGTGTGGACTCACAATGGACGAATCGCTTCTTTGATCTATGTAAAAGATTGCAATTCAGGGTCCCCTATCGAGGACTCACAACAAATTGATAGAATTGAAGCACGTTTAAGGAATGTTTTGAAAGGGGACAATGACATCAGGAGCGCTAAAACAACGGTTTCCATGGAGGTCACTCATACAGAGAGAAGACTACATCAGATGATGTTTGCTGATAGGGACTACGAGAGGAAACCGATTTTGAGCTGCACTAGTGATTACCCAGTAGTCACCGTGCAAAATTGGCTTGAGAGAGGTTACTCTGTAGTTAACTTGCAGTGCAAAGATCGGACTAAACTTCTATTCGATGTTGTTTGCACCTTGACGGACATGGAATATGTGGTGTTTCATGCAACTATCAAAACAGCTGGAGACAGAGCATATCTGGTAATTGATGGTGTTTTATGTTAATACTTTAATAGGAATTGAATACACGTGAAACATGGTTTATTAACCTCGTGGTTATCGTGTTTTCAGGAATTCTATATCAGACACATAGATGGTACCCCAATTAGCTCAGAACCAGAGAGGCAACGCGTGATTCAATGCCTGAAAGCAGCTGTTGGAAGAAGAGCATCTGATGTATACATCCTTAACACACGTTTTAACCGCTGTTTGGTTTTAGCCAGGCTGGCAAATGCTAATATGTTTGTCATTGTTATGTTACAGGGCGTGAGACTAGAACTATGCATGCCAGATAAGCAAGGACTCCTGGCAGATGTCACGAGAACATTTAGAGAAAACGGTCTTAACGTAACAAGAGCTGAAATATCAACAAGCACAGACATGGCAGCTAACGTGTTTTACGTTACAGATGCAATCGGACACCCAGTGGACGCAAAATTGATAGAAAGTGTTAGACAAAAGATCGGTTTGAGTAACTTGAAAGTGAAGGAACTACCATTAGTATGTAATGAAAAGGCAGAAAGTGAAGATCAAGCTGTTGGTGGGACAGTATTGCTATCACTTGGTAGCTTAGTGAGAAGGAATCTATACAATCTGGGATTGATCAGATCATATTCCTAAAGTAGCAAACAAAAGGGAAGATTTGTTGGCATGAAAAGATTAAAAAAAAAAAAAGGAAAAAAAACAGAGATTATATTCTTTGCTCGAGGATTGGAGTTGTGTAAATATTAAGTTGGGTTTGGTTGGTTGGTCGGGTTGGTTGTTCAAGTAGATAGAGATACACAGGGGAATTGAGATCTGCTCCCACCTATATTACATTCTTTTGTTTTATAGTATTATATAAATATAAAATGAAAAGATGTAGAAGAGGAGGGAATTTTATATGGACAAAAGCAGAAATATAGGTGGTGGTGGCGGCAAAATTGAGAAGGAGAAGAAGATTAGGTAGAACAAATTGAGGGTTGATTTGATACAGAGTGGTGGGTGACACATTTGTAAATATCCATTTTTCTTTTAATCGAGTATTAGTTAATGGTTGACTTTATGATTTATTTTTTAAAATGCTAGTACCTGTTTTGGTCCATGGGGGGACCATATCGCCTCCATTTGATACGGATTTTAAGGATCTGTCGCAATTGCATTCACACAGGCGCATACTTATATGCTAGAATGTGAATATGATTTATATTTTCTTCCACGTTGATTGTTTGTGAATAGGCTTGAATTGAATTGATGGAGTTGGGGAGGGGAGGGCATTGAAGAAGGTTAAGTTAGGTATAGGTGTGAATAGAAATTAAATTTCCGAATAAAGTAGGGAAGGTGACTTTTGGAATATAATGCCAGTGGATGTAGAAGTAATAATATCTCAGTTGAACTGGTGGATATTTATAGCGTAACTAAATCCGCCTACTATTAATTCCCATTTATGATTCTGTCCAAACCCACTTTCGTTTTATATTTCCAACAAGCTCAGGTGTATCTAACAGAAAGTTTCAAATACAATCTACACAGCAAACCAGAAGAAGAATGACTAATTAAAACAACAATTTACTATTCTAATCTGATGCTTCATATTCACAAAGATATGAGCATGCAATTAGAGTGATATAACTAGTTGAGATAATCACGCCAGATACAGAACAGATTTGAAGACAATGAACAGCAAAATGTCTGATAAAAGTGGTCAAGTGTTGCGCAAATAAAAGACAGAGACATTAATAGACGGCTGGATTGTCTTTGGCGTGTTTTAATTTCCCCTATAAAGATCCCACCACGTTGCTTACAAATCTGTAAGTGTAACCTAACCTATATAGATCTCAACGAGTGGTTTTGTTTATATATTTAGGTCAGGTTAATTAAAATGAAATTAAACATAAAACAAAACAGTGACACATGGTTTGACTGACAAAGGCAATGTAAATTGACTTTACAGTTGGAAAATGGCGGGTAAACCACTCACGTGCCGCAAACCACGGCGGTTATAGCGGATAAACACCGTTTCCTCTGCCCCATCACGTGCTCCTCCTCTTCCAACTCATCATCATCGCTTTTATTTTATTAATTAATTACTCTTATATTTATTAAACAGATGTCACTAACGGCTCTTTCCTTTTTCCACCCTAAATGATTCCCAATTTAATTTATTAAATTAAAAATATTCTAATATATTACAGCAATTACCGTACACCCTAAAATATCAAAATTTCCTTTTAACCAATATAGATTCTTCTTTATTTATTTAATTATTAATGTTTATTCCACATGGTTCATACTATATGCAGTGGATTCAACTTCAATTAAATCCAAAATATTCATAAGAATAACTTTCCCATTAGATTTCAAAGTATTTATTCTAAAAACGTGTATTACTTGCCATATATATATCTATGAAATTGCTATGTTTACTTTATTGTATAAAAATAGCATATAATTATAGAAATCCGTACATTGATGTATGGCTTTTGTTTGAATGGATACAACCCAATATTATTCTTGCCACCATTAGTTAATTGTTCGAGTATATAATACTAGAGAATATAACTTTATGATTTGTCAATATTCAAAATTGGTTTTCACACCTATGAACCGTCTTTTCATAATATTTCTATATGTTAAAGCTCTTTTAAGACAAAATCTGCTAAAGTGTAAAATGAAAGACAACACACACACACAGCAAGTCGTTAGTGTTGTCTTAATCCACTTGTAATATTCTCAAAATCAATGAATACAAAGTTAAGCATCTGGCCAAACTACAACAATTGATGCTCCAATCTAATTGGCAAGACATGACATCAAATACTCCTAAAAGATTTCCTTAATCTATTGTTTTCTTCGTTAAAACTCTTTGTCTTTTCTATTTATCAGTCCAAAATCTTCTCAATCGAGTTTGACTAGAAAAGCCAGCAAAGCTTAGTTTGGTTTTTTTCTCTTATCAGAAGATTCTGTGTAAATTTTGAGGTTCTTGCTTATCCAAAATGTGTGGAAAGGTATCTGGCTCTATGCATATGCCATGCTATATCTACTAAAACAAGGAATCTTGGACAACTGTTGGTTGTTATTCTAATATACTACAACTAGTTGTTAAGTGGCATTCTCCTTTAGAATTATAATCTTTTGACAGATACAAAGTTGACATTATATATAGAGTTGGTGTCTTGTTGATGGTCTTGTCTCAAAGGATATAATAAATTCAACCCTCAATGCATAAAATCATAGAGGGAGTGGTAGGCTTCTCAAATTGTGGCAGTTGAAATGACAAAATCATGATTGACCGGCCTATTGGCTTCTCAGGAATGGACAACAATATAAGCCAAAACAACACTTTTTGGATGTAGTTAAAGAAGGAAACAAAACTATGGGTGTTGAAATTGGTGATTTAAAATGAGTAATTAAGTAGAGGAATCTTGGGTTTTGAAGTGCAAGTCTTTTGTAGTTGTAAAGAGAATATGTGAGATGCTTGTAATTGGCGTATTGTAACAGTTGAATATTTTAAGGTGACGGGTGCAAGTGTTATTTATATGGACAAGATTCGTGTTGTTATGTCAGGCTGCAGGCGCCAATTGCTCATTGAAAGTGATCTCACTCCATTATCCATTCTCTCTTTATTGTATTTAGTTGTTTATATAAAATTATACCATTAACATTTCAATAATTGACAATGATACATAAAAAGCTTGTTTGTGGGTATATGGTATGAATTGGATCAATATTGGGTCCACAAAACACAGGGCTCAAAATATTTTGGGCCGGTCCAAGCTCTCACGGGTTATATTGGGTCGAAAATCCATCACTGGTACTGGTGTCTTTTAATGAGTGGAATCTACGAAATTGAAGTAGCTTCCAATTTAAAGGTAACAGGCCATGACACCACCACAGCTGTCTATGGGCTTATATCATTATGTCTACACTCAACTAAGCAACCACACCTAATAATTTCATATAGCAGATCCCAATAAATAATCTAAGGCTACCCTACTTTATGAGTTCCATTAACTAAAGGCCCAATAATGTAGATTATTTACATTTTAGCATAAGTGGGCTCTTCCTCCACTGCCTCCAACATGGATTTCCATGGAAGTGATATACATTTTAAGCACATGTTAGTTACGTATCAAGTGTATATTGAGTTAATTTAAAACATGTCTCAATTTTTATGACTTGTAAAAAAATAAATAAATAAACTAGAGTTGTCTATGAAAACCATTTTCTTCGCTCAATAAGTTTTTTATTTTAAAAATTGAAATAAACAAAATTTTTATTGTTAATATATACCTAAATATTTTTATTTCGTTAGTTTCCAAATACTTGCCACACAAGCATATACTGTCCAAAACTAACTTTAACCATAATGTTAGGAAATTTTCAGTTGTATCCTATTTTCTTTCTAATTTCAAATTCGATTCAACCAAAATAATCAGACAAAAAACAAACATAATATTTAACGTGCTTCGCCAAATTGTCTAATTAATGAAAAGATACTTTACTATGACAAATAAGAATTACAAATCATTCAGACAACACCCTCTCTTCACACAAAATTACTTTCTTTCTCAACCAAAATCTCTTTTAAACGAACAACTCCATCATGGCGACACAACCCCAAATCAAAATCTCCTTAATGGCGAGACAACCCAACTCAGAAATCTCTTTATGGCGAGACCCCAACCTCAATACTCGAAATCTCCTTAATGGCGAGACTCCAACCCCAATGATCATTACCCCCACTAGGTATGACCTAAATCCAATGATCACCACCCTATAGGGACGGGATTCCAATACGATGATCACCACCCCCAAAAAGGATGAGGTGCTTTCTTCTGCATGAGACAACACTATTTATAGTGATCATCAAATATAATTTTCTAATTTATTTCCATTCCAACTAAGGAATACAATAAATTAAATTAGGAAAATCAAATCTTTCCAAAATAAGGAATCAAACAATTAGGGAATAGATCCAAACTCAAAATAGAAAAATCTTACTAAAAGGAAATCACTGTGATTCAAGGCAATTCTAATAAATCTCCACATTGACTTGAATCAACTCAAATATTTGAATCTTTTTCCTTTGATCACTACCAATGCAATTTCGTCTCCATCATTCAATTCATTCTCTATCAAATCCAAAATATTTATCCACCTCGAATAAGAAACTACCAAGTCCCGAATTCAGATGTTTTCTGTTCCTGATCTTCAAACGAAATTCCACCAAAATTCCAGAACCGTAACAAGTCTCCCCTCGAGATAACCCATCGATCCGTCAAATCATCTTACACTGCCGTTACTACTCAACGGGACTCGCCACCTGACCACCACAATATTAGGAAGACTTTCGACATGACGCACCAAACACGGATTTAGCCATGGAATCCATCTTCGAACGAAGCTCTGATACCAATTTGTTAGAAAATTTCTGGTTCTATCCCACTTTCTTCCTATTTCCAAATTCGATTCAACCAAAATAATCAGACAAAAAATAAATACAATATTTAACGTGGTTCAACAAATTGCTTAATCCATGAAAAGATAACAACTTTACTATGAGAACTAATAATTACAAATCATTCAGACAACACTCTCTCTCCATACAAAATTGCTTTCTTTCTCAACCAAAATCTTTTTTAGGCGAACAACTCCACCATCGTGAGACAACCCCAATCAAAATCTCCTTAATGACGAGATAAACCAACTCAGAAATCTCCTTATGGCAAGACCCCAACCTCAACTGGGAATCTCCTTATGGTGAGACCCCAACCCTAATGATCATTACCCCCACGGGTATGACCCAACTCCAATGATCACCACTCCATAGGGACGAGATATTTTTTTTTTCATGAGACAACTCTATTTATAGTGATCATCAAATATACTTTCCTATTTTTTTTTCTTTCCAACTAAGGAATACAATCAACCAGATTAGGAAAACCAAATCTTTCCAAAACAAGGAATCAAATAATTAGAAAATAGATCCAAACTCAAAATAGAAAAACCTTCTTAAAAAGAAATCCCTGTGATTCAAGACAATCCTAACACGTAAATATATTTAATAATACATAACTAAAAATTATATAAATTTAATATTTGAAAAATAAACACCAAGACGAATAAAATAAAATCTCACTTGAATATACTTTTTCTACACATGAAACAAGATTTGATTAATGAATAGTATACACCATTCAAATCTTGCAATTAAATTGTAACGGGGAGCATATATTAATTATACTAACACCATGACTCATAAATATTATGGGCTCATATTTATGGACCTATTAACTAAATAGGTCGAGCTGGAAAAATTCAATCGATTCCCCTGTTTAAATTTCTACCATTTAGTTATTTTGTTAAAAATTTTAATCAATAAAAGAATTAGAAAAAAAAAATCTGAATGAGTAAAAAAAGTACGATTGAAATGTAAATATATATTATGTGTGATAACAAATCCATAATCAATCATAGAATTTAGAGAGTTTTCACATTTTGAATTCTTCCTGAAATAAAAAAGAGCGTATAACCATTAACTACTCAATAGATGAGCTTCATTAGAATTAAAACATTTCAGAATCTCATTACTGTAAATATTTTGATGAATAATAATTCTATCAGATTTATATTTTATTTCCAATATAAGATATATTTTGTCTTTAGTAGATTTTTCATATAAAATTCGCATTTAAATTATTTATTTTATCATAATTTCCAATCAAATTCATACATCAATATAGACTTTGCAAAACCATATCTTTATTTTTAAGTAAATACACTTCACCGGGTGAAATTATTAACATTTCATTCTTTAATCAAATACTCATTCATACAATTAGATGACATTCATCCAAACTATTTCAACCCATGTAATAATTGTTAAAATTTCAATGAGAATAACTCACAAACTTTATCCGTTTCATGAATTTTTAATCCTTTTAGGATTTCATGAAAATGTTGATATCAAGTGAATCTTTCAAGTATGTAGTAACCATATTATTAATCATGTTTTAAGATTTCTCTCTTTGCCCTTAGTTTAACTTATTACAGAAAATGTTGTGGCATGTTACATGGAAAAATTGAGACATCTCAACATATGTTTCATATGTAATTCAAGACTAAGTGGCCTACTCTAAAAGCTTACTTAGCAAATAGTTGGTTGAATGATTGATTTCCATGTGCATTTATGTATTTTCATGGATATAAGTTAAAAAATGAATGTTACATATAATTGTTAGAGTATGAAGGTGTTAACTAGGCATTCGATAGCTCGATCCTTCCTTCCTTTCTTTTTTTCCTCTTTTGTGTAAAATTTGATTAGGTGATCGATCGAGTTAAGAAACCAAATAGGTAATCATTCATGAAGCATTTGGAGATAACCATGTCCATTTCCTTTTTGCATTCATAGAAATTTGTATAACTTATGAGATAAATTTGTAATACACTGACATTTGAGAATTTATGTATTTTAGCTACTATGATGTTTAGTTTCAACCGAATACTTTATGTATTTTAAACTTGGAACTACATTGTAACTTCCAAAATTTGCTTTTCGCTTGGTTCATTTAATTATTTAAAAATATTTTAACATTTAATTTGATGTATTTTTTTACTCTTATGAATTTCCATATAAGAATAAATAAGAGAAAATAAAATTTGGGCATGGAGAATTAGTAGTAGCTAGACTAAGTTGGAAGTTAGACTCAAAATCATTTTTAAATACAAAAAAATCGCATTTTTGTGTTAATACGTCATTGTTGGTCAAAATGACTGTTTTACACATTTTAAACATAAAATTCGGATTTTCAAAGATAAAGTATTTTTTTGTTTTTTTTATGTAAAACATGAATATGAAATTTTTAGAGAATTACGAAAGTGAAGGAAATGAGTTTCGGTGGGAATTTGACTTGAAATGAGATTGGGCCCAATTTTAGCCCAATCAAAAGTTAAGCCCATAAGTGGTCATGACTTAACACCACCGCCAAACACATCACTCTCATCAGTCTCACTTTTCTCTTCTTAAATATCAAACATGTTTTCTCTCTTCTTTACAAACCAAATCGTAATATTTTTGCTCTCATTTACACATCATAGCAACCACTATTCACTATCATTAAACCTTCTAACAACCTCTATCAAGATTCTTAGTTGTTGTCCAGTTATTTAAAGTTCTCTCAACAAGGTAATAAAATCTCTTTCTCACTCTACATATGTCATTTTCGAAATTATTGATGGGTCTTATTGGATGGTTTTGAAGTGATTTGGGTTGGTTTTGAGTCATTACTATGTGTCTTGAGGTTCCAATAGAGTCTAGATGTTGAAGGCCATAAATCCACTATATTTGTACCCTTGATTTTGGTTGAGTAGTATTAAAATGGTTTGATAGTGGGTTTTGGCTTGATTTGATATTGATTTTCACTATTGTGTTGTTACTAAGAAACCAACAAGAGGAAGTTCAAGAAATGAGTGATAATTAGCTTGTAAAGCTTCCAATCAATGTTCGTAATTTCATTTTACGCCATATATTGTTGTTTGATGATTGATGAGTATTTTAGAATAGGAAAATTACATTAGAACATTTATTTAGATTTCTTATTTGTCAAACATAACTTAAATTAGCTAAAATGATGAAAAGTGATTAAATGTATTAATTGTGTTAACTATTGATTGTTTGATTGTTAATGATGGTAAATTGAATTTGGATAGTGCTTTGAGGCTATATTTATCCTAATATGATTTAATGACAAATATCATCTAAAATGAAATAATGGGCTATTTGAAGTCGCTCCCCATTATAAGTTTATAATTGATTGATGAAATATTGGTAAGATAATAGATGCTAAGAATATTTAGTGATTTCACACTGTCGCATAAGCTTACTCTAGATTATAGAAAGTATGGTACCTAGAGACAGAAGTACATCGACCCATAAAAAATCATGGTTAGTAGGGGTAGATAGTCTACTACAATCGATAGCTCCGTCTTGTTATTATGGATTTATTTTGTCTTAGGGATAACGATCACCTATGACTTTGATGCATCTTTGAGGTGTTAAGATTGTCTTGGAATTTCGGTTAAACTACGAACTTTTCCATCTTAGGACTTCAGTCCGTGATCCCCATTTTCAAAACTATTATATATTTATGGGCATAAAGTGTAAAAACTTGATAACTTGACAATTGATTGTGTTTGATTGTGAAAATTGGCTAAGGATGGTTAGGGAATGCTAAATGCCATAATAAACATTTACACATGTCTTTCTTGTAGCTTAAAATAAAGTTTAGGACCTAATGAGTCAAATATGTTAATGAATTATTAATAACTAATAAATGTTGAATCTAAGAGGATTGATAATTCCAAATTGGTTAAAATGAACTATGATGATAATTGATTATTAATGGTTAAATTTTTTAGTATTTTAGACACTATTTGATGTCTTAAATTGATCATAGACTTAAGATGTTGCTTGGGAAATTATTTGGGGAAAAATGTAGGTTTTGTTCAGCCCAAAACAATGCAGGTTCCATGAGTGACCGAGCTAGGAGCTCGGCAATATCTCGGCAAAGTCCTTTTGGGTGGTGGTACCCAATATTAAATCTGTGCAGGTTTGGTACTGACCCAAAGCGGACAATATCATATTAATATGTGAGTTGGGGAGAGTGATATCACACTCTGGTAAACCAAGGATCATACATCATGTAGCTTGGTCAGGCGGTGGCTCTCGTCTGTTCGTTAGTGGCGGTGTTACAAGATGGTCTAACAGATCGATAAATTATCTCAATGGGAGATCAGTGACTGATGGGCTAGTGAATTATCTTGAAAGAATGCTAAATGATGTGTGATCCTTGGTTTGAAGAATCGGTGGACTAACTCGAGGGAGGCGATGTGACCCTTGGTTTGAAGGGGAGGATTGTGAGGGTGTCAAACCCAATAATATATTGATAATATAAAGGAATGCTTTCTTGTATATAAAGTATCCAGAGAACTCTATTAGTATGAGACCTTTTTTGTGATGGTACCCAAGAAAAAATCCGCGCGGACTCGGCCTTGACCCAAACCTGACAATATTATACTAATATGTGAGTTGGGGAGCAGCTTCGGGAGTCCAACATTCCTGAACAGAGTGAATCATCTCGGAAGGAAATAACGGTTGTACGATGACACCGAGGTGCACTGGGCTTTGTGGATCACGGCCAAGGTGATGATGGGGATTGAAGGAATGAAACGAGAGTGTGATCGAAGACTTGAGAGTAGTGAGTATAATTTTTTCGGAACTTTGATAAGTGTAAGAAGCGATGCCACTTGATGAGGTTCATGTTCTTATTTATAGGAACCTGAAGTAGCTATTGGCCGAACCGGCCAAAGATTCATGCAAAAGGATCTCCGCATAATCTATGATCCTCTTAACTGCGTATTTGACAATTGAGAAGCTGTTGAGAGATACTTTGGGATCTAGGCCTTGGTCCTGAGTTTTGAGACGGGTCTAATTGTACCTTGGGCTTAGACCGGTCTAATATACATATATTGAAAATCTATTTTTAATTTTTTATTAAGTTAAAATATGTTAAATTCAGTATTATATGAAGACATTCCTGTGTTTTTTTTCTTAATCAATGGTAGAAAAAAAATAGTAAAACTTAAATTGATTTCATAAATAATAAATAAAAGGAAAAGTTATATAAAATAATCTAAATAAAGTTTAAAATTTAAAAATTAATTCAAAAAAGTTTCATTTATATTTTTTTTATCTATTAAAACTTTGATTTTCGAAAATAGCTCTTCGCACATGTGAAGTGTGACTCACACCTGTGAAGGGTTATTTTTGAAAAGTGAAATTGTGAAAGATTATTTTTGTAAAGTTTTTAAAACTGTGTTATCTAATGTAAATAAAAATTATAAAAGATAAAAATAAAATTCTTTTAAAAAAAATAAGTATGTTATTGTTGTTATTATTTATTTGAAGGGAGAAAATAGTAATCACATTTTTTAATTGCTAATTTGGATAAATAAAAATTTGTTAATAACTAATTTAATCCAGAGATAATAATAAATATATTTTTTTTATTTAAGAAAACACTGAGTTAAGATTATAAAATATATTTGAAAGTGATATATCAAAATGACTAGAACTCTTGTATATGTTTCAACCAAAACATGGAGGAGAGTGAATGTAACTTTGAAGTTACCAAAATAACCTCATTCTACAATAGTTGATCATATAATAATTAGTCTTAAAGAGGAGACATTACACTCGAAATTAATGAGAACAAATCACTAAAGCCATTTGACTACTTGTCGAAATTCAATTTATTGCAATTTAATCATAATTGCATTTGTATTCAAATATTCAATTTTCTAGTCAGAAAACTTTTTATTTTATAATTCAATTTTTATTTTTAAATACTAAAATACAATGACCCATTTAAAAGATAAAATAAAATATAATAAAAAGCAATTCACCGTGTTCACATGATGCACCTAACCTTTTACTTCTTTTTTTATTTAAAAATATTTTGAATATATACATTTATTTAATAAATTCACAAGTGCATACACTCATCTCCTTGATAAGTGGTAAAGCAATAAATCAAAAGAAATTAAAATATATTTTAAACCAATTAACCCTTTAATTATATATTAAACTAATAAATGTTTGATAAATAAAACATAATTAACCCATCGACATTGACGTGTGGCATATGAGCACCACTTGCTATAGATTTCAAGTGGTAATTCTCATAAACAAATTTTGAACTTTTCTTTTCATATTTGAATTTAAAATATAATAAGTTAGGTTTGATAACCGACCATAAATTAAAAAATATATAAAATTAACCATTTGCATGCCAATTTAAATAAAATATTATATTTCAAATATTTTTTTAATAATAAATAAATAAATTAAAAATGCATCGACTTCATCACCATAATTACCAAAATAATGAAATAAATGGGTATTGGTCCGTTCTTATCTAATCCTTTTGTATATTTTATTATATATTCTTGTTTTTGGTAACTATCCAAACTTAGTTTAGAAAAAGATACCTTTTGGTATTGTATATGTATTGTATTTAAACTCTGTTAATGGTTTCTTGGGTCAATGCTAAGTGGTCCCTTTTTACAATTAATTATTTTTTATCACATGATTTCCTCAATTTTCCAGCTCTATATTATTATTTTATAATAATAAATTAATTGAATTATTCAAATTATTTAAACATAAATGACAAAGGGAGAAATAAATAAATATTTTATGAGTTTTTTTAAAATTTCCCTTAGATCTGACTCCATTAATAAAAGGTCAATTATAATATATTTCTATATAAATTGAGAAACGGTGTATAGGATTTTTTAAAAATTAATTGATATTCTATTTATGTATAGATAAAATTTTATTACTTAAAAATTTAAATCAAAATATTAAATTTTTTAAGTTAAATAATAAATATATATTTAAAAAATATTTAATATATAATAGTTTTAATATTTTTATTTTTTTCATTTAAAATTTTAAATCAAATTAATAAATCACTTAAATTTAAATTTAAATTTATAAAATTTTAAAAATAAAAAAATAAATTAGGTGATCAATATATTTTTCATTCATTTTCGCTTTTTTCTTTTTAAATTATTACTATTTAATTTTTTTTTTCAAAATCTTCACGTAATATGAAGAGGTCTTTAAAAATACATAAAAATCAATAAAATATTATAGAAATAATTTTATTTTTAATTATTTTGAAAATTTAAATTAAATTAATAATTTATTTAAATTTCATAATTTTTTGAAAATTTAAATTTATTAATATATCTTTTAAAAATGCTGAAGGGTACCATCTCGCATAGTAATGTTTTCTAAAATATATTAATTAATTTAATTATTTTAAAATTTTAATTTTTAAAAATTATATATATAAAAAATAAGTTTTGATTTATTTATTGAAATTAAAGTTTGAAATGCTTTTATTTTATTTTTTTAAATTTCTAAAAAACCATTAAAATTATAATGGAAAAAATGTGTTGATCATTTTAATATATATATTTAAAATTTTATAATTTTAAAATAAAATTTAATGGTTAATTTATTTAATGAAAAGTTTAAAAAAAATTAAACTTGTAATTTTTTTTTTCAATTTACTGTAAAGAAAATAAAAAATATCATTTTAATTTATATTTTAAAAAATAAAAATTTAAATAAAATATATTAAAATGAATGAAAATAGATTTAAAAAACACTCCTAGTAAGTTGATCCAGAATAGTCGCAGTACTATGGTAATGTAACATGACCATTTTATCCTAGTAGTACTGACAGAGAAACATGACATAATAAATAAACTGCTACTACTGGCTAAATCTCCATATTTCTCTGCTACCTACACTGAAATTGAAGCTAAATATCAGACCTGTCCAAGTGACTTTGAAATCACCAGACACAAAATCACCTCTTTTTTATTTATTTTTTTCTTTTTTTGGTAATCAATTTATAACTTTTATGCATAATCACAGAGACCACAGCTTGACTCCATAAAATGGTAATGGTCATGCTTATGCTCATTATTTTCCCTTTTATTTATTTATTTTAATACAATTTCTTCATGCGTTGGCAACCTAAATTTACTTGCCATTTACTCAATTACATTAATTCTATAAATTTATTATTATTAATATGTTATTCTAATTACTAGTATAATTATCATTAATCATTAATTTATTATATTAATAAATTAATATACCATTTTGTCCACTTTCTCTGTCCTTAAATAAAAGAAAAATCAATCCACCCACTTTCATTTTTCTTTAAATTAATTTCCCCCACCGGATTCCAACTAAAACTTATTAATAAATAAATATCTATATTTTTTTAATATTAACCATTAGAATATTGTTTTTATTTTATATTTTTCCTTTTCAATATTATTTTTAACTCTCCATGAGAAGCTTTTGAAAGTTAGGAATCCAAATTAGCTCAACAACCATTTCTTTTTATCTCATCTTTTCATTTCAAATCTTTAAAAAAAAAAAAAAAATTCTTATTTTTAACTTCCATTTTCAATCTTTGTTCTTGAATTTATTTTATTTTTTAATTTTAATTTTAATTTTAAAAAAAAATAAAATTATAATATTTTTAAGCTCTGTTTCAGCTTAAGCTCTCTTCTCTAATCTCAAAAATCAGCTGAAAATTCTAACTTTTGTTTTTTTAATTATTTTAATTACTGCAAAACTTCTTCTCCTTCATCTTCTTCCTAAGCAAAACTTCATCCTCTGTTTTCTGAACCCTTCTTCTGTGCTCTGTTTTTCAAGTTGTTAATTTTTTTTTTCCTAAAAAAAGAAATAGTTTTCCTTTTTTAATATATTTTTTTTTCTCTAAAACAGTGTTCTTGAATTTTTAGTCTTGAAAAACTTGAGCTTGATTGTTCTTGTGTAAGCTAAAAAATCAAAATGGGTTTTTGGTAAAACCTTGAAAATCAAAAGAAAAAATAAAAATAAAAAAAATAGAAAAGTTTTAAGTATGGAAGCAGGAGCTGCAACAGCAAGAGAAGCAGTGACTACAACCACTAGTGCTGGAGTCACTGTTGTTGGATCCGATGCTCCATCAGATTACCACATAGCTCCAAGATCCGAAAACCCGACCCTGAACCCGATTCCCGCCCCGCTACCCACTCCTACTCTCCCTCTCCCTCTCCCCACACCGTCGACGGTTCCTTTGAAGAAAAAACGAGGTAGGCCCAGGAAGTACGGTCCGGATGGTTCCGTCACTATGGCTCTTTCACCCAAGCCGATATCGTCGGCTGCTCCGTCGCCACCGGTCATCGACTTTTCGATTGAGAAACCGAAGAAGGTGAAGCCGGCCAGCTCATTGACCAAGTCAAAATATGAACTTGAGAACCTAGGTGAGTCAAAATGAACTCTTTTTTGATTAAGAGGTTCTGTCTGTAGTTATGTTTTGTTTTTGTTTTTGTTTTTGTGAGAACTGCTGGGCTGGGGAGGGGAAGAGTGGGGTGGGACCTGAGCTTGATTAGATCTTGATTTTTGTGTTGGTAATTTAGGAAGATAAGTTTGGTGAGGGAATGAGGGAATCTTCTTTCTTCTTATCAAGGGGTTTTATTATTTGTCTGCTCTTTTTAGCAAGATTTTTGTTTGAGTCCCTGTTTTAAGGGAACCTGTTACTTGTTACTAGACACCTGTGTGTGGTGTACAGGACATTTGTGGTCTCTGTTTGTCTTCAATGTCATTTGATGTGTATGTGTGAGTGATTCTCCTTTCCCCACCTAGTGGGTCTCTAGATGAACCTGAGGGAGAACTTGGTTTTGACTTGTTGCGTTTGCCACTCTGTTACTGGGTATTGAAGTTAAAGTGTGGACTTTTTCTGAACCTGAATGGTTTTATCACTTGTCTGGTCTTTTCCTGCTCTCTTATAAAAGTAGAATTTTCAGAATCTTCTAGTGATCAGAATTTGGTATATATATGTGACACGCTTCACTTGTCCAAACAAGTAGTAGATATTACCCTACTTGTGTGGAAATCCAAGTGTTTTGTATTGTTCTCTTGCATAAGATGATTCTGTATGGATTTGGTAGTTTGTTTGAGCTATATGTAAGTTGTTATATTGTGAGTTAACATGATAACTTTTTGTTTTGTAGGTGAATGGGTCGCTTGCTCAGTTGGTGCTAACTTTACACCACACATCATTACTGTTAATAGTGGCGAGGTATGTCTTCCTTCTATCCTGCATTTGGTCTTAAAAGATGATTTATCCTTCGTGAATGGGACACACAAAAGAAGATAAATGAATTGTATTCATTGGTTGTTTAAAGGAACTAGTTAACATCACCCAACCTACATTCATTGAGTGATTCAGATTTAGTTTAGGTCATTGCATATGGATTTTTTGCAAGTTCTATACTTTTAATGCTTTCCTCATTACCCAGATTTCGACAGAAGTAATTTCTATACTAAATTTTATTATAACGGTTGTCCGCAGGATATAACAATGAAAATCATATCATTTTCTCAACAAGGACCACGAGCTATATGCATCCTCTCTGCGAATGGTGTGATATCAAGTGTTACTCTGCGTCAGCCTGATTCATCTGGGGGTACATTAACTTATGAGGTGATGCACTGTGCGTAAAATGGGATGATTTCTTTCTTTCTTTGTTTTCGTCTGTCTGATGCCATTTTAAAACGGTCCCAGCATCATTCATTCATCAATCCTCTCCATCATAGTCAAGATTAAATGGATACACTAATACTATAATTTAACCTTTCGCAATTCCTTAGCATTTTTGTTCAAATAATATTCAATTAGCTGCAACTCAAACCTCAATATTTTCCACTGTTATTCTTAAAGGGTCGATTCGAGATACTCTCTTTATCTGGTTCCTTTATGCCGAGCGATAGTGGAGGAACAAGGAGCAGGTCTGGGGGAATGAGCGTATCATTAGCAGGCCCAGATGGACGTGTTGTTGGTGGTGGAGTAGCCGGTCTATTGGTTGCTGCAAGCCCTGTTCAGGTTTGGCTTCCCTCTTCCTTCATAAACACAAATCAAATATAAAAGAATCAATTGCAATCAATCCTGATAGTTGCCCCATTTTCAATTTATGTATCAGGTTGTGGTAGGCAGCTTTCTAGCAGGAAACCAGCATGAGCAAAAGCCTAAGAAACAGAAAGATCAGCCAATATCGGTGGTCACACCAGCTGCTATTGTCCCCATATCTACTGCTGATCCTAAAGGAAACTTGACAACCGGCTCCTCCTTCCGTGGAGATAGTTGGTCTTCTTTGCCATCAGACTCGAGGAATAATAACAGTAAGCCTACTGACATCAATGCTTCACTGCCTGCAGGGTAAGAACGCAAACAACCTCACTGCCTCCTGTAATGTAAGGATTGTTACTGACAGACGTCAACAATCACTCTCCCATGCCTGAAATCTAGCAGCCCTGGGCTATTTGTTGTTCGTAAACTTTTGATTATGATGATGATATTGATTTTCTCAGGTAGTAGTATTTAAGTTAGTTAGCCTGAGTAGGTAGGCTTGTGCCTTTTGTTGTGTCGTGTAGAATATTTTGATGTAATGTTTCCCACCAGAGTTTCCCTTTTCTTTTTCCCGAGTGATGGATTTTTAATTGAACATGGTTCTTGTGCTATTTGCTAAAGTTATTCTTCTACCAACAACTGTTCCATTCCTAGTTTATGTATTTTTTAATCACCTTTTCTACAGGATTTTGACACATAACTAATTCTGCTATGGTGTGAAGCCTGCCTGTTTAAGTTTTCATACTTGAAGAATATGTTAATGCACAGCATCACGAGCAACATCATCATCATCATCAATAAATGATGAGTAAATTTCTTAAAATAAGTAGAGTTCCACGTAGATTACTTTAACCCTAATGATTTTATGATAATATTTTCTTACTTGTGCTGCAATTAAGCTTCTTAAAGCCTAAATTTGCTTCTGGTGGTTGAATGTCATTGATTGGACAGCAAGTACCAGAAAACAATGCTGACCCTTGTTAGATCTCCTCTAGATATTTCTTTAATCACATAACAACACATTAATCATTCTTTAATGTGTGTGATATCCAAAGGAAGTCAAAGGCCTTTATAAAACAGATAAAGAAAGCTTAAAATCAGCAAGCTAACCTAACACTGACCTAGTCACCGGCAAGAAAACATTAATCGCAATCATGCTACCTTCTATAGCTCCCATCCACATCAAAGTTTCCATTACTAAAATAAGCAGAGGGTACTTTTATTTAAACCCCAAATGTATTTTATATCAAGTGTCTCTATAGCCAATAATGTCTTTGAATGGCACACATGACTTCTGCTACGAATCCAAACTCCACCCCCTACTAACACGTTATATTATTTCAGCCAGAAGCTTGTCAATTCAAAGTTTTATTTCTTTTAAAGATAACTTGATCATTATGTAATTGGCTTCCAGGTAATTGTCACAATAAAGCCTGTATTGAAGAACCATTTTTCAGGCGGTTCCGGACAAGAAAAATAACTAAAGAAATACAAGAAAACATCAGAGTATATCACGCTTAGAAGCTTCCATTGCTTGATTTATGTGTCGTGCGAATGGTTTATACCAAAACCACACTCTATCAAACATGATGAGAAAACCACTCATAAGCTATCTGTATATAAGGAACCCCTACTTGATAGGGGTTAAACAAAACAAAGAGTGTCTGAATCTTGAATGTACTAATGAAGTTCGGTCTGATACTACCATCTATTTCTCTTATCCTACTTGCAGTTGCCATCTGGTTCTCAAAAATTTGTCATAATCCTTCATTGCCAAATGTATTAGGTTCTATTCGAATTCCTGCACCATTTCTTCTGATGTATTCACTGTTTAGCATCATATTATTTTCCATAATCATAGAAAGCTATAAGCCATATAGTAAGGAAGATGATCAGGACTCAACTCCCCTTTATTTACATGAAGAGGGAGAATATTCCCCAGATCATATCAAGAGAACTCCAGATGAAGAGAGTGACTACGAGGACTATCATGGTTCTGATGGTTATGAAGTTGATGATCAGAATGATGTTTATGAAAGCGGAGATGATGATGATGTAACATGGGATGATGAAGAAAGATTCGATGAGAATTTGCAGAAGAGAGTAGAAGACTTCATTGCCAAGGTGACCGACGGATGGAAAGAAGAGAAGATGAGGGACAAATCTACCCTATTTAACGAGTACAGAGATCAATGAACATCATAAACAGTAATTACTATTGAATGGTATTCCAAGTAGGTCAAGCGCAGATAATGCGGCATGGCATGGCATGTCATGTCTCTCTAAGATCATGTAATCACACATTTTCTAAATATGGATG
Source organism: Cardiospermum halicacabum (assembly GCA_031304145.1). NCBI lineage: Eukaryota > Viridiplantae > Streptophyta > Magnoliopsida > Sapindales > Sapindaceae > Cardiospermum > Cardiospermum halicacabum. The sequence continues at coordinate 13,061,047 of CM062393.1, forward strand.
TCGAAACGTGCTTTTCATAAACTTTTGAAGGCTATTGCTAGTATCAGCAACAATAACAGAATGCAAAATGTTATTTTGAATAGCTTATCTTACAAGTAAATGAACATCATAAACATACTTTCTTAGTTGCCTTCAGCTCTATTCAGCTGAGAATCTGATCAAGACTTGCAGCTTCTGTGCGAGGTTTATCTGACTTCACAACCGGAGGCCTGATTATGCGATCAATGAGCCCATATTCAAGAGCCTCTTCAGCATTGAAACGTTTCAACCGTCTCAAGTCCTGGCTAATCTGAAATATATCCAGGAGAATTAGCATGAAATCTAACCTGACATGTTTTTGTTAGAAATAAAGATTGATCTTACTGAAATTAAGAAGGGACAAGGCACTACAGCCCCACATTTAGAAGGTAACCAATTTAGTAGCTGAATTTATTTAGCGGGTTAACCAGAACGACATTTCAAAGTCTTAGCTTCAACAAACTAACCTTCTCAAATGACTGCCCTGTTTTCTTCGCCAACTCACTATAGAAGTAATCTCTGATTCTAAGAAGCTCATCTGCTTCGGTACGGATGTCATCAGCCTGCGAAACTCCCCATATTTCATCGTATTCATGGTTGTGACAAAGAAAATTGAAACATCAAAATAGCAAAAATAGCTTTTCATCAACAAAGTCATGCAGTCATACCCGACCACGAGCTGCCCCAGCTGGAGACATTAACCCAAACCTTGATAGTGGCATTGCAAAGCGATTACCCTTCATATGATAGGTCAGTTACACAATGAAAAAATTCAGTTGAAACTTATGTATTCAAACCTAAAACATATAATGATGCATTTTATTTCCTTTTTTAGGAAAAAGAAAGTATGAATTTGATTTGAAGGGGAAAAGAACAAAAAAAAAAGATATAATAGTCATGATGTATATACTAAAACTTGATAGCCCTGCATACAAATTAACATCTGTGTGCTTTGCACTTTCATTTCATCTAAGGGTTGGATTTTGTAGAGCCTGTAAGAATCAAATCCCGCCTTTTTTTTTGAAGTTGATATAAATGACTTTATCATAAATTCTTATCCAAAATATTACTAGGGTAAATTGATCACAGAAGGAAACAAAATTTTCTTTTAGTATACAGAAGCCAATGCGAAATTATTTCATCTTATATTTAAAGGTGAATGAAACGGATGTTGTTTTCTAGTGTAAATGGAATGCAAGTTAAATTCTATTCGATCTAATTTATTCAGATTCAATCCCAAGGTACACATTTCATAGTACAGGTGGCCAAACGCAGCCGGACATATATGAAATACACTGAGAAACCATTCTACAGTAAACACTTTTTTTATTTTTTTTTTATTTTTTTTAAACTACACATTCAGCCCTATATTATGCACAGAACTTGCTATTTACTGATCAATTCATGAATTGTTTGGGTGTTATTACCACTTAATATGCACAAAAAATTAATTTACAATGGCCATAGAGACTTCATCAATCACCTTCCTATCATTTGAAGGAATATCCTTCTGCACTAAGCTACCAAATTACTTCATTTCAGTTCACCTTAACTTGCATATAGGTTTTGCAGGAGATGTTTATCACTAATGCTCCTAGAGTAAATTCAGAAATTACCTTCTCTCCCCCTGCAATAAGAAAACCTGCTAAGTTATAAGCATAGCCCACACATTGGGTCCCAATTGGACTCTGCAAGCTCTGCATGGTGTCATAAATAGCCAAGCATGGAGTCAGCTGCAAACAAAACAAATATGTCAGCAAACAACATAAGTTTGATATTGTAAGGAAAGAAGTACAAGACTCAAGAGCAAAGCATTGTTTCAGAAGAACTTACATCTCCACCAGGACCATTGATGTACATATAAATCCTTTTAGCATCATCAATAGTGTCTAGGTACAACATTGTTCCCAGTATTTGGTTGCTGTACTCCTCATCTATCTCCTGCCCGATGAATATAAGACGTTCTCGATACTGCAAACCAAAAATGCATTTAGTAACTTGAAACCCCAAATGTAAATCAAAAGAAACTCAGCAAGCAAAAATAACAGATCAGAACATGGAAGAAAGTAGCACAACAGATGCTTCTTCCAATGTGACTAAAGACGAGGCCTAGACAAATTTTAAATAGGAGACTCAGATCAAAGTAAAGAAAAAGAAGTTAAGAGCCCATTATTGGATTTGGAGAACTACTAAGCTAAAAAATTCAAGAAAAGTATACAATACAAATGCAGACACCATATATATATAAACTGCAAGAACTTACCAGGGCATTCCATATATCAACAAACTGCCAAGTTCCCTCACCAGGGGTCTTATACAGCACTTTTGGTGTCCCTATAGGCATCATCCGAACTGGTGACCGTGTTGGTTTACTACAACGACCCCTGCAAAACAAAAGTGTTCATCTCCTTGCTAAAATAATATTAATGCATCACATGGGAAAACATTTTAAAGTTAACTAGAATTTGTGATTGATATTGACAAATCATTTAATCTGTCTAGACTCTATAAGAAGAAGAATAAGAAATGGGGTATTATGACCGAACAAGCAACAGCAAAGTAAGGCATCACAGTCAGAGATAAGAGAAGGGTAAAGGAAACACAAATCACACTGATTAGAATATCGTCAAAGATAATATTTTCTTGAACATCTCCTCCCAATAAATAAATAAATCAATTGGAAGACAAGATTTTGCATAAACACAGAAATTATGAAAGATTACATAAGCCCACAGGACTAATTACCCGCAATGAAGGCTCTTATGAATTCTGCCATAGAATTCTGCATCTACGGGTTTCCCAGGTGACAAAAAACCTACACAAAATGAAAATAAATTAGACAGATAAAAAATATATTTCCACTGTGTTGGAGGATAATAACCTAAATGAAAATACCTGGCGATTGGAGCTTCAAGCCAGAATAAACCTTGGTTCCTAAACTGGGAAACGTAAACAGCGTTAGTAACAGATTTAACATGATAATAAGTATCGTATGGAGAAAGAGATACAAGAGAGAGAACCTAAGAGAGGGTTTTTGGACAAAGTTGGGGTTGAGAGAAACGGACATATTTGCAGGGAGTGTAATCGTAATCGCTGGTTTCTTTCAAGGTTGAACCAGTTTCGGTTAATTGATAAGAAACAGAGGGAAAATGCTGCTAGAGAATTACGGATCGATGTGAGCCGTTGGATAGTTGTGGTGTTTTAGGCTGCCCCTATATCATTAACCCTCTCTTCTTGAAATTACTAAATTATTTAAAATTCTCAAATTTATAAGTTTAATCATCATAATTTCCATTTTTTTTAAAAAAATATATTATAATTTTTTGAGAATTTGATTTATAAAATTTAAATTTAAAAATAAATTACCACAAATTATTTATACTAGCACTAAAATTTTAAAGTATAATAAATTTAATTAGTAAAAAATTTCAATTAGCATTTAAAATTATATTTAAAATTTTAAAACAAAATATTTGTTAGTTAATACTTCCTCTGTTTTTTTATACTCACTATATTTGTTATTTACACGTTATTTAATATTTAACTTTAACGATAAATATATTTAATTATATATAATTAAAAATTATAATAATTTTATATTTAGAAAATAGACATTAAGACGAACAAAACAAGATCTCATTTCACTATATTTTAATTTATATATAAGTAACAAAATATGAAACAAAATTGATGATGAATAGTGCCTATTTTATAAATGTAGTGAGTAAAAAAATAGTAAGTTTTAAATTTACTTTTACACTAATTATCATTTATTTAATTAATTTTTTAAATTTTATATATTTTTATTTTCATTTAACTAATTCTTTTAGTAAGTTTAAAGTTAATTTTATTTTAAAAAAAAACAAATTGGTAAAAAGTGAGTAGTCAGCAATTTGAAAAAACAATTTTGCCAACCTTACAGAAAAGAAAACTTTATGAAGGAAAAAATATTTTAATTATAATTATTTTTAAATTGATAAATTTAAAATAAAATTGGGACATTTATTCATTTAATAAAAATATATTATATTTAATTTAATAAATAAATAATTATAAATTTGGATGAGTTTACGATTTCTTTTTATTCAAATTTATATTTGATATGACCCACTCAATTTTAACATTTATTTTTTTTAATAAGTCGTCAAATATCATTAAAAATAATAATTCAAAAGAACATCAGGAATATTTATCCAAACCCGAAATCATCCATGCCCAATAGAATCATGAATCAACATGTTAGCACATCTATTCTCCCGATGTTTAATAAATTAAAAAAAACTTTAATATCTTGACGTGAAGTAAGATAGGTTTTATAACAAAAAAATAATAAAATCAAGAGCAGAGTTTTCTTCCTGCGAAGAATTTAAAACATAAATTAAAGACTGACAATTAATAAACACACACCCAGGATGAAATAAAGATTCCGAAGGATAGCTCAAACAATGCCTCAACGCAATTGCCTATACTACAATAGCTTTGTTCCCATCTTCTTTATACCTTAAAATCGTAAGAGAAGCCTCCTTCTGCATCTTCCAAAGCTATACCAAAACCCATAAAATTCAAATGGTGGAAAACGGAAGCTCTACAAAAGCAAGCTAAGCCGCATGATGTGAAACATGGCTTGGATTGACTTGGGCAGGCAACGCATAGACAATACCATTAGCTGTTTGTAATTGAAAACAAGCATTTTCATAATTTTCATATCCTACACATATGCATCAACAACTTGACTAATAATTTGGGCAACGGTTGGGCCATAACAAAGTATTCCGAGCGTCCCATGATTTCCATGCAACCAAAGCCATTAATTCTGCTTTGTTTCTTCCCTTAGTAGTTAAAACTTATAAAATCAATTCTTGAAAAGACAAATTTGGATAGAAAACAATAAAGCCGGCTCAATCCAAAATCTGATGCGCAATTAGACACTTCACAAATATATGCTAAACACTCTCATCTTCCTGACAAAACAAATAAGAAAGAGAATTAGACACTCATCTTTTTGCCAAATTATCACGAGTTGGCAACACATTTCGACAAAACCGCCACATAAAATCCCAAATCTTAGGAGGAACTTCAAGCTTCCATAATTGCTTCCAATACTCTCTGGTTTTAGCCCCACCACTCCCAGATGACCTAAAGAGGTGGAAAGTAACATGATATGCAAATTTGACTGTATAAAGCCCCTTACAATCAAAGTGTCATAGCAACTTATCTATAATCGGCCTATGACTCAATGGAATGCTAAGAATGCATCTCATATCATTCAATGCGAACCAATTCATGATTTTAGATACATCCCACCTCTTTACATTGGTAACAAAAAGATCACACACTCTCATAGCATCAGGAATGAACAAAGAACCATCCTCCACAAAAAAAATTGTCATTCCTAAGCAGCCAAGGATCTTTACTGACATAAATGGAACGACCATCCCCACCCGCCATCTAACCCCCTGTCTGTCGTATCACCTTTTTAGAGAACAAAACACTCTTTGAGACATAGTTACAACCTGATCTTGGAGTAGCGGATAAAAAATCCGCTCTTGGGATATATTTAGCTTTAAAAACACGATACACAAGAGTATTGGTGTCACTTAGAAACCTCCACCCTTGTTTCCCTAGCAGAGCAGCATTGAAACACCTCAAATCTCTAAAACCCATACCACCCTCTTTCTTCTTCCCACACATACAATTCCAAGCTAGCCAATTGTTACCCCTATGACCTTTCCTACCATTCCACCAATATTTATTTAAGATAACTTGCACCTGATTACACACTGAAACAGGAAGCAAGAAAACATTCATACAATAAGATGGAATAGTTTGTGTTACAGACTTTATCAAAACTTCACGATCCGCCTGTGAAAGAAACTTATTCTTCCAATTATTCATATGTTTCCACACCCCATCTTTGATAAAAGAAAATATCTGTTCCTTACTACAACCAACCAAGGAAGGTAATCCCAAATATTTCCCATCATCTAGGGATAAACGGACTTTTAAAATACTTGAAATATTAGCTTTAACATCCTCAGGAATAGCAGGACTAAAAAGAATACTAGATTTATCAAGATTCACCGAATGACGTGAAGCTACTTCATAGGTATTCAAAATTGACTTAATACTCTCTGCCTCTTGGGAATTCCTCTAAAATAAAAGTAATGAATCATCAGCAAAAAATAAGTGTGAAACTCGAGGACAATCTTTACTAGCTCGACACCCATGAAGAACCCCTCTACATTCAGCATCTTTAATTAATAATGATGAGCCCTCCACCATAAACAAAAACAAATAATGAGAAATTGGATCGCCTTGTCGCAAACCCCGGGATGGAGTAATAGGATCCATTTGTGTATCATTCCACAAACATAATATTCAACATCCATAAATTACATTTTCATCCACTATTTCCATATAGGATCACATCCTAAAATAAAAAGCATATCATAAATACCCCTAATTTACTCGGTCATATGTCTTAGCAATATCAATTTTCAATGCACAGGCACCATTCCGACTCCACGATCTTCCTTTTAGACTATGGATAGTGTCAAAAGCTACAAAAAAATTATTAGTGATCATGCGTCCCGGAATAAATGCTGACTATTTAGGTGATATCTACTTACTAAGAAAACCCTTCAGCCTATTCGCTAAAACCTTCGACATAATTTTGTAGAGCACATTACATAAAAGCAATGGGCCGAAAATATTTAGCAGTTACAAGGCTAATACACTTAGGAATAAGCACAATCAAAGTTTCAGTCAGGGATTTAGGCAGTGTACCTTGTGCAAGCTAAGAACGGAAACTATCAGAGATATATTTACCCATCACGTTCCAGTTCTTTTGAAAAAAACGCTGGATTAAGGCCATCTGGACCAGGCGCTTTGTCTAGATCTCATTTGGAACAGTGCCTTGCAAATTTCGTCATCGAGAAAAGGCCAAGTGAGCATGTTATTATCTTTAGAACTGACCAACCGCTGAACCAGATTTATAATTGACCAACGACACCTCGGCAGTCCCAAACTATGATCCTCAATCGACCTTCTTCTTGGAAGGATTAATTATTTGTTATTTTGAATGTCCATCTAAATATTTATGAGCATAAATAAAAGGAACAATAGGTACATTCTGATTACGATGCCTCTTCTTTGGATCAGAAGGCTTTTCCATTGGATCATCTTTAGTCAGACCCGAAGAACCACCACTTAGACTTTGTGTATATGTTTTCATATCCCCACACCAGATACCTTATCCCTAGCAAACGCAAAAAAGAATTTTGAAATTACTGAGAAAGAGTAAAACCAGTTGCCACAACACAAATTCCAGGGGAACTTGTACCCACCACATCTGAACGCAACCAAGAACTTGACCTTTGGGAACGTGACAGAAGCTCTTAACCTCTCATCCCATAATGGTTTTAACTCAGACCGCTTGTGAATAAGGAACAAATCACAGTAAGAATCTGTATGTCCGAGTTTTCCACAAAGAAAGCAATAAACAAAAATCTTTTCATAAGAGAAAAAAGCATAGAAGACAGACCCATCAGGATCGACAATTTTCTTCTTCCTTTCTAATAGCTTCATAGTATCACAAGGAACACTGATCCTCAAAATAGACTTATTCTAATCATACTTTCTAACTGTATCGTATTCCGAAAATTGGCCAATAAAATCACCCAAGCTCTTGGTCACACTTGTCGAAGCTTGCTCACTACTACCCAAACCTCAGTGTAAATAAGGGAAATTTGCTTCAGATCTTCTCCCGGATTGATCGTGCTAAGGAGTAACAAATGTTTATTGAATACCTATGGTGTACCCTCCAAAATCCTGACAACATCAACATCAGCGTAGAATCGAAATAATAAAAGTTTAGCACCCAATTCCAAAATAGAAACCCCACCAATGGATGCCACAATTCCGCCATCGTATCCTTCATTGATTGGAAGTTGATCCTATTATACGTAAGAAACATACCAACCAAACAGCTCATGGAGGTGTTATGCGGGAACCAAACAGCTCATGGAGGTGTTATGCGGAAACGATTTTGAGAGCAAATACTAAACCCTCTTCCTCCTCATCAAGTAAGGACAATGGTTCCTCCTCATCAAGTAAGGACAATTGATTAAGGTCTGCTTCCATAAAAAAAACTCTAGAAAACCCTTAAAAAAACATGCAAACGAAACAACATGCACTAGACATACCATGATTCAATAAAAAAAATCAGAATAAAAAAATGGCAATAATTAAAATCCGTCACTCTTCATAAATAAAAATCCGTCGCAGATCCTAATATCAGCGACGGAGTTTATTGATTCATGTGAAGTTGATATTTTAAAAAGAGTTCTTTTACTTCCCACTTTTATCAGAATTGATGGAGTTTGAAATTAATCCATTATGCACAAAATTAAACTTCATAACATTATTCTTTATTTCACTTATAAATATAAATAAAAGTTTAATTTTCATATTTTAAATATTTTTTCACAATTTTTTTAATTTATCTGATATTAAATATATTTTCTTAGTACTTACCCACTTTAATACAATTCAAATCTAATCTGATTCCACCAAAATAAATTTAAAACCCCAAACAGCTAGAAAAAAATTGGAAACTCAACTGCTACCTCCGCACTGAAATGCGACCCATATTTATATTCACATCACACCTTAAATAATCATGGAGACCGACTTTTCATCAGATAAATGGAAAACTTGTCTTTGTATAATACAAGATTAGTTTATAGCAGCAAACAGGGGAGAGTTAAAGATGAATAGGGTTTTTCAGAGTGCTTAACATCTGCAGTGAAGTCCGAATTATGCAGGCTTCTCATACGAATTCTGATCTCTAAACTCGGCAATGGCACTACGTATCATTTCAGCTACATGAGGTTGAACAAACAGGTGAGTGCTATCCAAGACATGTATTATGAATTTTAGTGATGCTGGCAGGGCTGCGTTCATGTTGATGATGAACTGTGCCATTGGTATGTCACTGCAGTTTTAATATAAATCAGAAACAATAGAATATGGCCTTCTATTGATTAAACTATACATAAAAGGTAATATGTGCAACTAAAAGACAAACAGTTAGATCTACAGCCCTCTTAAACAGTTGTTTTCCTTGGAGCTTAAACAGCTCATTAATTGGCCCATTCTATGACCTTGGGACACTAATATCACGATCTTAATCTACCATCTAAGAGAGTACAAGTGTTTCGCAAGCATCTACCATCTAAGAGAGTACTAAGTGTTTCGCAAGCTACTAATTGGATAGGAAGTTTATCCCATCCCAAGTTTGGGATACCAGCAACCTACTTTACTAAACTCGTTATAGTAGGGTGATGCCATTGTAATGAATCCCAAGTCAATGGTTAAATTACCCATCCCCTACTTTTTACTCTCTTTTTAAACAATCGGCGCTCGTTCATCCTACTAATACACTAATCTCATACCATGTAATACAAAACATGATATAACTATAAATTTATCTCATCTCATCTCATTTTATCCAATCTTACCTAATTCTATCTCATCCCATACACCAAATGCAAGTGACATTCTGAAATACATACATAAAACCTCGAGCAATCATATAACTAGCATTATTACTGTTATCAAAAACTGCATGTTTAGACTAATGGAAATTCATCAAGCTTGTGTTTTAGACTGTCACAGAAGATAAGCATTCCAAACAGAAGGTTAATCTCAGAAAACCCCAGGGACTGGGGACAACCACAAGAGCTTTAAACAGAAGCACATCTAAACTAACATGCTGCTTACCAGGAAATAAACAATCCCTTCGTGGCATTCACCATGATGTCGAATTATCTTAGAATCCCAAACTGCATAAAAAAGAACAAAAAATTTAAGAACAGTAGTTTCAGCAATCTTTGCTAGAGTATAAGTTCATTCATTAACATTATAGAAAAATTATGTATCCACTGACATCAGATACTCAATAATTCAAACAGGCTCAAGAGCACTGACTAAAGATAGATCAAGGACCTTTCATAGTAGGAAACAACACCAATGGAGAAAATGATTGCGTTAATGAATAAAATCTTCATCAGTGCCCTATTAAGCCATGAAAAATTTTCAAACAGAAATCTCATCTAAAAAGTCTAAATTAAAAGAAACTAAAAGATAAAACCAACCAATCTTCCCAGAAGAATTTTTCAAAGGAAAATCAAATATCAGAAGCAAAAAATATTCCTTTCATCATGCATCAAAATCACGGAACAGTACAGATTTAAAATTACTCTTGACAAAGGAAGTGAAGGGACACATAATCTTCTACTATGAATTCAAATCCAGGTGCCAAAACAACCCGTAACCTTTTGTAATCTCCCTACTCAACCTTCACAGTATATAGACATTTGAACTAAATAATGGACAACTTTCCAACTCTGGAGTTATATCATAACAGAAACTGGAATCAACTTGCCATCGTTAAACTAGTGCTCCAATCCATGGTTTCTACATTAGAACAAAGTGCCAAATTAATGAAAATTCAAGTAACCTCCGTCCAACTAAACCCAGGTAACTTGGTTCCTTTCTTATTTTTTATTATTGTTTGCAATTTCCAAGAATCATCCCATCTCCCGGTTGAAGCATGAATGCTGGCGAGGAGAGAATAATAAGCGGTTGTATCTGGCTCCAGTTTGAAGCAGTGATGAGCTGCAATCTCTCCGAAATGAACACTGTTATATATCCTGGATGCAAGAAGCAAGGATCCCCAAACCTCAACTTTAGGCTGCATTGGCATACTCTTAATCAGCTTGTATGCTTCATCTAATCTTCCTGCCCGGCCTAGCAGATCAACCATGATTGCATAATGATCATGTGAAGGGACAAGACCATAGCCCTTCATGGAGCTAAAGCACTTGTACCCCTCGTCAACCAAACCAGCATGGGCAAAAGAAGTTAATAACCCAGTGAAAGTGGCCAAATTTGGGTAAATTTGGTGATCCAACATTTCTTCAAAAAGTTTGATGGCATCCATAGTCTTTCCGTTTATGCCAAATCCTAATATCATTGCTGTATACGCAATTAAATCCTTCTTTCTCAAACTACCAAATAAATCGTATGCCTTGTTAACATCCCCACACTTTGCATACAAATCAATTAAAGCTGTTGCCAAATGCTCATCCATACGAATTGCAAATTTCATCATTTTAGATTCAATCCACGAACCCAATTTCAAATCCGCTAACTGCGAACAAGCAGATATGACACTCAAGAAAGTTAGTTTATCTGGCTGAAACTTTGTGTCTGATTCAAGCATCTCATTGAACAACTGAAGGGCCTTATTTGGCTGGTTATTTTGTGCATAGCAAGCTAACATGGCATTGAATGCAAGCAAATCCTTATCACGTAACTGATCAAACAGTTCACGAGCAGACGCAACATCCCCCCATTTTGAGTAGCCAGAAATCATTGATATCAATGTGACACTATTTCTATGAGGCATTACATCAAAAAGGCTTCTAGCTGATTCTATGTTCCCATTATCTAAATAACCACTAATCAATGCATTCCAAGAAGCAACATTTCTCTCTGGCATCCTCTCAAACAAGGATAAAGCTTCACTTATATTTCCCATTTTTGCATAGCCTGATATTATTGAATTCCATGATATAACATCTTTCTTTGGCATCCCATTGAACACCCTACGAGCCTCAATTAAGTTTCCAGTTTTTAAGTGCCCAGACAATAAGGAATTCCATGAAACTACATTTTTCTCCACCATTTTGTCAAACACCTTTTGCGCATTATCCAGATCACCCAATTTTGAATACAAATCCACAAGGGCAGTTTGTACATAAACACAATCACAAAATCCGAATTTATAAACCTGAGCATGAACTGATAATCCACCTATCTTAAATTCACCTCGAGCACATGCCTTCAGTGCAGAAGAAAAAGCAAAGCTACTTGGATACAGTCCAAGTCTTTGCTGCTGAATATAAAGAGAAAAAGTTTCCTTGAACTGACCATGTTGGCATAAGTATCGAATTGCAATACTCCATGAAAATGCATTTGGCTTATGTGAATAGTATATGATTTGTTCAACAAATCGAGCAATACCAGTAGAGAAGTTTCTACTAGAGAGAACAATCTGCCGGACTATAAAGGGTTCAAAATGGTTGAGCCCATTGACATGGATGAATGCATAAATTTGCTTAGCCTGATCAAAGGTTAGGCTTTCATTTAGTAAGGATCTCAGGTTTTTCATTTCAAACTCGAATTGCTACTAAAAAAAAAATCAGCCTCTGCTCCATATAATTTCAAGCATTTCAACCCCTAACAGTCAAACAAGTTGATTGTCTCCAATGGCTGGCCCCTTGCTCCTGCCATCCCCTCCACTATGTAAGTAATTATGGATAAGAAAATAAATACTAAGACTAAGCTTCTACACCCCATGCCTTAGAATTTCTTTTACAAACATGCAAGACAACCATTGGCTTTGATTCTACAGACACAACTGTATTGAGAATCAGCATCCAAACTCGCTATGCAACTACCTCCTACACTGTATGGAAATATTTTTTTTTTTTGTAAAAAAAAATTATATAATATATATTGCCTTTTTCCATCTAAGATATAATAAAGAATATTTTCACAAATATATAATTAATATTTAATATATAACTATCAAGGATATACTTTGCAATACAAGGATTAAGCTGCCTCCTCCTTATTCATAATTTAATGGAGTCACAACCCATCAAACCAATTTTGGAGGATAAGTCTCTTAGATGGATAAATGAAGTGTCCTCACTACTACATATCTATACACATGAATTTAAGACAAGAACAGCATCCCCTAATATTACAAAATTGTAGCTATGCATTAATCCCTTGGATGGAAAACTTTCAAGTGGTTCAGATCAACTCATTTTCTTATAATCAATGCCTCCCTCCCTATCAAGCCATACAATTATCCTCTTCTTCTCTCACAAAATACCCAATATATATATATATATATATATATATATATATTTATATATATATATATAAAATAAGCTCAATCAATCCGGAAATAAAGCAAAGCAAGACCGAAGCAAAAAGCCTAAGAAAAGTTTGTTAACTATGTCTAAATGCTCGGGAGATACCTACAACATATCAATATGAAAACTATCAATCTCAACCTAACATACATCACAGCCAAAATTCTGTCACTCTTAAATCAAGTATGTTCTCTAACCCCAAAAGTAGTAAGCTACATGAAGGGCATAGTCATCCAATTGAGTCTCATAAAATTTAAATTCGAAATTCCATCAATCAGCGAATCACAAACTCAAGAACTTAAACTTCTCCATGATAATAAATACGATCGTGATGTCACTTACAAAACTGGGGAAAAGAAACAAACAACATATTATAAAAGGTTAAGAATTACCGTATTTCGCAGACGGCAGTGTTGGCGGCAGCGATTGACTGGCGATAAGATAAATGCTGAAGCTTAGACAGAAAAAGAGAGAGAAAAAAAAAAAAAAAAAAACGAACAGGAGAAAAAGGAAGGTCTTCACAACCGACACTAGCAAAATAGTATATTCAGCACTGAGAGACGGACACCGATATGAAACTTGCAGAGGCTACTGATATAATCGAGCCTTAACCATTCTTCTTCTTCAATAACGGCTCGGCCCATTTACGCCGCAAGTAAAAATTATGAAGTCATTGTTGTAGTGTTCGTAATTACATCACATCGTAATTTCTTTCACCGTCCAATTAAGTACAAAACTGTCATAAACAACAGTAATAACAGTTTTTTATTCTCTTTAAAATTTTTTTTTTTTATGTAATTAGCTAAAAATTGTTTTATTTTAATTACTGTTTATCCCTGATTAACGTTTAGTCCTAAATTAGCTAAAAATTGTGTATAAGATTAAAGAAGACCATTCCTTTTGACATAATTTTCTTTTCTTTACATAAAAATAGTGTATTCCCCCACACAGTAACCTAACGAGAGACCAATAAAAATAAAAATAAGTCATTTACCATATCCTAACATGCTGATGAAATAAAGCAGTTCTATATTTGGATGAAACAAGATCAGAAGCCAGAACAAACAGGATCCAGTGGCTGTTAGATTCCAGGCTATGTCAAAAATACCTGCTTCAATTTTAATGGCCAAACTAAAGAGAAAGTAGGAGACAACAAAATTACAGTTATTAAGAATAAGGCCATGACTGTTAATGATGCAACTATAAATAAATCAAGATCCCATTGTACTATCCCTAACTAACATATTGGATACAATGAGCCCAGTGTTAAAATGAGACAGCATGGTGGCTCCAACTAATGACACAAGACAGCGGACTTAAGGCCATTGATGCTTCCTGCCAAGATCATAATTGTAAGCCAGCGCCATCATTCAGGGATGGACTCACTATCTTCCAAAGCGCACCAAATCATCCTACAACGAAGTAAGAAAAAGAGTATGACAATCACATTCTATGAGTTATATACAAAAATCTGTCTGCATTGACATATCACAAACCAGAATATGCTGAGGAAGAGTTGAATAATTAGATAAGCGAGTTTGAAAAGCCGCTGCTTCTTTTCCCAATTGAGCAAGTTGAATATCTCGGTTACATCCACCAGATGTTGTTTGCGTGTGTAACTGATTAAAAGGAAAAAAGGAAAAATTCAGGTTATAAGCATCACGTTCTCTGTCAAATTGTAACTTTATACAGCTGATAGATAGATGGCATGGCAACTAAATATCATTTTTCATAAAGGACACAGGGACAGAGCACCACAGCAGCGCAATGCGGCATTGTTAGTGAAGGACAAGAAGTGGTATATAGATGAGATAAGAATGCTCATCTGCAATGATATACAATTGACACAATTTCATCAGCCAATACGATTATGTAATCCATACTGTATTTCTTCCTTTCCCTCTCACAGAAGAATTTTTACGATGGTTCATTTTCTATTAGCATCTCTGGTATGTAAGGTTTTATCATCATAAGATTAAAAATAAAGTGTGTCAACATGTCATATACAGATATTGAGTTCACTTTAGGAATAGTCTAGGGACAAGCTAGTCTGTCGAGGACTGAAACAAGAGATCCAGTTATTATGTGTCTACACATACATTTACTGTGACAAAAAATAAATTCAGTCCCCAACCCAAAATGGAATGCCTTGGCATGGATATTTTTAAAGGTTAATATTGGAGACATCAATGTAGTTTCACTCTTATTCAATAGCAAATGTATAGTCTGCCTTAATCAAGTTAGAAAGTAATTACAAATATGAAATAGAGCTCTCACAAAGACAAACAAAAATTTTATAATCAAAGCTATTTAACTGAGTTTACAGGAGATATGAATATGAGAGAGGGAACTTACAGTCTCACATTGTAGTAGAGGTATGGAACACTTAGCAATGACATTAACCAGTGTCCTGTTATTAAAAAGAAGAAACATAGAGCCCCTTGTGTGATAAATTCAGGGAGAATCACTTTGTTTATCCGAGATGAAGAGTCATACGGGTTGATATAATCAAATTCTAGATCCGCTAAGCACATAAGCTGAAAAATATTATCAAATTTGTTAGCAAAATTTAATATAAAAGCAGATTTATTTATTTATATTGGAATGAATAAATAAACAGCAAAAATTTGTTAGCACATAAACAGATTGGAATGAATATAAACAGCAACACAAAATGCATCAGCAACTTTTACTGCTTGTGTGATTTTTTGTTTTATTTATTTATTTATTTATTTTAAGTTGACATCTATATCCTTAGACATTGGTTCAGTTACTGGCAAATTAAAGCAGAGTATACATCTATTAGACGATAAATACAGGAACTGCTTCAAAGATGATAATTTTCAGAACCTTATCCCTCTAATCCTTATGAAGTCATTGGACAAGTACTTCTCCAACTAATTCATATTTGATCTTTGCTACATCATTCCGTGTACAACAACTAAAGCCCTGAAAGAAAGCTGAATTCTCAAGGCTTTAGACAGGAAAAGGAAAATAAATCAATAGCCAATGCCATAATGTGAGTAGAACCTATCCTAACAGCTTGGTCTAACTCAGTTTGCGGGTGGGTAGGGATTAGGGAATTAGGTTGCAACTACGGAAATAACTGGGTGCATGAGTATCTTCACTTATACCATATAATTTGAATTTTGGAGGACAATTGGCCACAATTATTTAAAACAATAGAACTTACCTCATCCTGATACAAGACTTATAACAAGTAAAAATTGTCAACTACTAGCAATAACAGGCATGATCCGAGTAACCAAAACAGCTAACCAGTATATCTTATGTAATTAATAGTCATTCTCCACGCTGTTGAGGTATGAAAGTTAACGATACCTAACAAGGATTTGAACTAAAAGCGACTAATAGCAATTGAAGCGATACAGCTAGCGGCTCATAGCATAACGCAATTCTAATCCTAATTGAAAGAATACCGCACACGCTAGAATTTCAGACAAAATTTAATTTACAGCACCAGAAATTGAAATCTTTAAAGATTTATCGCCTTCAATAGTTTAAACAGTATTGAATTGGTAAAAAGAGCTTCCGGATGGAGTTGACCTGGTAAACAACGAGAACAAGAAGTGCAATCAGCGTGAAGAAGGAGATAAGCCATGCGTAGAGATCACCCATCCTCCACCGCCGCCGTCGCCGCCGCGGTGCGCCGGACCTTTCCTTTTGGTTGTTTCGTAATCCGATAGCAGCGGAGCGATGATATCACGGACAAACGCAGTGACGGCGTATTAGTAGCTGTTGTTTCGATGAGTGAAGAGAAGAAGAATGAGTGGTCGGGTCGACAACGGGCGGAGAAGGAAGTGTTCTCGCACAAAGTTGAGGATCTCGCCTTTTCTTCTTTTCTTTTATTATTTATTTATTCTTTTATTTTTATTTTTACAATAATAATCCCATAAAATTTGATATTAAACATTTTATTAGTATTATTTTAAAATTTACTATCTCATCTCATGAAATTTATTACACATGGTTAAAAATCAATTTTTAAATGGATCATATAAAATAAAAAGTAAATATATATATATATATAACTTATTTATAAAATAAAATAATTTATATTCATGAAATAAATTATTTATAATAATACATTTTTACAGTCGAGTAGATAAACGCAGATAAAAGTTTAATAGGGTAGAAGTTATGGTTCTTAAAAAAGGGTCGAACACCAATAAAAAAGTTTAAGGTCGAATCTCGAAGGTAAGTTAAGTCTAAGGTCGAATCTCGAAAGTAAGTTTTGAAGGGACAAATATTGGATGAAGGGGAGTGCTTCACTCCACCTTGATATACATGGAGCGATCAGTTTACTCCACTTTTGGTACGAATGGGATCGTAGTGTTGACCCTTCAAGTATGATAAGGATAAATGACTTGTAGGAGGGAAGCCTTTGGACAGGTGAGAGTTGCCCTAGCACGAATGTGAATGGTTTGCTCCATTCTTCGAAAGGTATGAGCGGTTCACTCTATTCTAATATGGATAGAAGCGTAATAATGACCTCTCAAGTATAATAACGATTTATAGGAGTGTCGACCCTTAGGCAAGTAGGAGCATTTCGCATAATCTAGGTATGAATGAGAATGTTCATTCATTGTTTAGATAGGTGGAAGCGATTTGTACCAGCCTAGTACGGATGAGAGAGAGAGTTCCACCTTAGCATAGATAAAAGTGTAGCATCAATCATTCAAGTGTTATAAGCGTTGATGGTTTGCAAGAGCGCCGACTTTTTGACATGTGAAAGCGGTTCGATCCACCCTGGTATGATGAGAACATCATTCCACTATTTGACGGATAGAAGCTCCATTTAAGTCAAACAGATCAGTGATCATTTAGGACACTAAGACATTTACAAGGAAGAATCGTAATTAAGGGCTATTGATTTAAAAGCGCTAAAAAAAGGGACGACAAGCACGTGCATCGTCCTGTTTTTCTTGAAAGTATCCCATTACATGACTTCCAGTGGAATTACTCGCTTGATGAGATTTTTCTAGAATGCACAAATTCAGTCGAAATCACCAAATATAAATAAATAAATAAATAAAGTAACCCGTAAGGTGAATACCTCAAATAAAAGGGGGATTTGCATAAAAAAAATAACTTGTGAAAGTTAAAATGGTTCTATAATGCTTAATTAGATTTTTTTATTTGTATCTTATTAAACTAGTGTTATGAATTTGAAAACAAGGCGTTTGAGAGAGTTCCTAAGCCAAAAATGGAAGGAAACACTCGAAAATGCCAACTAAAACAGAGAGGGAACGCAAGAGTGACTGAAATCTCCTCATCCCGCCAACGGAACCATCAACATGGTAGTCGAAGGATCTGAACTAAACGGATATACTAGATTGGGGGCCAAATGAAAAATAAGGGAAGTAATAAGTATATATGGGGTAAAGGGGAACACCAAATCTACTCCAACCAACGAGATAACTTTCACGGAAGATGATGCAGAGCACGCCTCTGGACCTCACCAAGATGCATTGCTAATCCAAATAGAGATAACCAATTTAAATATGAGAAATGGTGTTGGTAGATAATGGAAGTTCGGTCACACTTAGAGCTATGCAAATATATGAATCTAAAATTCAAAGAATGACCATATCTTTGGTCGAATTCAGTGTGGAATCGAAAAACACACTAGAGTAAATAGACCTTATGATGTATGCTGAGGGAGTGAACTTGCATTCCATGTTCTTTATAATCAACTTAGGTCTTGCATAAAACGCCATCCTTGGAAGACCATGGCTATATGAAATGAAAGTCATCCCATCCACTTACCACCAAGTTCTGAAGTTTTTTACGGAGCACAGCATGAGGACAATTAAGGAGGAACAGAAGCAATCCAAAGAGTGTTACTTTAATGCATTGAATGAGAAGACGAGCCAAGACAAAGAGCATGAGAGAGAATACGAAGATATCAAAAAGCCATCGCCAAAAAATATAATCAGAATGTGTGCACACAAGCCTTCAACTCGGGGATTAGGTCCTCGAAAAAGTCTTCCAAAACACTAAAGAACATGGACATGGAAAGTCAGGAGCAAATAGGGAAGTTTCATACAGAGTCCAAGGAGTGGCAGGTAAGGGAACCTACAAACTAGCTACGAAGGAAGAAAAAGAAGTGGTGCATAGCTGGAACATACTCCACTTGAAATGGTATTACCTCTAACCCTCCTTCTGATAAAATGGAACTCTTTTCTCACTGGATTTTTTAACAAGACCCAATTTTCAATAAAAATATAAAATTTCATATATATGTGTATGTCTCTTATTTGTTATTACCTGCTTTGTTGAAATATTGCATATAAATCGACACTTTTTTCTATAGATGAAATACCAAAGCCAACATAAAAGCCCATGTAAGGCCCTTGGCAGTGGTATGAAAACTCGCATAAGTCCCTTGGCAGCCGTAGGCATGAAAGCCCACGTAAGGTCACTAATAGTGGTATAAAGACCCGCGTAAGTCTCTTGGAGCGGTAGGCACGAAGCACACGTAAGACCCCTAATAGTGGCATGAAGACTCGTATAAGTCCTTTGATAATGGAATGCACAAAAGCCTACCTAAGTCCTCTGAAAGTGGCATGAAACCCGCCCCCAAGTCCCTTGGCAACGGTATGCTAAAAAAAACCCACATAATACCCCTAGTAGTGGCACTGAAATCCATCTAAGTCTCTCGGTAGTGTATGCTTGAAAACGTCCATATGGGTTTCTTGTCATTCATAAAAAACCTTCATCTAAAATAAATTCAAAAAAAAACCCTCGCAGGGGGATATGTAATTACAGATGACTCGAATCACTGATAAAAATACATAATGCTTAGAACATCATGCTCGAAACATGCAAGGTGGGGATTCGAACACCAAAAACACGCACACTGGGGATTTAAATGCTCGAAAAGCGCAAGTTTGGGATTTGAATGCTCAAAATATGCAAACTAGGGATTTGAATTAAAAATAATCAAATCACATTGTGACACTAAACTTCGCACGAAACTCTGTGGCCACAACTATACTGCCACGCATGAATAACCGCATGTGGCAATGAGGGATTACTATAGTGGTCTTTATGAAAATAGACTAAAGGCCTGAGACCTAAACTTTAGGAAACCGTTCCTAAGGTGCATGGTTCTAAATTGAACAACCCTATAGAAGGATCTGAGGCCTTCGGTGATTAAACTTTTGGTCGAAGAGATTTAAGATTAAACCCTAAACCAACCTCGCTTGATATCAGAAGGCTTCGATTGAAAGGACTCCAAATGACACAATTACTAAATCTAAGTAATTGGATTGAAATGAAAGCTTTAGGGTCGAAATGAAGCCTTAGAGCTGAAATGGTTCTTTAGAGTCGAAGTGAAGGTTTTAAGTCCCCAATGAAGGTGTATGCCCAATGAAGGCTTATTATGGCCGAAATAATGAGTTACAGACTAAATGATGGATTAGGGCCAAAATAAAGGCTTTTAGAGCCGAAATAAAGGCTTATGGCCGAAATGATGCTTTAGGGTCAAAATGGAGACATATGGCCAAATCTGGTTTTGGGTCAAATCTTACACATTCTTGCTCAAAGGGAATAGGTGTAAAATCACAAGAAGTCCTTATGCAACTTGAAGTCCAGATGGGAGTCAGCTGTCCAAAATAAAACCTAAGTCATTAATAATTGAATAATAATAATAATAATAGAATATAATATCTTTTAATTATTTAAATACAAAATATATTGAAATTGGAAAAATAATTATATAAACAGTTGTAATTCTATTGAAATTTAAATTATTAGGAGATATCTTCTGTCTAACAACTGTATAAATAAAGGTCGTTATTGACTAAAATTCATTCACAAACCCTTTAAAAACGCGTAGTCGACATTTTCTTTATAGACAAGTCTTTAAGGTCTCACCAAACGAAGAAGAAAGTTTTATTGCTGAGACATTTTGATTGTGAATTTATACAAGAGTAAATTGCACTGAGACCCCCTGAACGAATGCAAATTACAAATATATACACATTTCATGTTAATGAACAAATAGCTCCTTTGACTGACAGTTTGACCAGCCAAATCGTTTATAATTGGTTTTCACCCGTTTGATTTATTTTAAAGACAAAATTGCCCTTAATCCTCTCTCCCGTATAGTTCTTTCTATCTGCTCCATTTCTTATTTATCTGTCACTCTCTCTCTTAGATCTTTGTCTCTGCTCCATTTCTTATTTATCTCTCACCACCATTGATCTATTTGTCTGATCTATTTCCGAGATAAACTTATGTATTAGATTGGGATGTGAGGGAGTAAAGCACTATACAACCCACCACATCTTAATTGCTTTTACTTTGATCCAAACTTCAAACACCACCACATCTTGATTGTTTTTATTTGGTTAAGTCAAAACCTCCATTGGATTTATGTTTTTTCCATGTAAAAGAAAATACTTGTTTTTCTCAAAATAGTCATACACGCAAAGAACATGAATTCTCCATTGGAATCAGATTGTATGTTTGTATATCTATTTGTTTGGTATAAAGATAAGACATAACAGGTAGATTAACTTGATATGAGAGAAAATCAAAGTTGTCATTGTAGTTTGTTTATTTAAATTGGGTATTTACGTATACAATTGTGCTTTTCATAGAGAAACTTCATATGTTCTTGTATTACTTTCTGGTTTAAACTTAGAGTTAATTACACTTACACCCCCTGAACGATGACAAATTACACATATATAAATATTTTGATATTAATATACAATCACATCCCTTCTCTCCATAAAAATTAGTGAAAATATAAGGTAAAATTAACTTTAAATGAACATTAAATTATATAGATGAATTCATAATTGCAAATTTTATTGTTATATCGATAAATTTATTAATTAAACAAGGTTTTATTATTGGGTAAGGGTATGTGAGTGTGTATTGATACCAAAATGTTCATATATGTGTAATTTGTCATCGTTCAGGGGGTGCGAGTGCAATTAACTCTTAAACTTATTACAATTCCATAGACCTTTAACCATTAATCTAAGAATGAAACAATGACTTCAATGGTGGTGGTAAAATAGAGGAGGCTGTAGGAATGAAAATTGTGAAATTGTCCTGTGAAGAGAAAAAGTTGTTATTCTTCATTAATAATGAGACCAATCTAATTAATTAAAAAAATATTGAACTTATAAATTGATGATGAAGGAGAAGCCTGTATTAAAAAATAATAAAACTAAGAAGAAGAGAAAAACAAATGAATGTTAAGGAAATGAAGTGTGACAACAGAGGAAGATCTGCATCAAGACGATGGTGGAAGAAAAGATTACTGTTAAGGGCAATTTTGTCTTTAAAAAAAGTCAAACGGGTCAAAATCAATTATAAACGATTTTGGATGGTCAACTGTTAGGTCAAGGGGCTATTTGTTGATTAACCTAAAATGTGTATATGATTGTTATTTGCATTCGTTCATGGGATCTCATTGGAATTTACTCTTTATACAACTACAAATTTTGTGAATATTTTGTCTTATATTGTATATTGCAGTTTAATTAGCATTTATAAAATTCTAATATCACCCGAAAATATTAGTACATATACCCCAATTCTAAATTATTTTCTCGAAGTTCCAATTTTTTTTTCTCAAATATATTTTTTCAATAATTTATCATAGATAAAAATGGTAATATTTCACTGAAAATCATGAATATTTGTTAATTAAATATATAAATTTTGTAGAATATATTTTTAGAAAATGAAATGAAATAAAGTCATATTTATTTTGGATTTTTTTATTAAAAAAAAACTAAATTAAAAAATATATATTTAATTAAAAATCAAAATAAAAATAATTTATTTTTATTAAAAATAACGCAATTTAATGAGTGGTTAATAATGACGGTATGAAGATAAATATTTAATGCAATTAGTGAAAATAAAGTAGAAATAGAGTAAAACCATAAAACTAGTATGTAAAGCCACTTTCCAAATGAAAGTGAGGTTGTTTCGAATTATTTTTAAAAGTGGAAATTTTCGAATTATTTTTAAAAAACAGGTGAAAAACCAAAATACCCTTCTTTATAGACTAATTTTAAAAACACAAGCGGAAGAAGTAGAAATAATTTAAATAATATAATAGTTTTATAATTAAGAATATATATTAAGTATGTTTATAAATTTAATAAATAATAAATATTAATTTAATATAATTTTTTTTTTCATTAATTATGAAATAATAATTTAAAATTAAAAAGAAAAATTCTATTAATATTAGTATTTTATTATTCTATTAATAGTAGTATTTTATCATTCTATGGATAATTTTGTTGATGTTGAATTTATGGAGTGGAGTCACAGATTTTGAGAGTGGTAACCTCGTCACTCTTCCACTACTAGCTTGGCAAGGAAGACAGACATTATAGTGCATATAATGATGCTAATAACCTGTATATACACAGTACTGATGTATGTAAATGAAAATATCTATAGCAAGAGTTCCATTATCTTAGCTAACACAAACGAATATGTATTAATAATGGCCTCCTCCGAGCAAGAAGAAATCCCAGGCTTTGAACATAGAAAAAAATTCCTAGACCCCAAGTCTATGACCTTCTCGTCCTCCTTCAGACCTGCAACATCATCAAAACTAGCTTTCTTGTTTGTAATCTATGATTTATAAGAGAAAAATAGAAACATAACCTACTCTCTAGGCTGTAAGCTGAGTAGTGAAGCTGATAACGGCTATGATGAGTTTGTTTCAACAACGGCCTTCTCTGCTGCTCCACGTAAATTTCAATCGCAGCTTTTATCAAATCAGTCACGCTATTCTCCGTCGACGTCACTACTTGGACCGGCCCCAAACTTCTCTCGATATTCACATTTACCAACACTTTCGTCAGCTTAGCCCCCGGATGCCGCCATATCACCTTCCCTGCCCGCCCTACCGTGTCACTGTACCTCTCCCGTGGAAACCACGCTCTTCGATTCTGTCGTCGAGACGCTAAATTCATTGTTCTTTTATTGTCCTTATAACTTTTGCCTTGAATTTGGATTTATAGGCAGCGGAAGGAAAGTTCAAGGAAACGGGTTGGATCCGGACTCTTGTGTTTGTCTTTTATGTTTTTAATCAAGTGACTGTTTTTGTTCACAATGTCACTTAAATAGAATGACATGCAACCCAACTGAAAATGATATCTCATGTTAAAAAAGTCTTTTTAACTTTTTAGAGGCAAAATTACTGATTGAATAGGACGTTGTGTAAATATGAAACAGAGTGTACCTTCACCGGGTGAGGTCTATAGAGGAACCGAATTGAATACAAGAATTTCGGCTAAGTGAGCTGTGAGCTGCTGGAAACTGAGGCTGTGTTGTCATCTCTTACTAGGCTTTCGGTAGTATTTTGGAAGTACGTTTGATTGCTTATCAGAAATACAATTGCCGATTCAAGATTTTGAACAGAAAACCGCTTCTTATAGATCGACATTCAACTGTTCATATCATCATCAGTACATATCTCTGCTTGTTCATATCTCTTATGCTATGTCTTGTAATTGTCAAAGAATGGAACGGTTGGAATATTGGTATTATTTTTCTCATAGAAAATTCCAAATATGCGAGTAAGTATAACTGAGATACGATGAAATAAGATTGAGTTAAATATATATATATATATATATATATATATATAAAGTTTTTTTTCCCTAACGTGGTAAATGTTAAATAAGCTTTTTTTTTTTATAATTTTTATTAAATTAATTTCTTTTACCAAATTTATTTTCATTCGAACTAATATACTTTTTATTTTAAAAATTTTTTAAAGAAAAAATAAAAAAATAAAATTGTTATTTTCAAATTTGTCCCTATTGAATCTGGTTTGTTTCAAACCATTTTTAGTTTGCAATTAAAACCACAAAGTAACGAAATTTTTTCCCTTTCTCATCCATCATCTTCTTCCACTTTCTACTCTGTACGCTTGGCACTAGAGTTTTCTTCCACCTCGTCATTATGGCATGTAGTTCACCTTTGTCATCCAATCTCGACGAGCTTTGAAATCGGTTTGCATTGTTTTGTCTTCCTCCTCCAGCAATTGATGTGCGACAAGTTTATACTAGTTCATTCAATAATTAGAACATCATACATTCCACACTAAAGAGGTTAGTGTGTAATTTGATTGCTAATTTAGTTTAATGTTGTATGTTATTGATATGTAGTTCAACAAATAGGTAACATTAGTGCTTATTCTAAAGGTAGGTTGATAACGAATTTGAACATGTTATAAATTAAAAATAATATGATGATTGAGCATGGAATGGATAATATTTCTGTATTATTTTATTTGTAATTCTGAAACTTATTGAATCTCTGATATTTAATTGCTCTATTTTTGTATTTATTGATAGTCTGGAGGCAATTATGGGATAATAAAGAATTTTAGGGACTTGAAGTAGAATTGACCAAGACTAGTCAAAGAACACCAAGTCAATTCGAGGTTATCAGACTCCTTTTATTTTTAATTCCTCAAATTTGAATTGTAAATGATTAAGATTGTTATTAGAGATTTTAGGAGTTCGTTTTTAGACTTTTTTTTAGGAAATATTTATTTACGAAAAGAACAGTTGTGAGGGGTTCCTCCTCATTCTGAATTTTTAATTGAATTGAATAAACACTTGTAGTTTTTTTTTCTCGTATGATCAATTTATTTTGAGCAAATGATGTTCATCGTGCCCATGAGGAGCTAAACGAACCTCATCCAGCTAAGTCATAGAGAATTATTTTATCATGCTATGTTGTTTAATATTTATGCATTCTCTATAGGAATGGTTAAATTCACATGTTATTCTGATTAGTTAATTAAGTGCGCAATCGATTGATTAATTAGGATTAACACATTGCACATCAAATAGCTCGTAGTTAATTAATTTGACCTAGCTAGTGTTGAGATTGTATAATCATAATTCAAGAACGGTCGTACTGATTCAATTGGTTATGGTCACAGATATTTTCTAGTTTTTAATACAGTCTACATTAGATCAGTGATTGATTCAAAGGGTTGTACCCGATCAGTTTATCTAGGAAAAAATTGGTTATTAGGCACGTTGTCAATAGTTATAACTGTGACTATTAAAAGGCATAGATATTTTTAATTTCGATGATCAACACTTAATTCAAATAAACCGACTTAGCTGGATGCTCAAATATAATTGATTTTTAATCTTCGATTTAATTCTAGTTTAAATATTCACATATTCTCAAACCCCCATTTAGTTTGATTTGTTCATTACGATTACATTTATTGATTGTCGTTCTCTGTGGATCGACCCTGTTTACCACAATTTTATTGTGTTGGCAGATTAATTTAATATTGACGGATTCGACCCGTCATATGAGGATATGGATATATCTATTTAAATTAAAAGGATATGAAGAGAAAATGAATAAAGAATTTTTTGACCGATAAGGATATGGATATTAACATGTGGTGAGAAATTTCGCTCACCTATCTAGATAATTTCTCTCACCATGTGCCAATAATAAACAAACCAAATAATGATAAACAATAATCAAACGCAGTAAAGAGACAACACAAAGAACACAAGCTATTTAACATGGTAAAATCTTTTGATGTGAAAGGAAATTCCACAAGATATGGAGTCCATCCCAATTCAATCCACTATAATCAAAATAATGATTACACAAGATTCAATCTACAGCCAAAACTGAGTACATAACTTACCAACAAAAATTGATTATAACCTACAAGATTTTAAGATAATCAACAACATCATACCAAAACTGCCCAGAATTGCAGAGGCATGAAAACACAACAATATCTCCGAAATCAGGGTTCCAAATGACAATTCAACTTTGCAATATCAAGGTTTATGAATCCAAAATAAGTTGTCCAATTTTGAATTAAAACGGATCACCATCTGATCGTTGTGACAAAGATTGGCTACTACTAAAGGGGACTGTTGCAGAAAATCTTCAAAGTTCAATTTTATTCTCTAATTTTGTAGTGATCTTTTGTCGTATAGTTGTTGTCAATCATGAAAAAAAAACTAATTTTTGGGAGAATATAAACCAATAAAGCTTTAGAATAACTAGCCCAATACATTGGATTCATCCACATAGGAAGGGGCCTAAAAATCCAACAAATATCCCTTTATAGACTATGTGGAAGTAGTTTCCATACCTGCAAACTATGACAAGTCTCAAGTTTACATCTTGGCAAAGGGCTTCGTCATCATGTCGGCATTATCATTATCAGTATGAACTTTTCACAATTTCACATAACTTGACATCAAGAGTATCACGTATCTAATGATATATAACATTAACGTGCTTCGAATTTGCATGAAAAATAGAGTTCTTTGCAAGGTGAATTCTACTTTGACTTCACAATACAACTAGTATTTTTGCTAAGTAAAACCAATTTAATATACAAATCGCTTCATCTAAAATAATTCCTTACATGCCTCAGTCACTATAATGAACTCATATTCAGCAGTAGACAAAGCTACATATTTATGCAATCTTGGTGTTAAAAACTTTAAATATATTAAAAATATGCAATAAGGTCTCCAAAAATAAATAAATGGTGCATTTCATGTAGAAATTCCTTGAAGGTTACTATACCCTTCGATAGCTAAGCTCGATCACATGTAGTTTACCATTTAGGTAAACCAAAAAAAAAAAAAACAAAAATAAAAGAGAGAATGTGTTAGGCTATTTCATACCCTAACAATCATACACAATATGCTCTTGTTCTCAATAGTTTAGGATGAGCAAACAAATGCAATCTAAGGGCAAACAAGTTCTCAAAACCAATCAAATTAATCAATAATAAGCATAGTCATCAATCATAAAAGTCAAGTAATCAAGACAACAAATTTGGAATTATCTACCGAGTTTCCGAGATGTACTGGGTTATTGCTGAGATAAGAGCTAGGTATTAAAAATGTAGCAATGAGGTAAAGGCATGTTTGGATGGTTCAATTAATTTAGTTTTGATACCAAATTCAAGTAAAAAATACTTATTATTTGTATATTTTGTAAATAATAAATTTCAATTTTTTATGATTCTAATAAGAAATTTAAAATAAAATCAAATATTATTTGATTAAAAATTTAAAATTTTTTTTCATCATTTGAGTTTTTGTAATTACAATTAACATAATTGAAGTATATTATTTAATTAAACAAAACTAGTTTTATTATAATTAATATAATTGAAAATTAATTATTTACAAAATTTTATATAAAAATAAAAATGAAAATATTTTTATTTGAATTTTTTTATTAAACTTAAATGAATTGAAATGTAGTTTTTCTAAATAAAAAAGAAAAAAGAGTCAAATGCCCCATTAACTCTCTACTGCATTTTTAAAAACTCACTATACTCATATGTAAAAACTACTAAAACTCACATATGATGCCAATTTCCAAAAGCTAATATATGGCCATTGTAATTTTCCCATTTCAAATTAAATATAGAGCTTGATATATGTATATATATATAGTATGGTACGATATAGTATGGTATGGCATGGCATGGTATAATACGGTACAATATGGTACAGTATAATATAATATAGTATGTTATGGTACGGTACGGTACCATATAATATGGTATGGTATAGTATAGTACGGTAGGATATAATATAATACGATATAGTACGATATGGTATAATACAGTATGATACAATAGGGTATGGTATGATACGGTACGATATGGTATAATATAATATGATATAGTACGGTAAAATACGGTCTGGTATAGTAAGGTATGGTATGCTATAGTATGGTACCATACGATGTGATATTAGAATTGTATTTAGACTCAAATGGGAGGGAGACACAGATCAAAAGATGAAAAAAGATCCTTATGCTTGGATCACCGAACAGTGCCAGATCTCCCCCTATCAGAAATATTGATTAATACCTTGTTTGAATGACTGACATCATTGTTTCATTAATATATTGTTTTGTTTTGTAATGTATTGTACTGTACTGAAATCATGTTTGGATAAGTTGTACATTTCTGTATTGTATTGTATATTTTTGTGTTTGGATTGACTTTATGGTAATGTTCCAAAACTGTTAAATGATCATAATGCCATTGACTATATTTTCTAGTTCAATGTTTGAGAATTATCTGTTTGTGCAAGTTAATTCTAGTTCAATCAAGTGTGTTACCAATCAAAACCACAACTTACTATGCAAGTAAAATTCACACAACCACATCATCCATCATTCTAAATTTGAACAAAAGTGTCTCAAAGATCAAAATACTATATATTGTATAGTATTGTATTTGATGTTCAAATTCACAAAAGTAAAAGATTAGACAAATCGTACTTGATATTCAAATATCAAATTCAAATAAGCAAAAGATTAGAGAAATAATAATCACACACGAGTACAACAAATTAGAGACATGAATAAAAAAAGAAAAAGAAATAGACTTAAGGAAATTAAGAGCAGAAGCGGAAATTGATGAATAAAACAAAACGATTTAGTGTGTTGAGAAAACTAATTTTAATAAAGATAAAATTAGAATATAAATACTTCCTCTGAATTTTAATGATAAATATCTTTAATTATATACAACTAAAAATTATAAAAATTTTATATTTAGAAAGTAGACATTAAGACGAATAAAACAATATCTCACTTGAATATATTTTTCTTTATACGTTTCTAACAATATAGAAAACAAGATTGATAATGAATAGTAAACAATATGTAAGTGTAGTGAATAAAAAAAACGGAAGAAGTAATTATTAGAGATTAAATATATATATATATATATATATATATATATATATATATATATATATATAAAACAATGTCAACCTACCGATTTGGGAAAATGATAGAAAATGTGAATTTTAAAACAATATTTACGAAACAATTCTAACACACGAAACAAACATTGCTTGGGCTGAACCCACGAAACAGACAAGATTTAATACCATTTCCAATGGGATACCTCCAATGGTCTTATCATGATGGTGGAACATCCATTCAGAATTTGACAAATATACATTTTAGGAGTATATAACAAAAGTGTGCATTGTATTTTTAATAATTATTTCTCACTTAATTTACTACTATAAAATAATAATTTCCCCCTCCTCAAATATATACACATCAAATTCAGAATGGATGTTCCAGCATCCTACGTGGCCAGGACCACATGTAAAATTTTCTCCTGAGAGAGATGCTACACCGTGATGCTCTAAATCGCTGTGCTTCACTCATGAAACCGAAGACGAAGAAGAAGATGAAGAAGCCATCTTCAAAGACGCTCAACCCGGTATCGTCATGGTGCCAACTCAATGAGGATGATACCACTCAGCACTTCACCGATATATTTGAGACTCCGCCCGAAGACCCCATTGTTTCTAGTGCTGACGATCGTCGAGACAATGCGAAGCGTTCCGACGAAGAAAAGACGGTCGATTTGGGGCCGGATACTGATCTAGGCTCTTCAGAGGTGGAGTTGACGCAGAGAAGCGATGGTCAGAATGAGGTAATTCACTTTGAATCTGATAAATCTAGGGATTCGAAGAGGAAATTAGATTCTGAACAATTTTTGAGTGAGGATCGATGTAATAAACAGCCTAAAACTTTGGTTGATAAATTGAATTTGAAATCCCCTGATAAGAATGCGGTTGCATCTGATAGAAGTGGTGAAACTGAGGTTTTGGAAACAGAAAGTGAAGCAGATGAGGAAGCTGTAAAGCTTAATGAGAGCATAGAAGGTGATAGAAGAAATGGCGGTGATGGTGAAGGAAGTGGAAATTCCAGTAGAAAGACCATAGAAAACATAGACAAGTATGTTAATCCTAGTGTGCAGGATGAAACATCAAGGCCAAAAGCGAACCGTGCATTGCCAGTTTCAATTCTTGGGAGGTCAGAGACTGCTCAGAAGGAGTCGGATTCGAAGCAGAACCACCGCAATAAAGTCACACTTTTGGATGTGTTGAGGTTTTTGTCAATGAAATGCAGTTATGATCATAGTCTTGAGGAAACAAGTCTCTTGGATGTTGCTATGAGTCGCGGACTGACTTTTCCATGACTAATGGCAAGTAATTTTGATGTTGTAATGTAAGCAGTTCTCTGATGGCTCTTTTGGGGCTCCTCATTGCATTTTTGGAATCTGAAATTACAACAATACAATGTTTTTAGCTAGCAAGACCGCCATATATGATCAAAATAGTTGCACCATACTGTTGCTATAACTGTGTAAATGCAATTTCAATATATTGAGGAAAACCATCACTATTTGGATTCTTCAAAGTGTAAAGGCGCTTCGGGGGTTATACACACAGAAATAGAGATAAAGAAGCTTCAGGGGGACTCATTCACCACTTCTAACTGCTGCTAATCAATGTACTAAGGCCCCAAGCAACAACCCCAGGTACTAGGAACCTGAGGTAATATTGTACTGGGAAGTACTGGTTTTGGCCGACTTATCAATACTTCAAATATCAAACCATAAAGAATTCTAATAATGCTCCACCTCTATCTAACTTGAAATCACTCTATCAATAAAGAACCTCAGGGATACGGTTCTAAAATCAGAGGCTAATGGCAGAAGGTTGAAGTATAGATAGGAAGGGATTTACTAAGGTATAATTTTGTTCCACTTTGAACTTCAAATATCATATTTTATCTTCTTGTTTCAGATATTCTCATCTTACAAGTTTTAATTGATCACCATTTTTTAATCTTCCTACACATATTTTATGTACTAATTAAAATTTGAATAATTCCACCAAAAAGAAGAACATTAGCTAACCTGCACATTTTTTTGCTATCGCCTAATCTCCTGACATTTATGACATTACTTGATGAAGTATTGTTTTGTCCTCTGGCAACAGCAGACCCTCCAGTACTGTTTCTACTTTCCAGCACTCAAAATTAAGGTAATAAGACAGTAGAATCCTGTTGAAAGAAATAAATAAACATGTATGCTCGTATTACTATTCTGCATTACAAACTCTAATCACCTTGAGGAAATGATAGTGTTCCACCCAAGTTGATGACATGAAAGTTGAAAGTGCAAGCCTTTTTAGATTTTTGCAGTCTTCATTTTTCACCCCTGAGAACGAGAAATCAAAGACTCCTTCCACAAGCAGTTGCTGAAAGGAAGATAAGTTCTCCTTGAACTGGAGGCCATCAAACATGCTTTTGAGGCTGCAGATGTAATAATGAACTGAAACATCAATAATGTTTCTCAACCCTGAATCACTATCTTTATAGTTCCATATGACATGCAATGTGTCTATTGAAATACAAACACATGTTCCCATCAATCCCTTAATATTGGTGAACTGATTCCATCTTCAAAGAGTGCCACTCTTAACCCCACACAACGGAAGATTGCTTGTACCTAGTTGAATCACCATCTTTTCTTAGTAGTTATGTAGTAAGGATGAAAGATGAAGATATTAACCTATCCGGATATTTGATAGTGTCCAGTCGGGATAGATACTTCATTTACTCCTAATCTGTTAACTGTTCATGAATTCCTTAAAGTTTACAACATTCTGCGGCAGCAACAGAAATAAGATATAACTCTAAACTCAGCCATTTAAGCAATTTTATTCAGTTATATTCACACGTTGTTTGCGCTTAAATACTAATCAAAATAGGAAAACATGTAAAACAGATAGCATTTGATGCAGGCATTCAATAAGTACATTAACAGTTCGATAGTGTTAAGACAAAACAAGCTAGTCCTAAATGCAATATTTTAAAACTTTAGCTTTACTTATGTTCGTTATTGGATACTCCTTCAAGCTCTTGTTAGCTATGGCCCTTTCATGTCCACCCTCCCGGCCTTGCAACTTGGAAGGCTGAAAAGAGGCCCATTATCCATTTCAGCCCAAAACTGTAGGCTTGACAGTCAATAAAAGCCCAAGTTTGAAAAATAGTACCCTCTTTATAATAGCAGACACACATTGGAACAATTATCTTTGAATGATCCAAACAATGTATATTATAGCTTGACCCCTGTCCAAGGATGACACATTGTGTCTATTAATGATAACTTAGTTACACAATTGCTGATTTTTACTTATTTCCAGTTCCTGTATAAATTATAACAGCCTGTGATATCAGATCTTTAATTGCAGGTTTTTGATTGTCTTATGTCCTGTATTATACTCTTGACCACTTAGCATGACCTCCTACACATTAGAGGATGCTCTCAAGTATAGTCAAAATGTTCTACCAATGCAGGGGAATTAGAATTCTACTAGAAAGAAATTGGCTTTTAGTTGGAGGCAAAATGCATATATTATTGCAGTAGGTTGTTTTCTGGTGGGTTGTTCTGTTGTGGGACTTCAAGTAAATCATGTTCCCTCATAATATCTGATTAGAGTTAGATAGGCCGGTTTGACTTTATTATTTTAAATCATTTAACCTTCATAATCCTACCTTTTCTTTAAAGATTGTTGCTCACGCCTATATCATCAGGTCGTGGATTTAAATCACTCTCTGGTCCTCTAACTTTGGAATACCATCTCAACCTGTCTTTTTCCTTAAAAGATTCTCCATGTAACCACACCTCAACTCAACACTTCTGCCACCCTGGATTTCCTTGTCACCATCTCAACTACCAGATTCTATCCAACATTACAAAATGTATCTCCATATGCTCCATTATTCTATTTTCCTCTATATTCAACTACATCTGTGGGTCAACTCAGTACAATCATACAAGACTGCAGTTCTAAGTAATGGTTCATTAACAAAACATAAAAGACTTCAATTTTGGATTGGCTCCAACGTTTTTTAATTTTTTTAATTTCCAAAAGTATAATCATGATTGCCAAATTTGACTCTCATATGATATGATATGAGTGAGTCCACAAATCCCAACTCTCAGTTTTGAAATTGTTTTAAATCTTTCCCTTTATATCCACAGGAAACACATTATAGTGTTCTTGACTCTCCAATTGCTTGTCACTAGGCCCCTATCTTTTTTATCTAATTCTGTCTCACCCATACCTAAACTTGTATATATGTATGTATGGTTCGGTTCACGTGTGGTACACCTAATTTGAAGAAAATTAAAATCTGTAATTATATCATGTGAATGATTTTTAATACTTGTTTATCCAAGTTTCTTTTGTGGTAAGCAATCAATGGAAAATTGGAATACATGTACCCACCGAATCTTGTTTTAGAGATTTTATACAGTCATTTATTATACAATAACCACTCTTTTTAAAAATCAAAACTACTTTATTTGAAAAATCATACTATAAATTGATATATAGTTGGACAGATTTCCTGATATTAAAAATATTCGAATTGTATTGAAATTGTGATGTACAAATTTATCAATGTAGCTAGGATGAATAAATTGTAAGGACGGGTGAGGTGACGATACAGATAAAAATGGTAAATACATTGTTTAAGGGAATCTTGATGGGTCCGGACCGGAGTAGAATACAGGAAAAGAAGGTGGTATAAATAATGAAATGAAAGCAAGATTGACTGAAAAGGAAAAGTAAAATAAGGTCCTCAATCAATTTATGTTAATTACATTACATGACCCACTCAATGTTTCAGCAACCAAACCAGGCCCACCACCTTTCTCTCTACTCTATATTATCTATTACTTGTAATTAAACAAAGAGAAACTATGCAGAAGCAAAAGTGAGGCTATAAAATGGTGTTATCTAACAACAGAACATCATCATCAACCGAGACTACACGATGAAAATATTCTATGCCATGTCTTCTCTTCTAATTAAGTTCCTAAACAATGAAAATATTCATGCCAGTACCTAAACAATTAAGTGTGTTTGATAATTTAAGTAGTGGTAACATTTTTCATTCGAATGAATTGAGAAAGTT
Organism: Cardiospermum halicacabum; assembly: GCA_031304145.1. NCBI lineage: Eukaryota > Viridiplantae > Streptophyta > Magnoliopsida > Sapindales > Sapindaceae > Cardiospermum > Cardiospermum halicacabum. The sequence goes on from CM062393.1 coordinate 13,095,930, forward strand.
TAGGAATAGTTATGTACGAATTACTAATAAAAATAATTTTAAAAAGTCATATTTTATTCTCATCAACTTTCAAATATTGCTAAAATAATCTTCGTAATACTAAAAGTTTATATTTATAAATGATGTTAATTTTAATATTAATTTTATTTATTAAATATGATTAAATTTAAAATAATAAATTTTATTTAACTATTTTATATTTTATTTTTAAATTGGTGGATAATTATTATATTATAAAATTTAATTAAAATTACATGAAAATTTATTTAAAATTAAATAAATTATTCTTTAAATTTAAAAATATTATATCAATTTCTTTTACGTTATTTTCATAGTTTATTCAATATAATTGTCAACCACTCATTCCAAACCTCTACTTCAACATCTAATATAAGAATCGGCGTGAAACATATGTAAACAAAGTATATCTATATAATATATAATATAATTAATATTTTTTTAAAATATATTATTTTATTTTTCCATAATTTTTAAAGTATAAATTTATTTTTAATTTATATTAAAATATTATTTTTAATATAATTATTTGTGGTGCCAAATAAACCACAGCCAAATATAGGGCTAAGATTGCTTGAACACAGTAGCTAAACAGCTTACAGATATGGTCTCACAAAGTTTTGTTCTAATCAGTAAAAATCTGATCCTTTACAATTGTCTCTACCCCTATTTATAGGGATGATCAGTCTCTTTTCTAGAAGTATTAGGACTTTTCTTTCCCTTAGGACTTGGTCTCCTTCTTTTAATGAGGTTGGTCTTCCTTTATCCATCGGGCTTTAGGAATCCTTGATCTAATGAGATAGGCTTTCCTTTATCAATCGGGCTTTAGAAATCCTTGGTCCGGTAAGATAAGTCTTCCTTTTCCGACTGGGCTTCGGGAATCCTTATTTGGTTAGGCAATAATTCGGTGGGCTGGTGTGCTTTGGTTTGGACTCTGTTGGGCTCGGCCGAGTTGAACTTCATTGGGCTTTTGGTTATGTCGGTTGAGCCAGACTGGTGCATCTCTTGGGCCTTAGGCCCTCTTTTTCGGCCGAGGGTAGTTCTTGGGCACCTCCCATGTCTTCGGCCGAGCTTGGTTTTGGACTTCGGCTCCCTTTGCTTGTTCTGACCTTCGACTGTGATGCCTTATGGTTATTTTTCCACCACAGTAATCCCCCATTGCCATGGCTTGAATCTTTCAAGCATGGCAATATTTGTCGTTATCTCGATCGAGTTCAGGCTTCCATTTGTTTTTGTTTTCGGCCGAGGTTTCTTTAGTTTCCTTGGTGGGCCACGTCAGCCTTAACTGTCTTGTCTTAGGTAGATTTGGCGGCTCCTCGACTGCTGTGCCCTAGATTTTCCATCATTGCGGCTGGCCTATGACGGGTGCCGAGTCCGTCAGTAATTTAAATATCCTGTAAACGACAAATTGATTGTAGTAAACAAGGTCGAATCCACAGAGAACGGTTATCAATTATGTATTGTATACTGACCAAGTAATGTAAATGGGGGGTTTGAAAATTGGATTTGAACTGAATGCTAAGAACGCAAATATTAGGAATCAAATATATTAAAAGACCCAGCTAACCGATCATTTAATTAATGTGTCGATCATTGATTCAAAAGATATCTCTATCAATTTTAATAACCACAGTTATAGTTATTGACAACGTGCCTAACAACCAATCTTTTCCTTAGTTATTAGATTGACCGGGTACGACCCTTCGAATCAATCACTAACCTAACACGTAGATTGCATTATAAACTAGAAAAGACTTGCGGTCATAGCCAATGAATCAGTACGACAGTTCTTGAACTATGATTGTAGAACCTCAACACTACCTAGATCAGATTAATTACGAATTTTCTAACATGCAATGTATTAGCCTATTCAATTAACTAATCGCGCGCTTAATCAATTAATTAAATAGAACTAACATGACCTTAGCTATGGGCATAGGGTGACCTTAACCATGGGCACAAAGATTACACAAATATTAAAAGACAAAGCAACGAAGTAAAGATCTCACAACACAGAATTAATTAAACTGATCGTTTAGCTGGGCAGACTAGTTTAGCACCACATGGATGCAGTCAACATCATCGTCTGTCTTATGAATTGATCGTACAAAAAGAAGAGAAAACAGATAGAAAAACTAAGCCTGATTCTTTCTTCAAAGTATTTCCAAAAAACAAAAGATCCCCTCACAATCTGTTCTGCAGAGTTAATATACTTCGTTATCAAAAATAACAAAAACTCATAAAATCTCCTAAAAATCCTCTCTAACAAAATCTAATCTCTAATTTAAAATTTAAAAAGACTTGAAACAGTTGATGAGAGCTTTGACTTCAATCCTTGACTTTTTCATTTTAGGTCTTTAATCCCAGAATTCTTCACAATTTGCTCAAATGCCTCCAAACTGTTCATAATCACAAAAATCGGGCAAATTAATATAAAATCTCAATAATCCTCAAAATACTTAATAAAATAGTGTATAAATGTTGCACATATTGTGCTCAATCAAATTCCCCCACACTATCTTATACTTGCCCTCAAGTATGCCTATGACCAACTAAAAAGAAGACACTTAAAAGAAGACTCAATCGGTCTCATAAAACTGCTGCCAAAAAGGAATCAACCATATTCAACCGTGCCCACAGTAAAGGTTTACATCACTCAAAATAATGAATAATTAAAAGAAAAGAAACTGTCATCAGATTAGGCACGCATATTTAATTTTCATCTTAAATTAGAGCAGATGCAAGGAGAACAAAAGATAATTTGCAAAAGAATCCACTATACCAGTACTACAAGTAACCAAGAAAAACAGTCAGCTTTCTTTACAGTTTAAACAATAACTAACATAACAAATACTAAAAAGCCACTGGTCAGGTCTCTTTTTTTTATTTATTTTTATTTGACCCTAAACAACCAGTGAGACATTTCAAATCAACACTTCCAGTTATTTCTAGGTTAAAGACGGCCCCAAAAAGGTACTAAACCCTCTCCAACTACCAGCTTCTCCATACATAAGACACTTAAGGGAAATAAATGCCGTGTCACCTATTCCGGCTAGTAGAGGATAATAGAATAACTAAAATGTGTAACTTTGGTCGGACTGAATTCAGCCCAAAAAGGGGACAATCCTCCTACCATCAGCGGCTCCGTACATGTAAAAAGTTAAGGGGAATTAATGCCGATCCACTAATCCCAACTGATGATATTGAGTCACATGATCAATGTCTAAATTATTCTTTTTTCCTTTTTTTTTACTATACTGCGTATTCACTAACTGTCCTCCATGTTCACAAGTATCCTAGCATTGGCGAATTCTAAATTAGATTATCTAAAGCTCTAAAAGCATCTGCTAGTATCTTATGCACACACAAAATTAAGTCTTATATATTAAACAGCTCCTAAATCAACTAAAAACTCATTATTAAGAGTGAATCAACAGAAAGGCACACAAAAAAAAAAGTTTACCCTAAAAGCAGCAGTAAAGAAGAACCAAAGACTTAGAAAACAAAAATAAAAGGAAAAATGTAAAAATCCTAAAATATAATAAAAATAAAATAAAATAAAAATCCTAAAATATAACCAAAATAAAATAAAACCTAACAAAGAGTTTCCTCCCCCACACTTAAATCATGCATAGTCTCAATGGAAGGTCAATCAATCATAAAATAGACAATTAAATTTAGAAAGACACTTCCCTGAAAATTGTAGAGGTAGAAAAACAAAGTAAAGCAGCCTCTCACGGATCACCATCGGATTCTGAAGAACCCGCTGAATCGCCCATCATTGCTTCATGATAGTCGGTGAGCTTCTTAAGATAAGGAATAAGCCGCTTGTGAAGGTCAATGACTTCATCCATTTTAGCTTCCAGAACTCTCAATCTTGAATCAAATTGGTCCCAAGGCGAATTATGTGAAGGTGAAGTACTGCCTGTGGGCACAGAGGAAGTTCCTTGTGTTCCTTCTTCTTGTAATCCTCCTGCAAAAATAACACTCCTCTCTCCATTTTCGGCCACAGAAAATTTGATTAATTTCATCCTATCCAAACTGTCCAAATCCAAAGCAGATGCTTGACAACTAATGGTAAAAATAGAAGCATCAAAATGACTCAAATTACATGCAAGAACAGTAATGTATGAACCACGGATAAGAGGTCTAAGCCTACTTGTAGCAGTAACAGATAAAAGTTGAATAGCCAACCAAAACCCAAAATTAATCCTCCTCCTATTTTCCATGCCCCACAAGAAAAATAATTCAGACTTGGACAAAGTATTAGGACTATTGAGTCTACCAGAAACTGAACAAGCTAAGAACCTATGAATGTAGATAAAATGCTTAGCAACAATATTAGTCCCCTTGGTAGTAGAGGTAAATACAGCATTATTATCCTTAGTCAATATTTGAAATGCAAGGTTCTCATCAAAGTCAACACAATAGTCACAAATAGATGAAATATAAGATGCAGACCCTTTATCCTCATGCTTTAAAACTCCCAAAGCAATGTTAAAGTCTGTAAGAGACAAAGAGTAATCCGTGACCATAAGCCTAAATTTGATAACATCAGCAGCATAAATATGAACAGCCCCAGCTCTATTAAATTCAAAAGTTGAATAAAACTCATACACTAATTCAGAATAGGCAGGACTATTAATATCAAAAAGAGCAGACCAACCAATATTATCAAAAGAGTCTCTAACCTTTGTAAGAATATTTAACTCTTCCAATGTCTCAACATCCAAAGATTTAATGGGCACGAGAGGTTTACCTCTAATTCTTTCATACCTCTCACGGTGGGAGCGCTCTGTGAACTGCAGATTGAGATATGGTAAATTCTGAGGAGGAGTAACTTTCTTCTTGTTCACCTTACTTCTCCTAATTGGTTCTGTCACTGGCTGTGGGCATGGATGAGTAGGAGGGATCTCTCCAGGTTCATCCAAAACAGATTCTGGCTATGAAATATTTTCTACACATTTCATGACCTTTGCCCGTGGGCGTAATGGAAGTTTGGAAGGTCTTTGTGGCATGACAGCAGCAGTAGTTTCCACAGTTTCGGGTCCAGAATTGACGGATTCAGGTTCCTTTTCAGATTTTGAATCAGAATTACTATCTGACATGTCCATATTCCGTGGCTTGTTAGGGTCAAAAGCAGCAAGATTAGCCTGGATTCTACTGCTTTTACGGGTGGCCTGCGATGGTAGAATTACCAACTTCCTGGGGCGAGAGCGAGGTTTCTGAGTAGCATTCGGAATAGCGTCCAGTTGAGAATTTTCAGCAGTTGGTGTAGAAACTGGACGCTTATCACCGATTTTTACCAATTTTCGGTGTTTGGAAACCGGAGCAGATGGAGGTGTCGAACCTTGATGTGTTTTCGCCATTCAGAAAATAACCTAAAATTATTTCAGGGTTCGAAAGCAGCAAACCAGAAAATACCAAACCAGGAAGAGCTGTCACTGGAAACTGTCAAACTGAACTGGAGAGGCGCTGGAAGAAGGTCGCGCGGAGGAGACGACTTGGGCCGCGACTTCACGTCCCTGGAAGACGAGGAGAGAGGCCTGGAGGCGGCCGGAGATCGTCGCGGCGGCTTTTGAAGGTGGAGACCGACGGTGGCGCGGCGGCTTGACTGTGCACGATCGCGACAGCTAGGGCTCCTCTTTGTTTTCACTTGTTACTGCTCTTTCACGTTTACTGCTGTTGATTTTTCTAAATTTTTTTTTAAAATTTAATTATTTCCTGCAAAAAGAAAAAAAAAAAGAAAAAAAAATAAATTAGATATTTAAACATTATTCTACTTATGCAATTTTTTTTATATATATTTATTATTATTACTACATATATATATATATTTTAAAAATCAGAAAAATAAAAATAAAAATAAAAATAAAAATAAAAGTAGAAAATCAGAAAAATAAAAATAAAAATAAGAAAAATAAAATAAATTGAAAAATAAAATAAATCAAAATAAAATCAAATAAAAGAAATTAAGTCTTTGGGTTGCCTCCCAACAGCGCATTGGTTTTACGTCTCTGGCTAGACATGTTGAATTCACGCAGAGTACTGTTGTGGGCACGACAAAAATTCTTCATACAGGTTTACGTGGAAACCATCGTAATATGGCTTTAGTCTATGCCCATTGACCTTGAAAACTTTGCCCGTTTCCATGCTCTCAATTTCCACTGCACCATGAGAAAATACGTTAATAACAATAAAAGGGCCAATCCATCTGGACCTCAATTTTCCTGAAAACAATTTCAGTTTTGAATGGTACAGTAAAACTTTTTGACCCACTAAAAATGATTTTCTAGAGACATGAAGATCGTGGTCTCTTTTCAACGTCTCTTTGTGGTGTTGAGCTCTGATGTAGGCATCGTTCCTAATTTCTTCTAATTCTTGGATTTGGAGTTTTCTCTGCTCACCAGCAGCATTTGTTCTCAGGTTACATTCTTTCACGGCCCAGAATGCTCTATGCTCCAATTCAACCGGCAAATGGCACGCCTTACCATAGACAATCCGATAAGGAGTCATCCCAATAGGTGACTTGTAGGCGGTTCGATACGCCCATAGTGCATCTTCTAATCGTAGAGTCCAATCCTTCCTAGACGGATTCACTGTCTTTTCAAGGATCGACTTGATCTCCCTGTTTGACACTTCAGCTTGTCCGTTTGTCTGCGGATGATAGGCGGTGGAGGTTCGGTGCGTGACCCCATATTTTCTGAACAACGCTTCGATAGTCCTATTACAAAAATGGGTTCCGCGATCACTGATGATGGCTCGGGGTGTACCATACCTGCAGAAAATATTAGACCTGACAAAGTCTGCAACAACTTTAGCATCATCAGTTCGGGTGGCTTTTGCTTCCACCCATTTTGAAACATAATCAACAGCCAATAAAATATAATGAAATCCAAAAGAATGTGGAAAAGGCCCCATAAAGTCGATACCCCATACATCAAAAATTTCAACTATCAAGATTGGAGCCATAGGCATTTGATCACGACGGCCTAAACTCCCTGTTCTTTGACAGTTGTCACAAGTTTTGCAAAAGACGTACGAATCATAAAATAAATTAAGCCAAAAGAATCCACACTCAAGTACCTTTTTGGCTGAGATGGTCGTCATGTGATTGAATTCCCTGGTAATTCTTCTACTAAGGAGGTGTCGGCCGAGATGATTGCGGCTGCGGAGGGTTTTTTCTTTCCTCAGGACGAGGAATGGTTGGAGTCCCTGTCTTTTACGAAGTTCTATGAGATGACCGTCTCGAGCCTTTACAGGGTGAGTTCGTTTATTTTTTTATTTTTTTTTGTGCTTTCTATGCTTACTTTTCTGTTTTTCAGGGACTCCAAGGGGCGGTTGGTATGCGCAAGCATTTTGGCCCTATTTTGCGGGATAGGCGGGCCCTTGAAGCTAAGTATCAGTCCGCCTCGACCGAGTTGAAGGCAGCTCAGGAAGACTTGGGCAGAACTGTGGCCCAATGTGCTGAGGCCGTCGGCCGAGCTAAGAGGGTGGAGGCTCACAATGCTAGACTTAAGGCCTCGATTGCTTCGAAGGACGCGTAGCTAAAACATCAGGCGGTGGAGCTGGAGGAGTTGAGGGCGGCGAAACAAGCCTCACTCGGCCGAATAGAAGAGCTCGAGGGCCGTGTTGAGAGTCTTACCATCGAGGCGACTCAAACTGAGGTTGCGACCAGGTCCTTTTCTTTAGAGCAGGTTATCAAAGGGTCTTTGACTCCAGAGTGTTCTCAGAAAGAGTTAGACGCCTTGGCTGCTCTCCGCGATGAGAATTGAGCGAGTTTTGTATATCGTTTTCTTTTGCTCTTCCGTGTACTTGCTGTAATTTCCCCCCTTTTGATTAATGAAATTTCACTCTTTCGTTGTTTTTGTGTTGAATTTATTTGTGAGGGGTGTAATCCCCCAGCCTTTTATTTGCGATTCGAACATATTATCTCTGCATGTGCCGTTTTTTTATTCTCTAGGGTTTCGAGGCTGTAGTTCGGTTGATTTTGGCCGAGATGTATTTTGTTTGATATTTGTTTGCGGAGATCTTTTTTACCGATATTCTCCTGAGGTCTCCTTTTGCGATTTCCGGGTTGCCCTTTGGGCAATTTTTTTTTTTTGCGTCGCTCTTTGAGCAGTTGGTCTTCGCCTGAGACCTCCAGGTTTACCAGGGGCTTGCCTTTGGCAATTTTCGGGTTGCCTTTTGGGCAGTTTTTGCTCTTTGAGTAGCTGGTCTTCGTCCGAGACCCTCCTGATTTACCAGGGGCTTGCCTTTGGCAATTTTCGGGTTGCCTTTTGGGCAGTTTTTGCTCTTTGAGCAGTTGGTCTTCACCCGAGACCCTCCAGATTTACCAGGGGCTTGCCTTTGGCAATTTTCGGGTTGCCCTTTGGGCAGTTTTTGCTCTTTGAGCAATTGGTCTTCGCCCGAGACCCTCCTGATTTACCAGGGACTTGCCTTTGGCAATTTTTGGGTTGCCCTTTGGGCAGTTTTTGCTCTTTGAGCAGGTTGTCTTTGCCCGAGACCCTCTGGCTTTGCCAGGGGCTTGCTTTTGGCAATTTTCGGGTTGCCCTTTGGGCAGTTTTTGCTCTTTGAGCAATTGGTCTTCGCCCGAGACCCTCTGGCTTTGCCAGGGGCTTGCCTTTGGCAATTTTCGGGTTGCCCTTTGGGCAGTTTTTGCTCTTTGAGCATTTGGTCTTCGCCCGAGACCCTCCAGATTTACCAGGGGCTTGCCTTTGGCAATTTTCGGGTTGCCCTTTGGGCAGATTTTGCTCTTTGAGCAGTTCGTCTTTGCCCGAGACCCTCCAGATTTACCAGGGGCTTGCCTTTAGCAATTTTCGGGTTGCCCTTTGGGCAGTGTTTGCATGGGTGCTTCGATTGCGAGCATTTGATGTGAATTGAGTTATTTTATTTCTTTAAGGTGGGGCCTCGTCGAAAACCCTGCTTGGGAAAAAGGGTGCCCGTTATTACAGATAGTATGTTACATTAGAATTGATACCTTTTTAGATGATGGATGTTCCAACTGTGTTCCACCTCTTTCCCTTCGTTAGTGAGTAATTTATAGGATCCTTTTTCGGATGCGCGCTCTATCTGGTATGGCCCTTCCCAGCTTTCGGCCAATTTACCGTGGCTTTGATTCTTTGTGTTCTGGAAGACTTTTCTGAGTACCCAGTCTCCGGGTTGGAAGGTTCGGGCTTTGACATTTTTGTTATATCGTCGGGCTATTCCCATTTGGTATTCTACGATTCTCTGTCGCGCACTTTCCCTCTTCTCGTCTGAAGTATCCCTTTCGAAGGCTAGTAATTGTTAGTTGCCTTGGTCTATCAGCCTTTGTTGCAGTGATTGGACTTCGATTGGGAGTACTGCTTCAGTCCCGTAGACCATCGAGAATGGGGTTTGTAGCGTTGATGTTCTAGGGGTTGTTCGGATCGCCCAGAGGACTTCGGGTAAGGCTTCGGGCCATAGACCCTTGGCTCCCTCTAGCTTTTTCTTGAGTGAGTCAACCACCGCTTTGTTGGATGCTTCTACTTGTCCGTTGGCTTAAGTGTACCTTGGAGTTGAAAATGTGAGTTTGATGTTCATTTGGCGGCAGAAATCTTTCAGCGTTTGTGCTATAAATTGGGGCCCGTTGTCCGTGATTATTTCTCGTGGTATGCCGAACCTGCAGATGATATTTTTCCAGATAAACTTTTGTACCTCTTGCTCTCTGACTCTTTCTAGCGCTTCGGCTTCGACCCATTTTGTGAAATAATCGGTCACCATTAGGATGTATATTTTTCTGCCATGGGTAGACATTGGGAAGTGTCCTATGATGTCCATCCCCCATTTGTCAAATGGCCATGGAGAAGTTATACTGTGTAAGGTCCCTGCGGGGAGGTTGAAGTAGTTGGCGTGTCTTTGGCATTTGTCACACTTTTTAACCAGTTCGGCCGCGTCCGTTTTCATGATAGGCCAGTAGTATCCGACCCTGTGTGTCCTGAATGCTAGGCTTCTCCCTCCGGACTGGTTTCCGGCCGGTCCTTCATGGAGCTCCTTTAGTACCGTCTTTGCTTCCAGGGCGGAGATGCAATTTAGGAAGGGGCCGGCTATAGATCTTTTGAAGAGGATTCCCCCTATGATGCAGAATCTTGCGGCTTGGGTTCGCAGTTTTCTGGCTTCAACTTTGTCTTCAGGGATCTGTCCGTGATTGATATAGGCAAGGATGAGTGTTCTCCAGTCGTTTTGCTCTAGGACCATGGTCTCTTCATATTCGATGGCTGCTTTTAGGAGGAAGGCGTATAAGATTGGCCTGGTTGGTTCGTCTGTGTGCATTGAAGCTCCGAGATTTGCCATCGCATCTGCTCTTTCGTTCTCCTCCCCCGGGATTTGCTTTATTTCGGCCCTTTTGAAGCGCTTCATGAGGTCTTTGGCTATCTTGAGGTACTTAGCCATTTTTTCATTTCTGGCTTGATATGTGCCATTGATCTGGTTGGCCACCAGTTGGGAATCGCATCTGATAGCGAGATTGTGCGCTCCACTTTCTTTTGCCACCCTAGTCCTGCGATTAGGGCTTCATATTCGGCTTCGTTATTGGTGGCGGGGAATTCGCACCGGATGGCCTGGAGGATTGGAGGCAAGTTCAGAGGTTTGAGATACACGCCTAGGCCGCTGCGACTCTGTCTGCTGGCTCCGTCTACTTCCAATACCCATTCTTTGGTTGAAGGTGTTATCAGCTGGTCGATATCGATAGAGGCCGTTTCGGCCGGTGGCACTTTTTTGAAGTCGGCCACGAAATCTGCCAGCGCTTGAGATTTGATCACTTTCTTTCCTTCAAAGGATATGTCATGCTCGCTGAGCTCTAGAGACCATTTAATTAATCTTCCGGATCTGTCGGGGGAGTGGATTGCACTCCGAAGGGGTAGCGTAGTTATGATCGCGATTGGGTGCCCTTGAAAGTATGCTCGAAGTTTTCTTACAGCAAATATAAGTCTCAGAATGGCTTTTTCCAGGGTGGGATATCTGGTTTCGGCCGATGTCAGAGTTTTGCTTGCGAAGTATACTGGTTGCTACTTTCCCCCGATTTCTTTGACTAGGACGGCGCTTACTGCAATCTCTGAATGCGCCAGATACAGGTATAGTTTTTCACCATCTTCTGGTTTCGCTAAGAGTGGTGGGCTGGTCAAGAAATCTTTGATATCTGCAAGGGCTTTGCTGCATTTCTCGGTCTAGTCGAATTCCTTGGATTTTTTGAGGGCCTCGAAGAAAGGCTGAAATTTTTCTGAAGCTTTAGGAATGAACCCTGTTAGTGTGGCCAGCCTGCCGGTGAGCTTTTGTACGTCTTTCTTGTTTCGCGGTTCCGCGATGTTTAGGATGGGTCTGATCTGATCTGGGTTGGCCTCGATTCCCCTTTTCGTGACTAGATACCCCAAGAATTTCCCTACTTTGACCCCGAATTGACATTTTGTGGGGTTAAGCTTCATGTTGTATTTTCGGAGTGTCTCGAATGTTTGGCTCAAATGATGCACATGGTGATTCGCATCTTCGGATTTAACCAGCATGCCATCAATGTAGACCTCCATAGTCTTACCCAACTTATTAGCAAACATCTTGTTCATAAGCCTTTGGTATGTGGATCCTGCATTTTTTAGGCCGAAGGGCATCACCTTGTAACAGTAAATCCCCCTTTCCGTGACGAAGGCAGTCTTTTCTTGGTCGCTGGGATGCATTAATATTTGGTTGTAGCCTGAGTAAGCGTCCATGAAGCTTAACATCTCATAGCCCGCGGTTGCGTCGATGGTGAGGTCGATGTGTGGTAGCGGGAAGGGGTCTTTTGGACATGACTTGTTTAGGTCTGTGAAGTCGATGTTGACCCTCCACTTTCCATTCTTCTTTTTGACGACCACTACATTAGCAAGCCAGTCTGGATACTGGACTTCTCTGATGGATCCATTCGCGAGGAGTTTTTCGACTTCTTCGTTGATGATTTTGTTTCTTTCAGGAGCGAACCTTCGGCGCTTCTGTTTGACTGGTTTCGCGCCTCTTTCACATTCAGCTTGTGGGTTATGATCGTCGGGTCGATTCCGGTCATGTCTTCGTGTAACCAGACGAAGCAGTCCTGGTTGGCTTTGAGGATGCTTATCAGCTTTTCCCGTTCCAAGCCCTCTACCACAGCTCCAATCTGCACCGTTTTCGCCCCTTCTTGATCTAGGGGGACTTCATCTACTTCGTCTTCGGCCGGATTCAGGGGTGTTTTCGGCCGAGACGGTGATTGCTATTTTTCGACCCCCTTCTGCTTTAAGCAGTTAGCGTAGCATTCCTTGGAGGAGTTTTGCTCACCTTTTATTTGTTTGATCCCTCGCGGGGTTGGGAACTTGATGAGTTGGTGATACGTGGACGGGATTGCTTTCATGTCGTGTATCTAGGGTCTTCCGAGTATCACGTTGTATGCGGAACTCGAGCTTATCACGAGAAAGGTTGTGTGTAGATTGATCCCTTCCGTGAATACTGGCAGTTCAATCTCCCCGATGGTTGAGGTGGTTTTACCGTCGAAGCCGATAAGGGAGATGGCCTTTCTGCGCATCATTCTCTCGTCCAGTTGCATATTCTTGAATGTTTCGAGGAATAGTATGTTGGCCGAGCTTCCGTTATCCACCAACACTCTCTTCACAGTTAGATTTGCTATCGAAATTTTGATCACTAATGCGTCGTGGTGCGGCGCGTTGATCCCCTTGGCCTCTCTTTCTGTGAAGGTGATAGAGCAGTTATTGATTGTGGGGCCGTTCCCGACGTTGTAGATGATGAGGGAACCTCTCAGCTTTCTTTTTGCTGCTGAGCTGGTCAGGCCACACATCTCGGATCCTCCTGCAATCATGTTGATCACTCTTTCTTCTTCCGTATTCGCTATGGGTACTGCTTTCGATGATCACCGATTTTTATCGGCCTCGGCTGCGATTTCTCGCTCCTTTATTAGTTCGGCGATTTCTCTCTTAAGAGTCCAGCAATCGTCGGTGTTATGGCCATGGTCTCCATGGAACTGGCAGTACCGGGATTTATCCTTCCAAGTTCCTGCAGGGTTCATTGGTTTGTCGGGCCATCTGACTCTGTCTCCCATTCCTTTGAGAATTGCTAGGGTTTCTCTCGTGGGAATGGTGAGTGGGTAAGGTAATAGTTCTTTTCGCTTCCGGCCGTGTTCGGAGTAATCCGGTCTTGAAGAGTTGCGGCCGACGTAATCTGGTCTGGGCGGGTTGTTGCGGTCAGATTCCTTCTGGTTGCTCCTCGGCCTTTTAGTTCGGCCGAAATTTCCAGCACTATTTCGGCCGCGGGAGCTTGGTGTGCTCTGGGAGCTTCTATGATTTCTGGGCTAGAGTTCCTCCTCATATTCCATTGCGTCTTCGGCCTTTTTAAGACATCTTCGAAGGTGCGGGGTTTGATCAGCTTTAGACTTTCGTAGAATTTGGAAGTCTTCAGTAGCCCTTTGATAAAGGCTTTGGTGGCGCTTTTGTCTCGGCAATCTGGAATAGCCATTTTGGTTTCCTTGAATCTTCTGACATATTGTCTGAGACTTTCAGCGCTCCCTTATTTCAGATCATACAAGTCATCTACGTCTTTTTCCTTTTTCCTGCTGTCTGAGAAGTGGTTCACGAATTTGGTGACTAAGGATGAATATGACTTGATGCTTTTCTCCGGTAGAGCCGAGTACCACCTTTGGGCGGTTCCTGTCAAGGTGGAGCCAAAACTTTTACACATAATTGCCTCCATATCCTCTTCTGGGATATTACAGGTTCCCATGCGATCTTTGTATCAGGCAATATGGTCTTCAGGGTCCGTTGTCCCGTCGTAAGGTTTCATATTTGGAATGGAGAACCTTTTGGGCATCTTTGTTTCTAGGATCCATGCTGTGAAAGGCATGTCGGAGTATCGCATTGTTGATGACCTCATCATGACCCTTTTTCCTGAAGTTCTTTGTACCAGGTCTTTGAGTTCTTTGATTTCCCGATCACGGCGCCTCTCTCGGTCTTTACGGGTTGATTTAGGACCTCTGGCCTCTTCATCGGAGCTGCTTAAATCACGACGGTCGGTGTTTTTACGGCTTTCCGTCGACCCATCACTTTCTTCCGATGTCTCCCCACCGGAGTCCTCAAAATTGAGCTTGCGCTTTCGGAGGGGTGAATATTTCCGGCTTGATTGCCGGGTTTTCTCCTTGGTGAGGTTCGTGGACTTCCTTCTTGATTCCGCTTCTTTCCTCCACTACTCCTTCTCTTCTTCAGCTTTCTTCAACATCTCGGTCAAGATTGCCAGCTGTTCCTCTGGCGTCTTTGGAACTTGATCTTCTACGTTGATGGTATTAAGGTTTATTGGAGTCATGACTGATAAGAGCAGGTGCGGAGAATAACTGTAGCGAGAATTCTGAATTTTCAAGAAATCTTAACCTTGTGTGTGAGGTTCGTGGCCCCACGGTGGGCGCCAAACTGTTGTGCCAAATAAACCACAGCCAAATATAGGGCTAAGATTGCTTGAACACAGTAGCTAAACAGCTTACAGATATGGTCTCACAGAGTTTTGTTCTAATCAGTAAAAATCCGATCCTTTACAATTGTCTCTACCCCCTATTTATAGGGGTGATCAGTCTCTTTTCTAGAAGTATTTGGACTTTTCTTTCCCTTAGGACTTGGTCTCCTTCTTTTAATGAGGTTGGTCTCCCTTTATCCATCGGGCTTTAGGAATCCTTGATCTAGTGAGATAGGCTTTCCTTTATCAATCGGGCTTTAGGAATCCTTGGTCCAGTAAGATAAGTCTTCCTTTTTCGACTGGGCTTCGGAAATCCTTATTTGGTTAGGCAATAATTCGGTGGGCTGGTGTGCTTTGGTTTGGACTCTGTTGGGCTCAGCCGAGTTGAACTTCATTGGGCTTTTGGTTATGTCGGTCGAGCCAGACTGGTGCATCTCTTGGGCCTTAGGCCCTCTTTTTCGGCCGAGGATAGTTCTTGGGCACCTCCCCTATCTTCGGCCGAGCTTGGTTTTGGACTTCGGCTCCCTTTGCTTGTTCTGACCTTCGACTGTGATGCCTTATGGTTATTTTCCCACCACATTATTACTATTATTTATTTTTAAATTTATTTTTATATTATATATTTATTTTATAAAATTTTCAACTTATGGTAACTATCCAATACAGCACCTCTAATTTTAAGTAGACATCCGCTTAACCATCTTTTATCACCGGCTTTTGATACCACTAGTACACACAACTTGTTATAGTCGAGTGTACCCAACGTACTTGCGCATTATTTAAATGCTAATTATGCTTTTAAGAAGACGATTGGAGTTAATACATACACCAGTACTACTAACTAATCAGATTAAATTTTAAGCGGAGAAGATGGTACCTATGATTGATTGTGTGAAAGCAATGTTTTAACTGAAACTCTATTTAGATATTATTAATATTACTATTATTTATTTTCCTTCTTTCTATATAGATTTTAAATAACGGTCGATTGCTTATCCCAATATATTAAATTAAAATAATAATAATAATAATAATAATAATAATAATAATAATAATAATAATAATAAACTGCATGTAAATTGAATTGATGATGAAAATCTGACGCCCACGTTAAGGAATGAGTGGTGTCGTCACAGAGGATCCCAGTCCTCTCACGTGCCACGGTCTCAGTATGCACGTTGGGTTGGGTAATTATGATTACATCTGACCATCCACGTGTCGTTAGGTTGCTTTTTATGGTTAGTTTAATTGAAAAAGATGTGTCCTCCAATTAGACCATTTCATCGACAACGACCACTCAATACTTTAGACAAAATAATGTGTATTCTTGACTTTATAATTAATTTCTTAATGATGTTATTATCCATGTAGGACCCCATTGTTTTTACCTAATATCTGTAACAATTTCAATGGAGAGATCAATTATTCAATCACATACCTATGCCTTATTAGCTATCTGTACCCACCATGTATATAATAATGCTTTGAATAATCATTCAACCAAAATGTTTCAGAGAAATTAAATAATGAAGTTCGTAGGAATATAACGTATTCTTTCACAAACCCGAATATACACATTCTGGATTTAAATAAATTAACAAAATAGAATAAAAGTATGTTTTTACATTTTTAATTAAGTGGGGGTAGCAAAAGATTTTCAATTTTCATTTCATATAGCGTTTAAATTATAAATAATTTTTTTAAATGAGTATTTAGTAATAATATTGGATAGATTTCAATCCAAAACTATTAGTGATTTATTTTAGGAAAATGGTCTGTGTACAGACAAATTTGTACAGACACAAATTCTTACTTTTTTACCCTTTAAAGGAGAGAGATTATCTATTAGTTTTAAAGTAATTAATGCATATAAAAGTAATTAAGTGAGAAGAGTGATGATTAGTTGGTTGAGAAAATTACATGGACATCAGTATTACGTCTGCATGTTTAAATAAAATTCTCGCATATTTAATTTTTTTTCTCTTTTATATAATATTTAATTTTTTCCTTTTTTATGTGTAATATTTATTTTTTTTACCTCTTTCTTTATATTTATATATATATATATATTATTTTTATACAACTCTAAATATAATCCATATTTGTATAATATGTATTTCATATTTTTAATTTCTGATGCTTAACAAACTATTTATAATAAATTAAGTTTAAATATTAAATTTTTGTATTTAGAATTTTATAAAAATTAGTCAATAAACTTTTTAGTTATATATATATATATATATAATCAGATTGAATTAAAAATACATAATATTATTAACTCTTATATTTCTATCCAAATGAACTCATAGTTCGAATGTTCAAATCATTCGTAAAATTGATTTGGGAAGTGCAAAAAATAAATAAATAAATAAATAAATAAATAAATGGGTGTTAAACTCAAAACCACATGGTATAATATCTGATATATAATATCCACAAAATTACATTTGTATAAGGTAGTTTGGGAGTTGAAAAAAAAAAAAAAAAACTTTCAAGTCTGACCCTAACCCAGCGAACAATATCATGCTAATGTGAGATTCAATTGGTCCTATAACTAGTATTAAAACCTTGATTTGAAAATGGAACTAGCAGTTAGATCCATTTTTTGGTGTGCCTTATGTCAAAAGGTTTTCTAATTTATTGGTGGTTAAGCGACGAGTCTTGTTGATTAGTAACCGTAGTTAAATATATATATATATTCAGTGTGCTTTGTGTCGAAAGTTTTATTTTTATTGTAGTGGTGATCAAGTGGCGGATCCTGTTAGTTAGTAACATTAGTGCAAGATAAGTTGATGGATCAGTGGATTATCTCGAGGAATTGCTGTAACATCCCAAATTAAGAAAGAAAGTGTTAAAATGACTTGAATTGCTACCCATATCACTAATGTGCATATTATTTTTCAAGAACCTAGAATGTGAGAAAACTCAAGTTAAGCGTGTTTGACTTGAGCAATCTTATGATGGGTGATTTTTCGGGAAGTTAATCTTGGTTTGAAGGAGATGAATGTTAAGGTGTCAAACTCAATACCTCAACCATAATACATGGGGATTCGAGTCATCCGGGTCTGGGGGCCATACATTACAATTATAATATGACCCTTGGTTTGAAGAAGATGAATGTTAAGGTATCAAACTTAATACCTCTCTGTAATACATGGGGATAATACCTTGTATATATAGTATCTATAAAAGCTCATTAGCATGAGATCTTTTGGAAGGTGCCTAAGAACAAATCCGTGCGAAGCCTATAAACCCTTAGGGCACTTAATGTATGGTCGTCATTAGACGATACTTCATGCCGATGAAAATTCAGGAGTCTAGCCTGTGCGTCGCACTTATCTCGGATCTTTTATATGTAAATGATCACTCTTCAGCTACTCCCTATAAATAAGGTTTATTGTCAACAGGTATGCTATTTAGATCCTATACTATATTCACATACAAATCATTTCATTTTCGATTACTCTCCCTAAAGAACCTCAACATTGTCTTGAGCGTCAGAGAGCTAAATGGCTAACACCTTACCGGCATCTCTTCGATCATGTGTTTTGACCTTAAAGGTGATTGGAGACCCAAATAACTGAGAAAACGCCCCAAATCCAAAGGGTTGAAGGTTCCAACAGAAATCTACCACATCAAGTTCTATTTTTTAAAATATTGAAAAGTAGACATCACTCAACAACGCAACCATAGCCAAAGTCAATAATCATAAATTACAATTATATTAACAACTAAAAATAAGTATCTGCAGTAATGCAAATAGAGAAAATTAGATCATTTAATGACACCATACGTTCTATTTCTTAAATCAAATAATGAACTTAAGTTAACACATCTCAGCAGCTCAAAACACAAGAACAAACATAATGTAAAGGGCGAAAACAAGTTTACTAACATTTAACGCTAAATCCAATTTAACAAAACAGCCTCTCCTTCTAGTTCTTATCCTCCGCTTGGTGGCCACCTCAGACCCCAGAGCAAAACTCAATTCAGTTTCCAACACTCATTACTTATCACACCATGAAATCAAACTCAGACACAATTATAATTTTAAAATTATAAAATCTTTTAAAAGACCGGTATTTGTTCAAACAAAGAATCAATTTAGCTTAACTTTTCTCAAAATGTTTCCAATGTACTCATAATAAAATTTATTTTATAATTAATTTAATTGTTTAGCGGGTAAATATTAAATATTATATAGTATTTATTAAAACTTTAATGATTAAATTTTGATTATTATTTTTAAATAATTTACTTTAATTATTTATGATAATCTATTAATTTAAAATTTTGCATAATGCAAAATGATTAAGCAATTTGTTTAATCTAATTAATTTTTACTTTAAAATTACATATATAAGCAATTAATTTCTTTTTAATATTAAGAAAAATAATTAAAAAATTAAAAAATATATTTATTATATAATAAATAATTTTAATATTTTAAACCAAAATTGATTAGAAAGAAAATTATTCACATTGCTTTTAATACTGAATTTTATTAATGATGGTTGGAAAAAATAGAGGAGAGAAGAAGATAATGAAAGAGAAAATGATGATGAGAGAGAATAGTTTTAATTATGTTTCTTTAATTACGGTTGAAAATATATGAAAGATGATAATGAAAGAGAGTAGTTTGATGATTATTGAAAAAGTACGAAAGAGAAGAGGTAAGAGAGAGTAACATTTGAGAATAACGTTGAAAGATGGTATTTATGAAGGGTAAAGTTGATCTATTAAATTACAAAAAGCAAATATGTACCATCTGTGCACGATTTGTCTGCACGTATAACATCTCCCTTTATTTTATTACCTTTTATTTTATAATTACTTATATTATTATTTTTTGGATTATACTTATATATAGAACAAATTTTAGTAATTTTATATCTAACAACTAATTTAAAAAATAAAATTAATACTAAACATTCAATTCATCAACTAACTTAACTAATTTAAAATTGAATCTAATAGCTAACTATTACCGTTATTTGAAATGCTAATCTAACAACTAATTGAAAATTTAATGCCAAATGCACTCTAATTGTTAGATTAGCATTTCAAATAGGGGTAGCAATTAGTTGTTAGATTAAACTTTAAATTAACTGTTAAGTTAACTGTTGGATTAAACGTTTGGTATTAATTTTAGTTTTTAAATAAGTTGTTAGATATAAAATTACTAAAATTTATTACAGATATAAATATAATTCAAATAATAATGATGTAATTAAATATAAAATAAAAATTAATAAAGTAAATCACTAATAGCATTTGGGTTGAAAATTATCATATATAACTTTCACAAATACTATCTTAAATGCTAACTAAAATACTAAAAGCAATTTTAAATGTTGGTGCAAAACACGTATTTTTCATAAAAGCTAATTTAGAATCTAAATATTATCAGATGGCTCCATACGAGGCATTGTATGAGAGATAATGCAGAACTCCCTTATGTTGGACCGAACTAAGTGAGGGCATGATAGTTTGTCCAGATATGGTGCTTGAAGCGGAGGAAAAAGTGAGAATTATAAGGGAAAAAATTAAGGAAGCTTCGGATCGCCAAAAGTCGTATGCCGACTTGAAAAGAAATAAGATTGAATTTAATATAGGCGATAATATTTTTCTCAAAGTGTCTCCATGGAAGAAGGTGGTCCGTCTTGACAAAAAGGGGAAGTTGACTCCTCATCTTATTAGGCCATATGTGGTGATAGAGTGCATTGGTCCCATTTCCTATAGGTTAACATTGCTACCGGAGTTAGAGAATATACATAATATTGACTTGTGAAAAGATTAAGTGTAGTGTCGAAACCCCCAAATAAATTACAAATATTCAAATAAAATATTCAAGGGTTCCAATATTCAATATCAAATAAAAATTTAGAATAGCTAAAAATAAATTGATAGGAAGACGATTTAGATAAATGGTTAAAATTTTAAAATTTGCCTTTGGTTCGAATAAAATTTGAAATAATATTTTTCAAACACACCAATATATGTAATTAATAGCAAGCAATGCAACTACTCAACTTACTAAAGTTTCCTAATCACTGGAGTCAACCCATCAATCAATCCTTATAATCAATAAGAAAGCCATATAATTCATATTATTCAATTTTTAACATTTATGAAGGCAATTATTAATTATACAATTCATAGATGAGATCATAACATCTAGACAAAGAACCTCTAAGCTTACAAAACTTAGACAACATAACTTAACATAACTTAAAATGTTTGTAGACTATAAGAAGTTTGGAAATCACAAGATGTTAATGACATTTTTTTCAAATTTATAAAAACAACTAACCATTTACAAGTCATACAACCTAAATAATTCACTATCATGATACTTATAACTTGACATGGTCATATAAAGGTCACTTACATCAAGTCAATTTCCAATCATCTGAGCTTGTAAGAGGCCACCATCACATTTTTGGTATATTTATTTATTCATTTATGGCTGAAAGAAAGTAAAATAAAGCATTTTTAAATAATTTGAAAAGAAAATTACATTTTACACAAAGCTTAATTTTCTTGCACAAAATCTGAAAATTGTGGTTCTTATTTTGTTATTAATTTTTCTTGGGAACATGGAATACATAAGTTCTTATCATTCAATAGGATTTGTAATTTCTCAGTGGATGCCGGTCTGAATTCATAATTATTCTACGCATCATTGTGGATCTCGGATGCGCAAACCGATCATGCAAAAGTTGGAATATTTTGGGATCTGAGAACTTTCTGGTTCTCGATAGCATAGGTTTCAATATGCCTGATGGTTGTATAATATAATCTAGATGAGAAATAGGTAACTTTTCAATCACAAGCTTCTGTCTTGATTTGTTTGAAATAATACACAAATATTCGATACATTTTTCATAAACTATTTTACTATGATATACATTCATTCTTATAACTTTGAAACTGAGTAAAAATCTTCTGGATTTGTGAGAATACAAAGCATTCTCTATATTCAATTAGTGTCATTTGGTAACAAGATGAGGCTCTTCCGCAGGGACGGAGCTAGGAACAATAGATAGGAGGGGCCGAAAGGGAAACGGGGTACGGGGCAGCGCCCCGCGGTACGGTAGATTATAATTTAAAATAGAGTATGTATTATATTTATTATAATTTATTAAAATTTTTTGATATATTTTATTTAAATTTAAAAATATTAGTATAAATAATATTTTTATAATTTATTGAAAATTTTCATATGATACGATATATTTTATATATTTTTAAAAGTAGATATTATAAGTTATACACGGTTATAATTTATGAAAAGGTATGCGTTATGAATATAATATTTTAATAAGTGTTTTTATTGTGTTATTATAAAATTTATATTTATTGAATTTTTCATATATATCTTTAGAATTTTTAAAAATATATAATAAAAATTATTTACTATTATAATTTATTAAAATTTAAATATTTAGATATATAATTTATTAAATTTAGATATTAAGATCTTATTTTAAAATACTTATTTATATGATATTTTAATTATAAAATTTTAAATTTAGGAAATAAATTTAATATTTAGATATATAAATTATTTATTAAAATTTAGATAGATATTCTTTTAAAATAATTTTTTATATTATATTTTAATTATAAGATTTTAAATCTATAAAGAAATCTAAAAAAAAATAAAATAAAAATGTAATAGCATGGAATTGAACCATGCACTTGAGTGGTAACAAAACCTACTTTTACCATTCAACCACAATCATCACATTATATTTACTTGCAAATAATTGATAATATTTCAGAGCCTTGGGGCCATGACCCCCACCAGACCCCCGGCTCCGCCTCTGCTCTTCCGGATCCATCTATCAGATCTATTGGGCCTGATATGATATTCACCTTAACTTGAATTGGTATTAGTTCTGGAAGATAATTTGGATCTTTCAAAATGGTATGAGTTGTAGCACTATCGGCTAAACATATATCTCCAGATATAACTAACTCTTGATTCGAATCCATAACCTTTAATAAAATGAAAACATAACATTAGTTGAATGGAAATGTAATATATATTCATCACTATTTACAAATATTTACAATCAAAAACCAAATTTACATTCCATTCTATTAACATTTCAAAACAAGGAAATACATTCACTTGTAGTTAACGGTTCCATAACCAATTAGGTGATCTATCATTCTATTACGATCTTCAAAGAAATCAACAGTTTCTTGATTTGATATGTTGACAGGACCAGCATCACCATCGCCAAAAACAGAGGTCATATTTACTTCATTATTCTTTTCTTTTTCTTGTTCTTGTCTCAGCTTCTGATAAGCTTCAACAACATGTTTGGGGGCGGGACAAGTCCTTGAATAACAAGTGGGGGAACAACATCTATAACAGGCGCGATTGAACTTTGGCGATTCCTGAACTTCTTTCCCTTTATTGAAACTGGCATTGTAAATATTTCACTTCTAGAGAGCATTTGGATTATTTTATGGATGTCCATAATCCCTATTGGAATTACGACCACGTCCCTGATCTTTTTCAGATCCTTGCCCACTTCCAGACCCTCGGCCATTTCCACGACCATTCCCACGTTCATTTCCATAATCATTCCTATGTTGAGAACTACGACTATGACCATGGTAACCACGACCACATCCATGCCCTGTATTTTTATAAAAATGTGCATTCACTTCTAGGAATGTGTGGGTGTCAACAGGACGTCTTTAGAATTCAATTATTCAACTTCAGGTGAATATATGTAATTTACTAATTTTCAACTTTAATGTTTTCTCGTAACCAAAACCACAATTACCAAATACTTTCTGATTTCCAATTTAAGGGGCAACCAGGGAGCATACTCGTGCCGATAACGTGTTGTAAAATAAAAGAAAATATAATTGAGGTAGAGAGAAGAATTCAGAATTCATATATAAGTCAAATAAACTTTGGAATTGAAATTACTTACTTAAAACTATTGATGGTGACTATAGCTTTGAAGAAATGGAAATATTCAAATAGAAAGATACGAAGAATTGATTTCATCCGAGTGTATAATGACAGGAATGAAGCAATGGAATCAGGACACACTTTTCCAAAATTGACAGAAATCAAGTACTTTGATTATGTACAACATGAAATATATATACAAATCTTTATACACAAGAGTCACCCTTTGTTCAACTATATATAAATACGTATTACACAAATTCATATAATGGTAAGCAGTGGAAATCTATTATGATATTTACAATACCCCTGGATTTTCACTTTGGATTGCCTCGTTAAAACCACACCAGAAAAATCATATTGGAATAAAAAAATGGATGAAGGAAAAAGAGTACAGTTGGTAAATCCAAAATTACAAAAATTCTCCCCTATTAATAACACTCGTAAACCTAATTTTCTAATCCTAAAAGTTTTCGCATTCCAATCTCGTAAACCAGCTTCTCGAACATTTACGTCAGTAATGATTTTGTTAATAAATCGACTACATTATTGTAAGATCGGATTTGATTCACATCGATTTGATCAATATTCTGTAGCTCGTGGTGTAAAAGAATTTTGGGAAAATATGTTTAGTAAGATCTCCTTTGATATAACTCCTCAAACTTTGGCGATGCATACTGCATTATCTTCAAAAATTAAAGTTGGCCCATTTGTAGTTTGGGAGATAACACATGAATTCTGGATATGTTAGATTATTGACCTCGACCAAATACATTCTCGATTGGTTTCGTGTAGTGCCAGAATTTCAGCATGATTTGAAGACGTGGCTACAAAAGTATTATACGTGAAAATATAATTAGTTTGAGAACGTCTTTTATGCGGATCCAAAATGTATCTTGAATTGGCATAACCATTCAAATCCAGAGATTTATCTAAATTTGTATAAAATAATCTCAAATCTTTTGTACCTTTCAGGTAACGCAAAATATATTTAATTCGATTCCAATAATGATGGGTTGGTGCAGAACTATATCTTGCTAATAAATTTACAACAAACAAGATATCTGGTCTCGTATATTGAGCTAGATATAATAATGCACATATTGCATTCAGATATGGTACTTCAGGACCAAGTATCTATTCGTCATCATCTTTTGGTCGGAATGGATTCTTTTTTGGATCAAGTGTTCTTACAACCATGGGTGTACTTAATGGATGGGCATTATCCATATTGAATCTTTGCAGAAAATTTTCAATGTATGCTGATTGATAAACCAATATGCCATTTGATTTATGTTCAATTTCTTAGTTAAGACAATATTTCATTTTTTTTCGAAATCTTTCATCTCAAACTCCCTTTTCAAATACTTAATAGTTTGTTTGATCTCTTCAGGAGTCCCAATGAATTCATATAATCTACATAAATTGCTATAATGGCAAAATCATACCCTGATTTTTTGATGAAGATACATGGACATATAGTATTATTCTGATATCTTTCTTTTATTAAGTATTCACTAAGACGTTTATACCATATTCTCCCAGATTGTTTAAACTCATACAAGCATTTTTGTAATTTTATGGAATATAAGTTTTGAGATTTCGATTATGTGATTTATGTAATTTTAATCATCTTGGAGTTTCATGTAAATATCAAAATCAAGTGATCTATACAGATATGCAATGACTACATCCATAAGCTACATTTCCAGTTTCTCAGAAATGGGACGATTGATAAGAAATCAGAATGTAATAGTATCCATTATGGGGGAATAAGTTTCATCATAATCAATTCTAGGTCTTTGGGAGAAACCTTGAGCAACCAAACATGCTTTGTATCTCGCAATCTCATTTCCGAACAAAAATCCATTTGTAACCAACTGGTTGAACATCTTCAGGTGTTTTCATTATAGGTCAAAACCTTTTTGTTTATTCAGAGAGTTCAACATGGATTACTTCTTTCTATTTTTTCCAATCATGTTTATTTCTGCATTCTTCCATACTGCGTGGCTCATGATCATCATATAAAATATTCATTGCCACCGTGTAGCAAAATAGATCATCAATTTTCATTTCATTTCATTCCATAATTCCTGATTGAAGTTTACAGAAATTTCTTCATTTTTCAATTATGATATTTTTTTTATCATTTCCTCCTTCAGGGTGATTATTTTCAGAGATCTCAACAACTTCTAAGATTTCATTTTATGTATTTTTAGGATTTATATCACTTTTTTTTCTTTTTCTTGGAATTGTATCTTTTGAACCAGGTAGTCTTTCACGCTTATGGTATGGGATAGGAGTTTCATTTGCTAATGTCTTTTGAGATTGTCCTTCTAGAATATTTACCCCTGTTGGTACATTAGCAGCTTATATATAAGACTTGGCTACTTTTGAAGTATCTTTAAATGCATCTGGTATTCGATTATCTATCATTTAAAAATGTAGGATCTTTTGAACTTCTAGTTCACATTACGGAGTACGTGGATCCATATGCACTAATGTGGGATTTTTCCATGCTAATTCAAGTTTCTCTTCTAAAGAAATCTTTTCTTTTCCAAGTGATGGAAAATTACTTTCATCAAATTGACAATCAGCGAATCTAGATGTAAACAAATCTCCTGTCAATGGTTCCAAATATCTAATAATTGATGGAGAATCAAAACCCATATATATATATATATTCCTAAACGTCTCTGAGGTCCCATTTTTATTCTCCGAGTTGGAGTAATGGGTACATATACAGCACATCCAAATGTTCGTAAACGCGAGACGTTAGGAGGATGCCCAAATACTAGCTATAATGAGGAATATTGGTTACAAGGTGTTGGGTGAATACGAATCAATGCAGCAGCATGCGATTTAGCATTTTCTCAAGCAATTACTAGTAATTTCGAGCGCATTAATATAGTTCGCGCAATTATCTGAAGGCGCTTAATTAATGATTCAACTAATCCATTTTGGGTATGAACATGCGTCACTGGATGTTCAACATCAACCCCAGATAATTGATAGTATTTCATCAAATGCTTTTGGTGTAAATTCACCGGCATTATTAAGTCTTGATACTCTGAATAGGGTAATCTGGAAAATGAGCTTGTAATCGAGTAATATGTGCTAACAATTTAGCAAAAACAATATTTTAAGTTGACAATAAACATACATGAGACCATATTGTGGATGCGTCTACCAAAATCATAAAATAACAAAATGGTCCACTAGGTGGATGAATGAGTCCACATATATCTCATTGAATTCTCAGTAAAAATGATGTAGATTCAAATCCTATTTTTGTAAATGAAGGTTATGTTATTAATTTTCCTTGGAAACATGGAATACATAAGTTCCTCTCATTCAATAAGATTTTGTAATTTCTCAGTGGATGCCCTTCTGAATTTGCAATTATTCTACGCATCATTGTGGATCCTGTATATCCAAACCGATCATGCCAAAGTTGGAATATTTTGGGATCTAAGAACTTCTGGTTCTCGATAGCATGAGTTTCTCTTAATCTATTTCAATTTATAAGAATTGTTTCTCTTTTTCTACCTTTCTATTTTTCTTTTAGGGATAATGTAACTTGGGGTACTTATAGTTGCGTAAAATTTGCACTTACATACTCAAACTTTGCGAGGTTTCATATAGGTACTTCAGCTTACAATTCTTATATAGGTACTCTAACTTTACGAAGTTTTATATAGGTACCCAAACTTGCAAATTAGATCCAGGCCCCACTCTAGGGGGTGGCTGGAGGGGCGACCGCCGGGGGCCCCGCTTGGAGGGAGCTCTCAGAGCCGGATGTGAGTTAAAATTTTTAAATAAAAAGAATGAAAATTCGTAAAATTAGACCTTATCAACTTTTTTATTTTAGTTTTAGACCAATCCTAAATTTTTTTAAAAACTTTTTTGTAATAAATTATAAAAGTGAAAATTATAAGAAATGGGCTTTTTAAAGTTTAAAATACAATTATAGGCCTGTTTTGAAAAATATACAAGAACTGACTTTTAAAAGTTTAGTTATCACTTCATAGGCCAAGTTTCCCAAAATACCCCTGAAACTTTACAATTCACAGATGCTGTGAATTATGCTCACAGCCTGTGAATTACGCTCACAGCTGTGAATGGCGTATGGAGTGAAAATCAAAGTTTAGTTTTGCAAACTTTTCAAAGTGGCCTATAATTGTATAGTAAACTTTTTATGGCCTAGAAATTCAATGGACTCATTATAAAAATAAACTTTTAAAAAAAAATTTGCAAAAAATGAGCTTCCCGGTATGTAATGCCGGGAATCAGGCAAAAAATTGTCAGCTTCCCGGTGTGTAATACCGGGAAGCAAAAAATCATTTCATGATATTACACACTAGAAAACTGACTTGATTTTTGCCTTTT
The DNA here is from genome assembly GCA_031304145.1 of Cardiospermum halicacabum. Taxonomy (NCBI): domain Eukaryota; kingdom Viridiplantae; phylum Streptophyta; class Magnoliopsida; order Sapindales; family Sapindaceae; genus Cardiospermum; species Cardiospermum halicacabum. The sequence goes on from CM062393.1 coordinate 13,123,750, forward strand.
TCCTAATGTGTAATACCAGGAAATGATTTTTTGCTTCCCGGTATTACACACCAGGAAACAGACAAAATTCATGTATGTTTCTTGGTATGTTGTACCGGAAAATGATTTTTCATTTCCTGGTATTACACACCGGAAAACTAAATTTCAATTTCGTCTATTTCTTTGTATGAATATCGGGAAACTGCTGTTTTTTTTTTATATCGAAGGGTAAGATGGTCATTTTGGTCTATTTTTGCAATATATATATATATTTAAAAGTTTAGTTTTATAAAATATTTAATGTTGGTCTAAAAATATAATTTTTTTAATAAAAAAGTTCAAAAGTGCAAATGACCAAAAAAAAAATTAATTAATCACTGAAATTTGATTAACCGGACTAATTTTATATTACTGCTATTTTGGTTTGTAGTATCGAATTTGTTTATCTCATGGATCGTCATGTTAATTTATAGTTTTAAATACTAGTATTCATGTTTATCTTATTTATAATCACGTTAAAAATTAAATTTAAAAAAAAAACTTGAAGGGACCCACTATATCACATTTGCCAGGGGCTTCCAAAAATATAGAGACGGTACTAATTAGATCAATATACAGTTACTTTAACTTTGTAAGGTTTCATATAAGTATTCCAATCTTGTTGCTCCACATCAACCAAATAATTTAAATGACATATAATTTGCAAATTGAAATACCTATATTAAACTCGCAAAATTAGAATAACTAAATGAAAATTTTGTACAACCAGAAATACATTATCCGTTTCTTTTATAACACTCGTTAAGTTCTGTGGTTGAATTTTTGAAATTGTTTTTCACTTATATTAAACATGACAACTTTTGTCTTCTATTTATAATTTTTTTTTCTAGCTGTACAGTTGCCTTTAAATAGTCAATTTTCAACCAAATTTATAAAATTGAATAATATATCAACTCCAATACTCATCTTTTCTTACAATGTTAATCATTAATTTGAAAAAAATAATAATAATTAGACACTAGAGTTTGGAAGCTTAAGCTTCTCATACCATTGAGATATTTTTGAGTGGATGATTTTTTTTCTCATAAACTATTCAATACATGCATATGCTGAACTCCTGCTGCAATGTCATTTTTATTTACTAATTTAGTCTATAATAATAGCAATTTGTTTATCGTTTAATTACAACAATTGACTTTATATAAACTACCTTAATTCTAAGAGTTCATTGGATTTCTAGACTTTTTATTAAAAAAATTATATTTTTAGACCAAAATTAAAATTTTTACAAAACTAAATTTTTTTTCAAAATTTTTCACTAGAAATAGACCAAATTGTCTATAATACCCTCTGTTTCCCGGTCTTTGATTTGCTTCCCGACAAATCAGATCGGAAGCAAAACTACACCGAGAAGCAGCAAAATATAACTGCTTCCAGGTCTTCTGCTTCCCGGACCGGGAAGCATGATACCGGGAAGCAGTTATATTTGCTTGCTTCACGGTCTGATGCTTCCCGGTCCACCGGGAAGCTCATTTTTGCAATTTTTTAATAAAAGTCTACAAATATAAAAATTTTAGGGTTGGTCTAAAAAAAAATCCATAATCTAATTTTGAGTATTTTCACAAATAATTCTAACAATCTAGAAGGATAGAATCGAGTTAATTATCCTTTGACATGTTTGACATTAGATCTTCCACTAGCTATGAAATTAAATTATAAATTAATTGTTAAATTAACTGTTGGATTGAATATTAATAATTATTTTATTTTTTAAATTAGTTATTAAATAAAAAATTACTACAATTTATTATAAATTTAATATAATATAAAAAATAATAATGTAATTATAAATATTAATAAAATAAAATACACTAATATTTAAATTGAAAATTATACTTTATAATAATTGAAACACTAATTACTATTCTCATTCTATTACTAAATACATATTTTTCTTTTGAACTAATTTAGAATTTATATATTATCCTCATTGAAAATTTGTATCAAACACATCGTTGATGAAACACAACTTCGAAATTATATATATATATATAGATTATATACCAATAAATAAATTGAAAAAGAAAAATAAGGCAGTGGTTCCAGTTTCCATTTTTCCCCATCTGCGTAGTTCTATTTTCCATTAAAAACAAAACAGTATATGAAAATAAATATTTGTTTGTTCATAATAAGAAAAGCAAAAAATAAATAAATAAATAAAAATTATAATAGGAAGATCCAGAAGTGACGTCAGAGAAGAAGAAAGGTAAGATGTCAGAAGTACGGACATTGACCAATAAGATTCCATCCATCCCATGATTCATTGGACCACGTCACGTGACAGGAATATCTATCTATCTAACTACTAATTCTATTCTACTACTACATATCAAAGCGGCGTCGTAACAGCACCCACCACCACACCACCCTCTTCTCTGCCGACACCCGCATCTCCACCGTACACATTGTCGTTTTCCTCGTCCCAGGCCCCACCATTTGAATCCCGGCGTCTGATTGGAGAATATATCATCTGTCCCACGTGTCACATAGGTCCCTATTTAAAACGCCATGATTGTGACACGTGCCTCGTACACTGTCCCCTATTAGTATTCTACGATAACTCCAATGTTGACTATTTTGTCCCTTTTTATACTCTCATCTACGTTTCTTCTCTTCTATTATATTCCTCTTTGTACTACAAAACCACAATACACATATACATAAATATAATATATATATATAAATGGTTTTTATTAAGAATTGATTTAATGCGTTAAAATTGGTTGATAGGTAAAAGTGTTCCCTGGTCAAAGGACAGTTGGTGCAAATTTTTAACTTGTTTGCTTTGTTATGGAATATCAAAGCTATTGTGTCAGGTCAGCTCAGTCAGGTGTATATATTATAGAATGACATCAAATATTAGTAGTAAATAAAAAGCCAAAGTCATTTCACCACTGAATTTCGTCACGAAATTTCACAACCGATGGAAAAGTACTCTATTTTGTTTTTTCTCTTTGATGTCAGATATAGGTGGTCAACAAAAAGCTCTGACTCTGCCATTTCCATTTTCATTTTTCATCTCTGAGTAAATTGTTCGTATAGTGACTCAATAACATTACACATATTGAATTTCTTCTAAAAGGAGAAGGACCACTCCAGTGATAAGAAGGTGACAATAAACAAACAGTGTCAAGTGGTGAAAATAAATAGTACCAAATACAATAAAGAACCAAGACTTTTTGGTCTTGTTTAGAGAAAAACAAAACCATAAACACTTTCTTTCCAAAACTATTTTATTTTTCTCTTTATTGATTTATTTATTTATATAACTCCTAGCCTAAGCTCAGAAGAATATCAACTCTTTAACTAAAGTTTCCTTCTCCAGTGAGTGGTCCATTATTTTCTTACTCAAATTTATACTTACACTTCTATATTTGAAAATATTGAGTCAAATTTAATTTTTTATTTGCAGTGATCATGACATATAATGAAAATGATTATATTGAATGGGATAAACAGTACATAAATATCATCAAAATATAGTGACAGCATCAAGTTAATCTTTTGCCAAACTATCACTACAATTATAGATGAAGTTTTGCAATTCTAAATTTTGTACTATCAACATCACTGCTGTAATTAATAAGTTAAAATTTTAATTATTAATATTATTATAAGACAACATCATTTGTTTTTGTTAAGGCTATGTAGAGTTATTATCACTAAATGTCTTGGTCTAATTTTTAGCTATACTAGACATCATATTTGAATTCTTCTATCTTTTCATTAATTCTAGATTATCTTTTTATTTTTTCAATTTAATTTTAAAAAATGTATGTAAACAAAGTCCATTTTAAATATTGTAGTATAATATTCATAAATTTTAATGAAAATTTAAGCAAATATCTCCTCTCATTCATTTTTTAATATGTTGCAGAAAACCAAACTTTTACTACTGTTGATGGATTGCTTTTTGAAAATTCTTTATTTAATTAAATATCTTTTTTCATAATTCAAAGGATGGGTAGAAATAATTAGGTGCATTAAAAGAGGGAAAGATTCGTGTATAAAGAGAGTGTCGTCCTATACTAATCATTATATATCTTTTCCTCACAACAATTTTTAAAAAAATGAGTGGAGAGTGAAGCATACAATACAGTGAAAAAAAGCTTAAACAAGAAAGAGAGGAAAAAAAAATAAAAATAAAAGAGCTTAGTTGGTGAGCAGTCATTGTTTGTTTGTGAAATGTGAAGCTTGCCGACAACAATTTCTGTCTCTCCACTAACTCTCTCCTAATTAAAAATAATTACCACTTTCACTCAAAAGTTAAAACCCATTTTTCACTATAAGAAAAGTGAATGGCTTTGAATGTTAAATAGTAGCATGTCTCAGTCATTCTGGTGTAAGATTTTCAGCTTTTGGAGTAAAACTAGATGAAGAATTTATGAAATACATGAAATGGGTAGGTTTATAAAGTCTTCACAACTACCTATTTGAAAATCAAATACTTTCAAGAATGTAGCTAAACAATAGTCAGAATAAAAGCTTTTGCATTGCAATCATACCATAATGGGGTTTTCTCTAGTACTGTACATATACATTTTTTCCCCTATATAATTTTGGTTGTTTGTGTATATTTATTATCATAAATCGTATTGAAACCATGTATAACCTACCCCAGAACAACTCAAAAACCCTAGCACATAGTTACATGTGTAGATGGTTATTGGAAACAAGTCCAATAGTGTTGAACAGCTAACATAGAGAGAGTTATTTTGTGTGAATCAACCAAATCAATTAATATTGCTACATGCATGTGGCAATCATATGACTCTGCATGGACGTCACTAGAAGTGAAGAGCAGACTTATTATATCAGACATTGGAATGTTTAAATGACAAGTTACCACAAAACAAAACACATGATTTGATGGCCTAATATCTCATCTTTTGAGTTTGACAATGACCACCACTTTCTCTTTGGTGGGGCCAGCCAATTCTCTTCCTCAATTACTTGCACAATTTTTTTTTTTTTCATGAGGTAAAATAATGTGTTATTGATTGATGGATTCAATGAAGTATCTTCTCTTCTTCTTGGATTCTTTTTCAAAAGCTCTCTTTAATTATGCTTTGTAACCAACTAAACCATGTTCTCCATTCCAACTAAATCACACCTTCTCAGCTAATTCTTCTTCTTTTATTCTTTAATCATATGCTCTCTCCTTTAACTTATTCTATATATATTAGAATAGATGAGGTCAACAATTTGAGAAACTTGAGTAGATAGTGATATGGGACAAAAAGCTTCTACAAAATTTAAATCTTATTAAGTGCATCAGATGGTAAAGTTCATGGAAATTACTTGTTCTGGCAAACAAAAAGAAACCATATTAGGAAACAATACCTAACTTTTAGAACCTGAATTTCCAACACCATAAAGGACCACCACAATCTTCTTATAATAAACTAATGTTGTTAATGAAGATGTTAATTACAAAACCAGGGATAAAATTTTTCTTTCTGCAAAAACGAAACCGGAATCTCTAATACAGACTATAAGCCTGAACAAGTGACAGGAATTACAGAAGCTTCAATTTTTTTTTTTTTTCCTATCGATTGTCCCAAAATCTTCTAAGTAATAAGCAAGTACCAAAAAAAATGAAAAAGAATTCAATAAATCCTACAAATATAAAAATTTCTAAAATTTAAAAGTAGGGAGGAAAAAAAAATGTTACACTGAGGAGGTATCAACAAGAACCTCATTGAGCACATCATCCTCACCATTAGCTAATGCGAAAAGTTCAGCTTCTTTATCTTCATCTGAGGAGAAATCGCGCCTTTCGAGCTTAGAATGAGCGGCAATGAAGATTAATTTTTGAGCCCTTTCCATGCCTAGTCTGGATTGACCATGTGCACAGACCCATTTGAGTAAAGACCAACTGCATTTGAAACCACATGATGTTGCATGTAGAAAAATAAGCCTAACTGCTACTTTGCCTAGTGATTTAAACTCAGTAAGATAAGTTTCCCACACTAGCCTACTGCTTTGCGGATTGGCAATTCTCATTTTTCCGGTGATGGGGTCTCTTTCCTTCATTTGCACGGCCCGGGCGTAGACAGGATCAAGCCCTTCTGTTCTCCATTTCATTAGCTCCATAAGCGCGATATGAGCTTCTTCTCTAGAGACGAGCCTTGTTATTAGCTTGTCAACGTCTTTCTCTTGTTCTGGTGTCAAGCATTTGAAAGGTGGGAGATATTTCCCACTGGTGTCTCTAATTAGATAAAGAGGATCAAGTATGAAAGCAGCAGCCCAAGCTGGGTGATAATTCTTCTTGAATCGCTTTTCAATCACCTTCTCCACTGGTCCTTCCACAATGTGGAATTTGGAACACCAATCTTTCACTCTGGAACGAAGCTCATCCCACAATGGGAGACATTGCCCAACAAGAGGTCGCTCTGTCTCTATATCTTGAGCCATTTCTTTGATCAACTTCACTAATGAATGAACAGCTTCCAATTCATTCCAAAACCCAACTTCACCAATCATCTCTGCCACATCTCTCCCCAATTGATCCTCCATTGCTACCATCTTGGACGACTCGTCCAATAAAACCAGCTGAAGCGCGCGAGCAGAGTTCAAAATGTCGTCTATCAAGCTGTATAAAGGTTCATAGTTATTCAACTTATCGTAGTCTTTCAAAGGAACTCTCAACAAACCACTGTTATGGCCGTATTCTTGCAACTGATACTTATTAAAGCTACTTCGTATTTGAGTGGTGTTATTGACGAAATTTGCTAACTTGAAGCAGTTGACGGCAACGGTTTTGAACAAAGGAAGCTCCTTGTTCATGTCCTTGATCAAACTAATGAAGCCTTGAAACTGACATGAAAGATTAACCATCCAATGATTCTGATTTTCCAAATTCCGTAGTGCTTTGGACTTGAACTTGTCTGCAACTATCCCTACACATTGTTGAACAGCATTACCACAAATGCCTGTTATTGTCTCCCACAATACCTCCTCTGCATACTTTGATGGCACAGACCCACTTACGAAAACTGCCCTTCTATACAAACTCGTACCATTCGGCAAATTCACTGTCAAATTCACCAAATTGTCTTCACCAGACCCTTTTATTTTCCACCCATCTGAAGAAATTTGATAAAACATAGCGTCTCTTATCTTCTCCTCCGACTCTGCTTTCACTTCCTCGAACTTCAAATCCAGTCTCGACCCGATGAACTCTCGTCTCGAGAACCCGGGTATCCCGACTTGGTTTAGAAAAGCTCGAAACTTTGGATGCTCGAGACTTGAAAACGAAACAGACCCACTTGACTCAAACACCCAATCAGCTAGAAAATCAAGAGCTGTGTCTATCTGGTTCTTGCTCAGAGCAGGCCCGGGAGATGTTTTGGGACTCTTTAACCGCTTAACGCTATCTTCCAACATAGCAAGAGGTCCCAAATCTTCTTTCCCACCAGACAAAACCAAATGCTGCTGCGTCAAATACGACCCCGAAACATTCCCTGCACTAACAACCGCAGTACTCGTCATTTCTTGAAACCTCGATGGATCCACGATGGCAAGTGGGGTCGCTTGGAACGAAGACGACGACCCAACACCAGGTTTTGTTGCTATATCTAAAACGGAAGACGAGCTACTCCGTTTGCGGTTATGAGAAGAAGGCGAGGTAGAAGAAGAAACCATGTGAGGCGATGGAGAAACAGAGGAAATGGGTTTTGCCAGAGAATTGAAATTGGGACACGTGCCGCGTTTAAGATGCTCGGAAGCGGTGCGAGACGGGTTGGAAGCAGAGAAAACGGCGTCGCATAAAGAGCAACGGAGTTTCACCGCTTTGGGGAGACCAGTGTCCGTGTTGTGAATCAACAGGGGTTCAAGATGAGCCCAGTACCAAGCTCCTTTCCCTTTTATAGCTTTTGTTCGAACCATCATCAGTCCTTCGTATCTTTTATGAGCTGCTTTTGCTGTCAACTCCTCAGACGAAACCGACTCCACTCCACCCGTCTGTCCACTGTTCGTGCTCGCCATTGTTGAATCAATCCCCTGTTTTTTCTTTATTCAAAAAAAATTATCCTTTTGAATGGTGAGTCAGGGTGGCGAGCCGGTGGCATTTTGCCGGAATTTGGTATTCCGGCGAGACTCCATGATCTGTTGGGAGTGGGGTTTTGATTTCACTATATGAGTCTATGTAGCTGCCTTGTTTGAGAGGAGAAGAAAATAAAAAAGAAAAAAACAGTAATATTATTTTCAAAGAGAGAGATAGAGAAGCACTATAGAGAGTGTCTAGTATGTTGTGTTTTTGGAGTTGGAAGCAGCAAAGTATGGAATTTAGCACACACGCTCCACTTCTATGCGCGTGGGGAACATAACGAAAGCTACAGCGATGGATACTTGTTAGAGTTATTTTTCACACCAATCTCACGTACCAAAACTAAGTAGATGACATGAGTTCTCACTGGCGGCTGATTGGTGTGTGAAGTACACGCGCATTAACAAAGGGTTTGTAAGTTTGATGTTTGTGGCTTTGATATTTGATTTCTCTTTTGTGTTGTTGTGGGGTTTTTGGTGGGGATCAATTTCTCTTGTCTGTTCCTCCTTTAATTTATTTTATTTTTTAAAAAATTATTAAAAGCTATTTTATTTCAAATTATTTATCATGGTAATGAGTTTTTCTTTTTTCTGATTTTTAAATTTTCTGTTTATATATATTTTTAATAAATTGGGGTTTCCAAATATGACTTGTTGTTCATGTGTGTTTTATGGAGGAAGTGGACCTAAAAGGGCAACCTAGGAATTTAATGAATTTGTCATTTGAGATATATTTTTTTGTGTAGTGTATGGGAGTGTTGACCAGGGAGACAGCTCAGGAATTGCCTTGAAAAAGTTCACCAAATACTAATTTTTTAAGAAAATAAAAATATATTGAATTGAATCTCTCCTCCATTCTAGTGTTTTTACTTTAATACTTTCTTTCTCTTGTCCATTCATATGAGTTTGGAGCAGGAAGGCTACCATGCAATTTCATACCTTAGTTTGAGAGAGAGTCAATATATTAATGCAATCCCCACAAATTTGTATCTTGTAACACTAAAAACTACATAAGCAAGTGAGTTAGTTGATAAATCACCCACTGAGTACATCCCAAAATAAGAAAATAATGAGTAATATTAATACAATATGAGTAACTTGTAGATAATTTTGTAAATTTATTATAAATAATTTGGATAGAAATTTAAATTAATTGGAAATAAATAAATAACTAATCATTCAAATAATTCTAATTATGCATATATTTATTAAAAGATCATTTTAAATCTTATGGTATATTTTAATATAATTTTTAAAAAAAATGAAGTTTAAAAGTTATTTTAAAAAATTATATTAAAATTATAATAATTTTTTATACAGCCCAAAATTTATTAAAATTTAGTAAGAAAATTGACATGTAACGTGCCAAATTAAGCAAATCCTTATGCTTTCTCTCAACAATCCCATTTTGTTGTAGAGTGTAAATACAAGTTTTTATGTAATGTACCATATCATGAAACAAAATTTGACAAGCTAATGAAAGAAATGCATAACTATTGTTTATCCTAATTTTATTTACGGAAGGTAGGAATCGAGACAAAACAATAGATGTTTGTGATTTATGTTTCATGAAAAAGGTTCGGGTGGCTCATCTACAATAGTAAGAAAATAAGATGCCCCATTTAAAGAATTTTTTTATGAAGTCGCCCAATATCAATATGAAGAAGCTAAAAAATGTTAAAGGAAGTAGTAAAACTTCTACTAAATGACAACCTATTTTACTTACCAAAATGGCAAGCATCACAGGATGTATGTTCAGAGTTTTGAAGTAAGTATTAAGAATACAATAAAGATATTTTAAAGTAGAAATTGAAGCATGACAAGTCTATTATACCATATTTTCAAGTTGTTTGAATCATATGAATTAGAAGAAATTACATGGAGTAAAACAAGTTTATTTTCAAAGTTTGTAGTTGACAAGTCAGCCGAAGAATTTAACATTACATTTCCACCGAATGTATTTAAAAAGATATAAAATTTCATTCATTCTACCAGCTGCACATGTGAATCTTGTTTTATGACCCGACATCATACAATGATCATAGAAAAATGAACAAATAAGGACATTATTTCTGTATGTTTATGGTAGAAATAACAAATTGAATTTAAATTAGGTATGTAAAACACCTAAAAAAAAAAAGGTTTGATTTGTGGGTTTAAAGTAACCGTCTCTACTCTAGCCACATTAAAAACTGTGTTATTAGATGAAAAAAAATAAGATTATTCCCAGATCATGAATTTCATCGAATAATGATTTATCATGGAACATATAATTAGATGCTCCTGTATTTACTATCCATGCCTATTTATGAAAAATTTAAAGATTTGTAATGTCAAATCAGTGTTAGTACTTTTTGTTATGTTCACCATGTTGAAGCTGTGATTTCCTCTTACAGATATGTGTTTGGCAATAATTTTCCGGAAATATGAGTACATATGAGCTGTTATCTTTCCTTCGATATTTTTTCCTCCCTAATCACAGTTATTAACATTATTTGCATAGGCTTTTGTTTTACCACCTTTTTTTCCTTCAACTATTTATACCAATTTGGAAAACCATGAAGATTGAAGTAAAAAATCCTTTATATGACATGTAACTCCATAATATGTACATTTTAGGGGTGTGCACAACATGTGTAACGACAAACCCCCACCCTGTTAGAACCATGATTAAGAGTCTGACGTCACACAACAAGTGCAGAAAACATAAAAGTTGAATAATCTAAAATCCCAAAATTTATTCAAAAATCTCCAATAACCCATAAAACAGTCATACAGTCCAAAATTAATCCCAGGAACAAAATATAGCCAATGTCCAGCAAGTGTAAAAACAAAACCAACAGTATAGTCCCAAAATAGTCCAGTACAAATGTCCAGAGATAAAATAACGAAACTATATGAATGTGCTGATGATGTATGTCGTGATCCAAATATGAGACAGCGCCTAAACAATCAAGGTACCTGCACTCAACCTGGGATTTTATTCCCAGATTACAGGATAGAAAAAATAAAGAAGACGTTAGACTATGAATTAGTCTAAGTTAACGCTCACGTTCCAACACACACATACAGAGTGACCTAGACTCGGCCCTAATCATGGGAGCACACAATGTAAGGCTCTACAGACTCCCTAGAGTCCACTATATCAGTCAACATACCAATCATCCTATCAATCAACAGTTTATTAGTTATCTTCCTTTAATCAGAACTCAATCATCCGTTATCTATATGTTCCTACACGTTCAATTAACACACTAAAAATAGGCTCCTAAAGTTCACGGTTTAAGGTCCTACCGGGACGGGGTTGAGGGGGTTCCGTCATTAAAAAAATTTGTTTCTAGCAGTTTAAATCTGGTTATTTAGCTTTTACAACTTTAGTTACAAATAACAGAAAAATCATAAAGTTGTTGACCTCTTAATTAAGTCCGGTTCAAACACCAATCATAGTCATTTACCATCCGTTAATAGTCCATTCACAGTCCAGCAATCAGAAACAGGATTTTTATTTATTAACAGTTTAACCAGTTAAATTATAGAATTATGCTAAAAGCAGCTAACAACGGAAAACGGGATTACAGAAGTAGTAAACAGTATGGCCGATGCCTAGTAAATAGTATCAGTATAGTAGTTTCAACTACCATCAGTATAGGCACTTCAAGCCAATTATTTCAGTAGTGAGGATCCTCTATCCCTATGCATGACATTTATTGTACTAATAGATTGACTAAGGGCAAAACTCAGAGTTTCTTTTGTTTACTATTTTTACCGGATTATTTAAGTACCAGAATATCAGTTTCAGTGTATGTGCGTTACAAATTCAGAGGACAGTTAAAGTCTTATTTTGTCAAGTAATTATTATTAACAGACAGTTTATTGTATTTAACTATTATCATTATACAGGGTAGTTTTGGGAGACATTTTCATAAAACATCAATTCACAAGACATGAATAAAGAAACAACATACATCAAATATCGTATTGGACGAAAAACGAACTACTAACCAACAGCGGCAGAACCAACGACAACGCGAATAACAGACGACTACTTCTCAACCCGAGCAGTTTCTTCCTCCTGACCCTTTGCAGGACGGCACCAAAAGAGTTATTTACAGAATACTGGATTTCAACCGAAACTGAACCCAACAGAATTAAACCCTAACCGAATCAGACAGGCCCTTAAAAACCTACAAAACGATTCTATAGAGCAACGAAAGTTACCAAACGACTCAGACCGCAGAGTCATCGCAAACCATGACGCCTACCGAACAGAACCCCGACGGAAAATCCAACTGACAGAATTACGATTACGATGTCAGTGACCGAAATCAGTATAATAAACCCAGAATATGAGAGCATAGCATAATAAACTTACCAAAATTAGGGACCTCAAACGAAAGCCAATCGGAACCCTAATGGAACCCTAATCGGAATATTGAATCGTAGAACGGAACCTACGGTAGATGCTGAGTACCTAACATTAGAACACGAACTGGAATACAATAACGGAACATGATCTAAAGAGACTTACTGGAACCAAACTGCAATGGAGACTCTAACAAACAATCGCTCTGACTTTCACGGTTCTCTCAATTCTAAAATGTGAAAAGAGGCAGGAATGAATCTTTAGGGTTTATAATAGTTTTATAGAGTGCCTAATAATAATCCCCCTCCCCCCCCCCCGACTCAGGAAAAATTGCAAATTATATCATAACTCTGAACAAATATCAATAAAATCCCTAACTTGTGACACAAACTACCAAGCCCGAAAACAATCTGTTACAACACGGGATATACAGAAATACCGAATCGATTCCGAAATTTTAGTACGGTACATATCAAACTTTTGTAATATGGGTCGGTATTCAGTACGATCAAATTGGGAATTTTGGTATTCAATATGGTACGAGACAGTATTCGTTATTTCAATATCGTCCCAAAATACCAAATTTAACCTATTATATATAATATAATTGAACATTTTAAATCTTTTATACACTTCAATCCCAAATAATAACCTATATATAAATACAATCAACAATAAATAAAAATTGATAACTAATTCAAATGTAAAACTAATTGAACAAGTTCAAATAATAAGTTAGAAAAATAAGATTATTTTTAATTTTTTTCCACTAATTTGGTATTACGATATTGTCTTATACTGAACCGAAATATTACGTACATCCCGAACCAAATTTTTAATTTTTAGTGCAGTATACGGTATTTAAAGTTCCTGTACCAAATACGGAATGTCCCGAAAATACGTTACGATACAGTACGAGACGTCCCGAATGCATATACATTGTATATTTTCTATCCTACTTCTTAACAAATACCTTCTTTCTTTGTTTTTTTTCCTGATTTTCAGATTGTGAATCACTCATATTCTTGTTATGTGAGAGTTGGTGAACTTCTAGCAAGTAGTGCATTCACAATAGAGTCTGTATTGAGGAAAATTTGTACCTCTATCCGTCTTTCAATCCTTAATACCAAAGAATAAGCCTTATTCACAAAACCATCACCAGTCATCCAATTCTTTTTTTGTTTTAAATTCCCACCATATTATTGTTTCTTACAGGTGTCCTTAAGTGGAATTCAGGGCAGAGGATCTATAAGTAATAGTCGGTTTCTAATATGATCATACTTATCATTTAGCTCCATCAAGAACTATATCAACTGATTTGAAAATAAAAATTCACCAATACCTTTAATAACCCCACAACTACATTCAGGCATAGGTGTTAAGCACAACAACTCATCCCAGAGTCGTTTTAGTTTGGTATAATAAGTAACCACCTACGTATTTCCTTGACTCAAAGATGTTATCTCCTTTTGCAACTGATAAAGAAGTGGTCCATTTGACTCACCAAAGTGTTCTTTTAACTCTCTCCACAAATCAACAGCAGAAGTAGTAAAACGAAAAATTTCGACAACTTCTTTCGAAATAGAGTTCAAAATCCAAGAAGTTACCATAAAATCAACACATTTCCATTGATCAATTTCCTCAAGATCATCCTTTGGCTTGGAGTAATATCCTTCCACAAAATACAAGCTTTGATTTGACTCCAAGAGTAATTTTCACTGATCTGCTCCATAATATGTAATTGGAACCAATAAGATGAGTCAAAACCAAAGTAATACTCGGATAATTAGAGTTTTGTAAATGTAAAGGATGTTCACTTTTGTAGATCTTGTCAATTACTTTATTAATTTCGTCATCGTTCTTCGTCAGATTTTTTACTAAAATTGTATTTTCAAGATTCTTATCTGATCTTGCCATTGACACTTGGATTAGGGTTTAATGAAATTAAGTTGTTTCCTCTGATACCATAGGATAATTGGATGTTTTGAGAGTGAAAATTTAATTTCACATTACTAGTTTGTTTTTTTTTTGTTTTTTTTTTAATTTTATTTTTATAATAACTATAATTGTACCATACATTAGAATCGTAAATGTTTTAATATGTATATTTTTATCTTTATTTTTTAGATAAATATTTTAATTGTTTATATCAATTATTATAATTTTTTACTTTATTGAAAAATAAAATAATTATAATTTTATTTTTAATCATTTATTTAAATTACAAATTTATCCGTGAGATCTCATTTTCATTATATGTTAAATAAATATATGATTGTGACATTACTCAATTATGCTCTATAAATAATTAAGAAAATATGATTTAAAGAGTATGGATATAAAAATAAAATAATAAATAAATGATTAAATTTAATGTTGACATAAAAATAAAATAATCTTTCATCAAATATAATTAAGAGGGTATTTAGTATATTCAAATCAATTTCACTCTTTCCGAAATTATTCTTCCATTTCTTTATAAATATAAGTGGAGTGTGAATGAAAATTTTTGATGTAACCAGAAGACCTAACCTGTTCCGAGGTGTCCGATCTATCTTACCCGTATTTTAAAAAGATACAGTCTGTTCCATAGGACAGAGCAAATTTAAATCCTGTATCCACCTGCTTTGTGCCCATCTTGTTAATTGTTATTTTTAATTATTTTATTAAAATAATTTTCATTTTACCTTTAATTTTTTAAAATAATTTTAAATTACTACTGATATTATAAATAATATTAATATCTAAACTAATTATTTTTTTTAACAATTACATAATATTAAAAAATTAAAATTTCCATTAAAATTCACATGGCTATGTAATTTTATAACAAATAAATTAGTTGAATATCAATTATTATAATAAATTAATAATTACTATTAAATTAAATAAATTATTTCAAAATAGAAACATCGTACCCTAGTATTTTATGAACCCTACTTGGATTTTATGAAATACAATAAAGTTATAAGAATATCTCTTTCGAAATCGAAAATCGTGCGACTGAATTAATTACTAAAACGATTATTTATTTATATTCGTGTTAGAAAGGCAACTGCAAATGGTGTATGGAGCAAAATACGTGTAAATAAAAGACTTCGTCTTCTCTTGTAGTTTTCACTCCACCAAGGTGCTTGCTTACTATTTTATTCATATCATATTAATATAATATCATAGAATCCACATGTCAATAGTGAATTAATAAGTAAACGTATGTTGCTTTGTTCGAGATTCCAATTAACATCCATATACACGTGGCTTGCCTATTAATTGCTCAACCATCACATGTTTGCATTTCGCTTAATTTTGGTTTGAGGAATGAAATGGTGTTTTTTTTTCTCCTTCGAATATTTAATATTTTATTTTTGTAAAAAATCTTTTAAATGAACATTTAAACTTCAAAATATAATTATAGATCTGTTTTTAAAAATATATAAAAATAAACTTTAAAAAGTTTCGTTTTCAATCTATAACCCGAATTCCCAAAATACTCCTAAATTTTTACAATTTACGGATTCTGTGAATTACACTCACAGTCTGTGAATTACGGTCACAGTCTGTGAATAACCTATGGAGTGAAAATCAAACTTTAGTTTTGTAAAATTTTCAAAACTGACCTATAATTATATAGTAAACTTTTTATGACCTAAAAAAAAACTTCCTCTTTATTTTTTCTATCATCAAATTTAATGGGTTAAAAATAAAATTGTACTACCTCCGTCACATTTTAGTTGCAACATTACGGTTCTGGACACTATTCATCGACTAATCTTATTTTCCATTTTGTGACTTAGGTATACGAAAAAATATAGTCAAATGAGATCTTGTTTTATTCGTTGTAATGTCTACTTTTTAAATATAAAATTTTCATAATTTTTAGTCATGTATAATTAAAGATATTTTTAAAATTATGTCTCGGCAAATGTGAAAAAAAAAATGTTGCAAAATTAGTGGGACGAAGGGAGTAAAAAGCATTAGGTCTTGTTAGGTGGTGACCCGACACCTAAATGGTAAGATGAAAGTATAAATAGTTCCATATATTTTATTTTAAATGGTTAAAATTGTATTTATTATTTAAAAAATTATAATTGTAAATCACATAAGATGAATAAGAAAATGATGGGAAATTAATATGGTGTCCTTGAAGGTTAGAGGCGAAGTGGTAATAACCAAAAAGTTAAGGATTCAAAATTCAGCACATCACAAAAGTAAGATTGGCCGCAGCCTAGAAGCCTAAGGTCATCTCAAACCCTCTCATTCTCCATTCACCATCTTAAAGAGAGAGAATTATATTTTTTTAATAAATTAATCACAATTACACTATAATCACTCCAACCCACTTCATCTTCATCATAGAGAAGGGACTAAAAATTAAATATATAATTTTAATATTTTATTATATTAATATGTATAATGAAATAATATTATCAAATAATAAAAAAATTAATGTTTCAATAATTATATTAAGATTATCCCAATTCACAATATCATAATATTTTAGATTAATATTAATAAAATAAGAATTATTTAAAATATTTTTTTTCTTTACATAATAATTTTGAACTATTTTTCTTTTTTTTTTCAGGGAATATAATTTTGAATTATGAAATTAGTGATAAAATAGTAAATTTAAAAGTATACAATCAAAATGAAATAATAACAAAATTCAAAGAAATTTGAATTAATAAAAAAAAATTACATTGGCAAATGAACTAGTTAAAAAAAATACATAGGTTACTTAACTAATTAAAAATAAAAGAGAAACACACAATTAAACAAATACAATAAACATATGCAATATTAGTCATTAATTTTTATACTTAAATATTTTGTTATTATAGTCTATTTATTAGCTATATTTAATAATTAATTATATTAATTAATTTATTATAATAATATGAGATTAAATTAAAAATATTGTTTCAATTAAAATAAATATATTTTTATATATTTTATATGTATATTATTTATTTTATAGAATTATTTATAGACCAAACTAAAAAATATATATATATATATATATATATAAGAGAAGGGTATAAATGCAATTTATAAAAGTTGAGTGAAAAGATTATAATATAAAAAGTATCAATAGTACACTTGATGGGGCCATATTTTAACATCAATAATGAGTAGGACTTGGATATAAAATTTTAGCTTTCTTCAAAATTTTTGTCTTGGAAATTGAATTGAAGTCATGAGTTGGAGAAGAAATTTCTACTTTTTCACTTCAACATGAAGATGAATGAAGTAAGAGAGTTGGAGAAGGCCTAAGGGCCCAGTCAGATTCGGGCTAAAGAGACTAGCACCATGGTGATTTCGCCTGAAAAACCCAGACCCAACAAAGACTCACCTACTTTCGGCCGAATGAACGTCGTGCCCAATGTGCCCAACTTAACATTAGTGATCCGAACCAGTTAGACCCAGTAAGTCCATCCCATCTGAAAGTCATTCCCTCCAAGGAAGGCTAAACTGGAAAAATCAATTCAAATAAGGAAAGAACCAGTTCAAGAAAGATTAAGAGACCCAATCCTAGTAGGATCGGGCCCTTAACCCTCTATAAATAGAGGAGAGATGAATAGAAAAAGATTCGAAAATTTTTAATCAGAGAGATATACTTCTTGTAAGCTTTAGAGTTTTTCTCAATAATCTCAACCAATAGTTTGGCTGCGGTTTATTTAACACCACAAATAATATATTAACTATAATTTATAATAAAATATTACTTAAACAAATAATTCTAATTCATAACAGTCACATACTAATATTAAAAAAAAATAATAATAATAATAATAAACCACAAAACTATTAAGTAATATTAACTTTTGAGTAAACTAACCTAAAAATATGTTGCAATTTAAAAAAATATTAGTTAATAATATAACTTATTAATAATAATAAAAAGGTCACATTAGCAAAACCAATATTAGTAAGTAATAAATTGGAATTAAAAAAAATGAAATTAAATCGAATTGGATTTTTTAAGAATCCAGTAAATATGTTGAAAATTAAAGTTTTCCTACCAACTTTTTGTATGTACACATTTAAACTAAATTGAATAAGCATATGAAAAGAAAAGAAAAATTAAAGAAATTAGTTAACTCGCCTAGGCATAAAACCGCCTAACTGCATAGAGTATTTTTAAGGTGTTGGTGTAAAATTTGCTCAAATTCCGTATTTATCAAAATGCATATGGAAACCATCAAAGACGAAATAATATCACGATGGAGCAATTAAATCAACTAACACATATATTTGACATAATTAAATTATATGATTTCATGGATAATATAAAACTTAGTTGTTTAGTCCATAATTCAGCAATACTATAACAAATAAATATCCAATAGCTTTTAGTATTCTCTTATGCCATAATCTGGATTTCTCAAAGCGCCTCTCGATGATAGGGAGACTTGATTCTCGATTATAAAATTGATTAATCAAGAACCCTAAAATTTGAGTATATTTGATTTTTAGAGAAAGAGAAAAACTCAAAAGATAATCACAATATATGTCTATATGTTTTCTCTTTATAGGGTTAGAACATGTATTTAAATTTAATTACATGCCTTTTGCCCAAATCCTAAAATAGTCACTTAACTATTACTGTCATACAAATACATTCCAATTACTTAAAGTTTGACGGATTGTCAAGAAGGAATTCTCACTCGATAATTACCTCTTAAATACAACACTCATCATCACTTTGTGTTCTTAGACAACAATTATTCTTAGACAACAATTACTAATAATTTAAATATATGAATCAACATTAGAAATAACATTTCTAGCCGTTGGACCACTGCCTAGTGCTTGCACACGATTTTTACAACATAAACCATTATAACTATCCCTTTTCCATTTTATCACTAGTCAAAACCCGTTGTTTATTTTATTCATAAAATATTTGGTTGTCAATAAAATGGGAGAGCTAATCATTTTAGGTGTGTAGGCATCTTGTAGGCTTTTTAAATTGTTTAAGTTATGAATCACTTAAAAAAAACTCTCAATCCCTCATCTTATTTTAGCATAAGTATTATTTTATAGTGAAATTAAATTGTTTAGGTTATGAATCACTTTTCTTTTTTTTTTTTTTTAAATCTCCTATAGCTTACCCAAATCATCTATTTTGTTTTCTTCACGACTCGAATCATACACATACGACCAAACAATGATAATCTGAATGTTCACATATACATTCCCAGATGTGGTGATTATAATTATTGTGTAAATTTCATATAGACCTTTATGTATCGTATAGAAGAGATACTTCTTAATTAATAGTTCGATTGTTGTCTTCTATTGCAATTGAAGTCTTAAGAACATTCAAAGAGTTTTCAAAATTCAACGTGAAAAATATTTGTAATTAAATTAATACTCTTATTTTTAATTTTTGAGTTTTGTAAATTCTAATAAGGTTTAATGACTCGACAATGGAAGACAATAATTAACTTAATGATGAAGAAGTCTCTCTTCTAGACCGTGTACAAAACTCCACATTTTTAATTCATGTTTAAATTCTTATGTGGGTCTACTCATTTTTTTCTTTTAAAAAAAATTAACTTAAGGGATAAGGTTACATTTCAGACTAATAGATTCATATATATACCCATGTGAGTAATTAATTCCCCATCTACTCCTTCAATTGCATTAATTCCCAATATACTCTCTTTGTCACAAAACGAATGGGGATTCGTTTTGTAACAAAACGCATGGGGTAACGTTTCGTGACAAAGAGAGAAGAAACGATCAATTCGAATGGCCCCACTTCCTTTTGTAACAAAACGCACCCACATTCGTTTTGTTACAAAACGAGGGTGGTCTCGTTTTGTAACAAAATGAAGGTGGGTGCGTTATGTTACAAAACGAGACAACAGCAAAACGCACCACTATATAAACCTCACCGGTTAAAAAATATTACCACTCACTAGAATTCTCTCTCTCTCTCTCTAAAATTTTTACAAGTTCTTAAATTTTTACTTTTTTCAAATTCTCTCAACTAATTCTACCATTCTCTCTACTAAAGGTAAAATATTTTATGCATTATTATTTAATTATACATTATTTAATTATGTATTATATATAATTGATTAATCTTTTTGAACAGATGGCTGACGATGATGCTGCGCGACGGAATTATTTTGGAAATATTATTAGATTTCAGGATCAGCATGTATCTGGTCGTGTGAACCAACAGGTTAGAAGTCCATTTCAGTAATTGTATAAATATCAATTACACAATTTAAATTTTAGAATATAATTAATTGAATGAATTGTGAGTTAAATGTTGTATGATAGAAATGAAAAAGGTGCAACAATTATTCCAGATCCAGAAACGAAGTGAAAAAGGTCGTCCAAAAACATCAAGAATTCGAACCGAGATGGACATCCGAGAGGAAAGTCAATCCAAGAGGTGTGGTCTCTGCCGCCAAGAAGGCCATTTCAGGAACAATTGCCCAAACAAAGAGAGATATTTGAAGAAGTAATTTCATCATCAATAGTTCAATGGGTATTTTTATTTTTAGTGCTTATTTCTTCCATGTTTATGTTTTTAGTATATTTGTGTTATGTATTCTACATGATGTGTTGTTTTCTTTACAAGTTATCTGTATTTGATTTCAGTTGTAACCGACCTACTGTTTAATATATTATATTATTTTAAATTTCGTTTTGGTAACAAAATGATAAAATTTTTCGTAATTTATTATATAAAATATATAAATATATATAAAACAACGTAGCCAACTAGAAAAAAAAATATACATCAAACAAACAACCAAGCAATAATCAAACAACTTCCTCCAACAATTGAAATAATTTATTATATTACGAATTACTCCATATTAAGCTATTATAATCCAATTAACTCAATAAAATAATCTAAATATAGTAAATCGAAAAATTTCACAAATAAAAAAATAATCCATTTAAAAAAAATAATATCACAAATACACTTAAAAAAAATTACAAACACACCAAACACACAAGTTAATCAAAATAGCACAAACAAACCAAATACACAAACTAATCAAAATGCCTCACAAAAGTCAAACACCTAAACACCCAAGCCAAACCAAATACACAAACTAACCAAAAAATTACAAACACCGTAACACACATCACAAACCAAATACATCCAAACACACAAGCCAAAAGTTGAACGTAAATTTAATATGTTACAAAACGCGGGTACATAAATTTTGTAGCAAAACGCACTCCAATGCGTTTTGCTACAAAACGTATGTACCCGCATTTTGTGGGAATTGGAGCAAAATGGGAAATAACACATTTCATGGAGTAGATTGGGAATAATATTCACATATGGGTATATTTACATCTTTTAGCCTACATTTCACAGTTATTTTTGTTATAAACTTTTACTTAATCGTTTTTCAGTTATGCATTATATGTAATTAATGAATGGATAGTTCTATTAGGTGAATATACGTTAAATATGTAGTAATAACCAAAACAAATTTGAATATAAGAAAATAAACAAGGTAAAATGAAAAATAAATACTATTGGAGAAATTATCAAGTGGAATAAACCTAACTAGAAACCATCTTTTTATTGGTTATAAATAAAATATTCAACATAATAATTAAAAAAAAAACTAAAATAATTAAGTAAATCAAACTTAGGTACTATTTTACACAATTATTTGAAATTATCAATAATAAATATTATCAAATAGAATATGCAACCCTTTAGACTTGTGTCTTTCTTACGTTATTCATTACTTGCTCGTATTATTCCATTGGTAAAAATATGAGTAATCAAGATTGTAACGTCCATTATTATTAACTTCTTATTGTGAGCACACCAAACAATCATATTATTACATATATACAAAAGATGCAATTTATCACCTTTTATATTCTTTAAGTGTCATTTTATTAATCACGCATTAGTTAATATGTTGATGGAGTAGTAATGCTTTGAGTTTCACTTTTTTTTTATTGCATTAGGAATAGTGTACTATAACTTTAGAGTATATAACATTATTGACGAGATTTCCTACATAAGCCGATACGGTATTAGGCTAGATGTCTGGATGGACTTTAAATGTAGTGAATGCTATCGAGGAACGGATCTAAAAAAAATTAAACGATGTCAACGATTTAAATAAAATAAAATTACATTGACAAACTTTCAAACAAATCACATTCAAAGTAAGTTACAACCGTGTCATTCAAAACTCATCAGATATCTTATTTTGCAAGTCAGTCTTGATTAACTTCATTGCTGAAAATACTCTATCAAGTGATGATTAACTTCATTTGGGTATTAGGGATTTGGTTGTCGCGGAAGTAGTGTGAGTGAATTGATTTGGGTATTAGGGATTTGGTTTTTGTTTTTAATATTTATGAAAATTAAAAAAAGTGGTGTGAGTGAATTGATTTGGTTATTAGGGATTTGGTTGTCGTTAAGGAGCTAGTGTTAGTGAATTGATTTGGGTATAGGAATTTGTTTTTAATGTTAAAAAAAAATGAAAAGAGATAATATGAGTAAATTGATTTGGATATTAGAGATTTGATTTTGTTGTTAATATTTGAAAAATAAAAAAATAAATTGAAATATGCTATCATTCACTTGGATTTTTAGCTTTATTACTTAAAAAGTAACCCAACTAATTAAAGAAAGTCAAAAACTATTTTTCTCATTAATATATAAGAGACATTATTCATGAAATCTCTTTTTCATATTTGACATTTATTACAAGAATTTAATTTTTATTTCTATTTTTATGTATATATATATTATTAAATTTTCAAAGTCAAACGCTCTCCATTGACAGCATTGACATTATATTGAATCCGCCAGTGATGATACCCCGTTTAGTTGTAGTAGACATTTTTAAGTATCATCCCAGTAGAGGAAACATTGTACCTGGGGTTCTAGCATTGATCATAGCAATTTTAAAGCATCTTGTATGGAGTAGATTGATGTATATTGAGAGATCATGCCATACCATATAAACTAATATTGGAACCATTTTTACTTTGAGACTGCACGTGACATTCATATTTGTTATTTTCAGCTATTGGATTATCTTAATGTTTCAAATGGGTGGTACAGTTAGGGTTGGCATGCCTAGCATACTTGTATAATATTTTTATGTTCGAGTATGATTAGTAACTATGTGATTAGATTCATTTTAGGTTATTAAGGCATGGTGATAAGCCAAAAACTATCTGTATTTTTCGCAATGATGCTTGAGTTAATTGTGATGAATTTTGAGTAATAATATTGATTATAAAGTTTATTGCATAATTTTAGGTTTTTATGGAATATTTGGTTATCAAGGATAATTTGGTCATTTATATTAATTTTTAAGAAGAACAATTTCGAAAGTTTAAAAAAAATTGAAGATGAATTTAGAAGTTTAAAAGGTGAAATTGGAAGGATTTGAAAAGTAAAAATTCAATAAGATAATTGAATTAGGTGACCATAAAGCTTAAGATGACATTTACAATCATTTAAGTAAATTTTTTCCTCCATGTTATTTTTATAAGGAATTGAAAATATCATCAACAAATGCAATGATAAGAAAAAAAAGAAAAAAAAAAATATGTAAACACCAAAGAAAGCAGTGGAAGGTAAAGACAATTGAGAAATATGTCAGTGCATTTATAGCATGAAACCTTGAAGGTTAAACACAGTTTTTTCATACAATGAGCAATAACAATTTATATGTCTAGCATTTGCTCTAGCATGAGAAATTGAGGCTAGTCGCGATTGGTAATGCACCAAACTCAAGTTCCTCTTAGCTTCTAATTTGTGATTTAAGTTTCTTCATTCAACTTGGTTTTCCTAATTCTTAATTGTTATTTTGTGGTTTAAGTTTCTTTCTTCAACTTGATTTTCTTAATTCATCTCCATTATACTAACTTGGAAGTTTATAAATATGATTGTTTTTTCTCCAGATTAGGGTTCAGTCAATCAATTCTTGAGAGATCAATTATTCAAGCAACAAGTAGTTAAGATATTACAATTATTGTTAAGTTTGGATTTTATAGAATTAAGTTTCATCGACTTTATATTATTGTGATAATTTTTTCCTCGATATTTTTTATGCAATAAATTATTTATATATTAATCAGGAACTCAAGCTCAGGGTTAAGCCCACAAGACTAAAAAAGAATAGAAAACTCTTAAGTTATTATTATAATGCCAAGATATAATAGGAATAATGCCAAGCGGAAACCACAATAGGCTCATCAATATCCAAGTCTAATATTACACCATCATAAAATAACTATGCACCAGCCAGTGTTAGGTATATATGTAAAGGGATCCTAATTAAGTTGTAAGTGCAAAGAGAATGTGATAGAGAACTTAAATGGAAAGTCAAACAAGACTATCATTTGAATAGAAAAATAATATTTCAAACTTTGGTCTCTAGGTATCGTGGGGAGCATGTAAAAGATGAGAGTATATCCCTTTATATAAATGAGAATAAATTGTAGATAGATCTGAGAATCAAAAATACAAAATCAATTTACAATGTTGATATGTTAGCCAAATTTTGATTAAAACATCTAACCCTCTATGTGGGGATCCAACGAAAAGTAAGAACATTGAATTGTTAAACCACCACAAAGGAGTTAAAAATGTTTAGTGGGTTAATGGAAGTATTGTAACGTCCAAAAATTTGGGTCAAAATTTTTTCATCAATTTTGACTATTTTTAAAAGCATTGGACTTTTATTTTATCTTTCACTCTTATAAATTTCAAATCGAAATAAATAAGAGTGATTAAAAATTTGGTCAAGTATATTACTAGCTATTAGAGTTAATTGGAAATTTAGAATTAAATTATTTTTTAATTTGGAAAACTAAGAAATTTTACTAAAAATGTTAATTTTGTCCAAAATATGATTTTCGACTTTTTGAGCAAAAAATTTTAAATTTTAAAAAACGGTGGTGGTTTTTGTTTTGAAACAATAAATGAATTTTTAAAAAATCATAGAAAGATTCGGGATGAGTCTCGATAGAAAATTGGACATAGAATTTGATTGGACCCAATTTTTGTCCAATTCAACTCAAACCTCACATGTTACTAAACACACCCCACTAAATTATAGTTCACTATTCATCATCCCCTACAATTCACCCAACGCCCACAACACAACAAATTCGTATTCTAAAAACCCTCTTAAACCGTAACCACCCCCTTTCACTTTCCACCGTTAAAAGCACCAAATTAACTTCATTTTTACTTTTGGATTTTATTTCACTATAGTAAGGTCTTTTTAAGCAAGATAAATTTCCTCTCTCTCTAAACTTGTTGAAACCAAAAATAGTGATTTCGGTTTGGTCTCTTGATGCTCTTAGGTAGTCATAGGTGTGATTTTAAGGTTAAACTTAATGTCCATAGATTCCAATTAGATTCTACATATGTTGCTCTAATGTCTTAATAAGTCTTCGACTTATATGATTTTTTCTCTATAATCCTTATCCTCTTGTTATGAATCTTGAGCATTATCATGTGATTTAATAGTTTTTATGAGATGTTTGAATTGTTTGAGTGAAGTGAGTTGAGAATAAAGATTTAGTCTTTATTGGCGTTACTTTGGTACCGGAGTTTGTACTTCGAGTAAAATCAAGTCAAATGAAGATCATTGAAGAGAAATCTGAAGATTAAAAGCTGAAGGTTACAAAAACAAAGTTAAAAGAGGAAGGAATTGAGAGTATCAAGCACTGATGCTTCTAGAGACATATCCCCTATGTCGTCAATCAATAAATTTGGATGAGGTGAGGAACAAAGCACTTACGCTGATGGCGACATAGGCCTTATGTCGCCAGCCATGTTGCCAACAATGAATTTGGGTGAGGCAGGGTACACAGCATTGATGTTGTTGGCGACATGGCCCTATATCGCCGGCCATGTTGTGAAATACCGATGGAAGGTCCAACATGTGCTAGTCTCAAATCTCTCGACAAATTAGGCCTCTTGTCACCAGAGATTGAGTATGTCCAATTTCAGCAGCTTTCCAGAGCGATTTGGTCATTATTCTTAGATTATTATAAATAAAGGTTTCCAATATGTTTAAAGGACTTTTTTTTAGCTGGATTCAGATTAAGAGACTACTACGGGAAGCGACACGAAAGTTCAAGATTAACATCCTGAAGGCGAGATCATAAATAGAAACTCGGTGACTTCTTTCTCACTCTTTAGGAATAAATATGTTAGAGAGAATGACAACTTATTATGTGTAACTAAACTTCCAGTCTAGGGCTATGAAGTCGCCGAACCATGTAACCCTTATTTTATGTTATGCTTTTGCATGAAACTATTTTTATTCTTTTTCTTGTATGTGCGTAATACTTGCTTTTGCTTGATCACTATTAAAATGTTTTAATGATTTCATGAATGCTTGGAAGAGATTTATCAGATTAGATTAGGGTAAGAGAATGTGTATGATTATGTTGTTAGGAATAGAACATGACCATCAGATATTCAATTATAGCTTGTTCTCAATGTATCTGGCTAGACTATTCACATAGGAATATGGAATTAGGCTAGGTAGATAGTCTCATGTGTATTTAGGAGAAACCTTAGGAATATTATAACCTTGAGAATAAGAATAAAAATTTGTGGACATATTAGGTTTGAAAGATTAATAGTGAGGTGAATTTGTAGACCTAGGTTTTAATCTCTATTGAATCCATTCTTTTTAATTAATTATTTTTCATAAATTCTTCATAATAATTCTTGCTATAAATTGTGCGCTTAGATATAAGAAATATTATAGGATTGATAATAAATTAGCTTTAGTCCACGTGAGTTCGACAACTTGAATTTATTCATTTTACTATTTTATTACGTGCACTTGCATATTAGAAATTCTAGTGATGGCATACTTTTATGTTATTAGAATTTTCATCATCATGTCTTACACTATTAGATTGCCCATGAGGGTTTAAGCTTAAATTGTATTATTTTGGAAATGTTTTGGTGTTGATTTTTAATTTCCCTTAATTGGTTATACAAGAAACCAACAAGGAGGGAATCTTAAAGGGGATGAGGCTTAACTTTGGTATTGAAACAATGTTTGAAAATTTTATTTTACGCCCTATTTTGCTTGGATGATGTTTGTTGTTTACTATAGTGTAGGAAATGAATTATAACCATTATTAAGTTCCATGTGTGCTTTGTATTGATAATTGTGGATGATTGATGAAAATGGAATTCCTTGTAACCTCTTGATGAGATATATTATTGGTTAATGATGTGAAAATGATGTTTCGGTACTTGATAAGTGATTAATCATGTACATATTGAATAGTGATAGAGATGTTCAACAATATGGTTATTTTGATGCTTAATGTTAAATAGACTTGTTAATGGCATGACAAGTCACTTGAATGATTTTTGAACAATAGCCAAACATTGGAACAAGTGGGGTCAAACTATAAGTTACCGTGGTGTCAAATTTTACACAGTTAAATAAAATATTTTTCCTTTTTTATTTAATAATAATTTAATTTTCTTCAAATTGTTGTGGTGTCAAGTGATACCACTTTAATGAACGTGGCTCCGCCACTATCTTTGAATGATGGAAATGGCCAAATTGCATAATTAGTATTGTTACCCTTGAAAAAGATGCTTGAAATAATTATGGATGATAAAAAAAATATGGATAATTAACAAAACTTGGTAATGAAACGCATGCCCCATAAGCTTATTTTGTGGTCTAGAATGAATGGCATGCCTAGGGATAGAAGTGCTTCGACCCATGAAAGCATCATGTTTTCTCTGGGCGTGGATAGTCACTTATGAGGTGACGGCTCCAGTATGTTTTGTAAAGATTTACCTGGTTTGGGATGATGATCCACTTGTGGTTCCAAAGAATCCTTACGATGTTAGGACCGACTTGGAATTCCAATTTTTTACGGGCTTGTTCGGGTTGGGACTTTAGTCCAAATTGATCCCATTTTTGAAATCTAAGTTTGTTTATGGTCATTTGATGATAAAATTGGACACAAAGTGCTTGATGATTCTTAATTAATTGATGAAATTATGCCCAATGATAAGAAGTTAGAAAATAAGTATATTTAGTTTTTTTTTTTTGCTTAATTATTACCTTGAAATTGAACCTAAAGATATGAGATATTGCTTGGTGAGTTTTGGTCATTTTTCAGGTTTCAGTCAGTCCCAAAATATGACATTTTTTGTAAGTTGCTGAGTTCTCGTTTGAAACTCGATATTAGCCTATATAGTGTTTTTTTCATAGGATGCTAAGTGCAAACTCAGCAAGTACTTCAGCTACAACTCAACAAGTACCTCGGTTACAACTCAGCATATACCCTTAGGGTTAGCTTTTCTTCTATAAGTGCCAAGTTAAAACTCGGTGGTAAGTCAACATGTAACTTGTCAATTGCCTCTATTGTGTTTTCTTCTTATGTTTTCAAGTTACAACTTGGCATATAACTCAGCAAGTAGCTCGGCAAGCGTTACTAGAGTTTTTTTTTTAAGTATGTTACTAAGTTATTACTCCGCAAGTAATTCGGTATCGAGATTCTAGAAGTCATTTTTGCATTTTGTTATTTTTAGTAACTAACTCGGTGCCAACTCAGCAAGTAGCCATTAAAGTTAATTTTTAATTGGGTTGTTGAGGTTTTAACTCGGCATTGAACTTGTCAAGCAACTCGACAAGTACTTCTGCCAAGTTGATTTTGAGTAGTTATCAAATTTCTAACTCAATAAGAACCTTGGTAACAACTCGACAAGATCTTCTGTCTAGCTTTGACAAATAGGTTACCAAGTTTACAACTCGGCAACTATCTTGGTAACAACTCGGTAAGTCCTTCTTTCAAGTCTATTTTAGTGAGTTGTCAAGCTCGTATCTCAACAGATATCTCAGTTGATATCTCGGCTAGTATCTTAGATTTGCTTATCTTCTTTAGTTTCCGATATCTTAACTCGACAATGATCTCAATAACTTGAAAATATAGGAAATAAATTAATTCGTTTGTATGAATTACTTACATGATTGATAAGTTTGATTTGAATGGATAACTTGATTGAATAAGGAACTTTGGCAAGTTCATTAGAATGCATTTTCTTACTCACTCTAATTATATAATGTTAAATGCATAATTGTATGTTTATGTAAAGGCGTGAATTTGCAACCTAGGCATCGATAACCTAACCTTATTTTATTTTCTTTTTCTTTGTTATTTTTTATTTGTCCCTAAATAAAGATTCAGGTGATCAAGCAAAACCATTAAGAAGGGCGTGATTACCCTCGAGTTATCTCAAGGAGGATCCCGAAAAATGTTAAAATGATGTCAACAATATTAAAAAGAAGAAATAAAATTTACATTCAATGATGATGAGTGGTGGCCGCCGGGTGGTGGATCAATGGTTGTGTCATTGTCTAAGTAATTAAGTTAGGGTTGGTGTTTGCATTAGTGACTTAACTTGTTTTGTCAGAATTTCTATACTTGATTAAATGGTGGGATATTAATCGTAAAGAGGAAGAAAAAATTGAAAAATAGGAGGAAGAAAAAATTGAAAAATAGGGAGGTCTGTGCGACATGAAGTTCACGGTTCGAACACAAGACCTGAGGAATATTAATTCAACACTTTACCATTGCTTCTACTTCAATTATATTTTAATATAATATTAAACCTTATAAATGTTGTGAGAGTGCTGTCAATTGACATAATTGGCACCACCATGAATCCACCCCTGAGTTATCTTAAGGCATGCACATCATCATTGCTAATTTTATTATTCTCTAGTTTTAGCTAAATTTTGTAAACTTTTAAATTCTTTGACTCTTTATTGATGGAGAGTAGTGAATGTAAGCTAAGACTTTATTTGCAAAAAATTTAAACTAAGTATGAATTGTTATATGTTATGTTGAGCTATTGAGATACTATGAACTTGATTTCTCTTGAATGGTTAAAAAAGATAAAATATTTTATGGACTTATAAAATGTATTAAAATGTGATTAGAATTGATATAATGTTTGAATTTAAAATTGGTCTTGTATTTTGTATCTATTGTTTACGAGTGTCCGGGCTCCGCTTCTTAGGTCCCCATTGGAGCGGGGGTTTCGTCGTCACAGGTACAAATTAAATTAAACGGTTCATCTAATAGATAAGGACACAAGTCATGAGTATGAAGGAAGAAGTTAAGATAATGAAGAAAATGTGAAAATTATGAAAAATGGATAACAACATACTAAGGAAGATGCAAACCTGTTCATAATCTTGCATCACCATGACAAGAATAAATAACCTCCAAATGACAAGACAACTGAAATAAGATAAAAACAAAGAGCTATCCTATTAATTGGGCGGTGAAAAAGTCGGAGATAACCAAATAATATTAAGGTTAGATAAAGAACCATGTGAAAATAGGGAAGAAAGATATAACAAGGTGACAAATGGAACTCATAATCGAGTACCGGGGAGAAAACCACATAGCCCAAAATTGTACTAGAATGACGACAATGAGAATGCAGGGGTGGGTATTAAGCTCATAAAGGAGGAACCTATAAGAGAAATTAAGGATGTGAAGTTGAGGGTTAAAAAAATAGATGAAATAATCATTAAAGTAAATCATAAAATAAATTTAGTTAAGCCCGTAAAGAGAAGATAATCAATCCTAGAGAGCCATTGGACAAACCTTTGGCAGGAACAATCAACAAGCCACCTCGTTTAAGGAATTTAAAATGTCAAGTTTATAAAAGTATTAGAGGGCAATCAGCCTTGTAACATAGGTGGAAAATTTTCTAGAGCAAATAATTTTGAGAGGGGTAATTACTGAGTAAATGTGCCATATATTTTCTTGTACATTAGAGAGACCAGCTCAACAATGATTCAAATGTTTCCAAACAGCAAGAGTATATTCCTTCTCTATTTTGGCTAAGAAACTATTGACTCAATTTCAGGAAATAAAGCCTACAAAAGAGCCATTGACTTTATAATATATCAAATAATTAGAAAATGAAATCTTAGAAGATTATGTGGTAGAGGAAACATTATCGAATTCCCAGAGGAATCTAAGAGTTGGACGCTTATGAGGGTCTGTTAAGAAGAACAATTTGACAACTTACAATGAAGCCTATGAGAGAGATATTAAACAAATTTAGATGGGTGAAAAATACCAAATCATAAAACAATAAGAGGCATCAGAATCACCATAGCTAAGGAAAGCATTGAAATGAGCAGTAGAATGAAACAATTCAAACATATAAGGAGATCCTGCACAAATATCTCGAATGCAAGAAGCAATCCACCATATGGTTTTCAAAAAATTAGTATTCCAACCTAGCAGCCATGATACACATGGATGGCTTCGATAAATCCAACAGCATAGAAGGCACCGAATAGATATTTAAATATTTTCTAAAGATTACTCTTATCATATTCTCACCGGTGGCAATTCATATTGATTGCAAGGCGGCTTGATTAAAGCTTATAGTGGAGTGTATAATGGTAAGTCTAGGCATATTGCACTTAGGCATAGCTTTGTGCATGGACTTATTAATAATAGGGTCATAACACTTGACTATGTGAAAACTAAGTTCAATTTGGCGGATCAGTTTACTAAGCCAATGCCAAAGATTTCCATTGAAAGGTTCTCAATGGGAATGGGTTTATGTCCAATAAACGCTAATGGGGGAACCCAATCTGACGCTTGAAGAAACATCAAGTCTCGGATTCAATGTGGCGAAGTTTCTCATTGGATGTTTGGTAAGCAACAACAGAATGATCCGAATGTTACTTATGGACCCGTGATGGAGACAGGTAGTCATCCATTAAATTCTCCAAGAATTAGAGTAAGTTACTCTAGTTGTTAGTGCTTTGTCAGAGGAACACTATTATTACGTATAAGAGATCTACCTAGTAAGTTTTGAGGTTTTGAAAACTTCAAGAAGTCAAGATGAACATATAGACTTCTATAAAACTTATGAAAGATACGGATACGGAGCCATAAAAGTGTCGGAGGGTGAGTTAAATACCATTTTTCTCGTGCATACTTTCATCTCCGAGGTAGTTATATGGATTCGTTTGATTTAATTCGTAGGGACATCAAAGAATTTTACTACACGTTGAGTATATCCTATTAGCCATCAATTCAATCCATAGGGACATTGGTGTTGATGCATGGATGGAGTAAGAGCGTTAGTTGGATCGTGTTTGAATATGTACACACTCTAATGGGGGAGGATTGTTGGATATTAGAGTGTTCGGATACATCTTAAGGTCGGTATATGACTTTGAGTGACCTTGGGACGTGTTGCAAATGAACGGAAAAGAGCAGAATTGAGGACTGCTGCTTTGAGCATCCGCTCCTTCTGACCATTGGGTCGTTTCTGTTTGTTTTATGATAGTTTCTTTACAGTTATTTTGGCCTCTTATTTGGTTAACACGTCAAATTGACGTTTCTGGTTGTCCAAGTGTGTATGTGATTGTATTCCTCCTATATATACACGCATACAAGGGAAAGATGGAATGAGTTTTTCTTTTCCATTTCTTACTTGGCTTTCTTTGCATTGTTTTCTCTTCAAACACAAACTCACATTCAAGAATTTGCTACTTTGTATAATTGTAATCCATTCTTTGTTTTTCCATCTTACTAGTTTGTAAGTGCAACAAACTTAGTGATTATCCATCGTATCTCGAAGTGGTATTCTGAAGTTTCATCCTAAAGTTTCATCATATGCACCTTTGTTGGGGAGAATCAAACCACTTAAGGAAAGAGTTTACTCGCTTTGGATATTGTTCGTAGTTTGTTGATAATTTAGAGTTCGCTGTTTGAAGTTGAAGATCAAATATTGAAGACACACTTGGTATAGTATTTGGTATATTGTTGTAATCCTTTGTAATCATATATAACAACAAAATATATATATATATATATATATATTCTTTCTTAGTGGTTTACTTCATTACACATAGATATTCAATCGAATATTAGAAATAAATGTCTTTAGGCAAAGGTTATTTAGGAGTGATGGATGAAGTAGAAACTAATTAAAGGATATAGATTAGTTTATCAACTAAGGGATTTAAGATGACGAATTGCAAATATATACCGACTCAATACTAGTATTTGGAGATCAATTGTTATTATTTTACCTTATTAATAATTAGTTTAGTTAAAACTTCTTAATCGATTACTTAAGTGTATTCAGGTAAATTTTAGTGTTCTAGATTTGGATAAATTTTAGTGTTTAATTTTAAAATTAATTTTTATGGGACGATTTTTATTTACTATTTAATTAGGTGTTCGTTACATAGTAATAATTTATTTAAATTTGGATAAATTATAATAATGATGCATATAATATTAATGAATATGGTATTACAGTATTATGTAATTTTAAATTATTGTATTTTAAAAATTAATCTAGAAACTTAAAATCAATTTTATTTTTTTATATGGCAATATAAATTATTAGAATTGAGATGAAAGTTTAAGACTTAATATCGAAAATATTCTTGATTAATTTTTTTTTTTTTTTTTTTTTTTTTTTTTTTTTGGAATGAGTTAAGTTTGAATAATTTGAATAGAAAAAATGAAAACATTCTTATTTGAAGTGACAAATGATAAATTGTACCCACTAGGACAGTAGGTTTATTAAGCAAAATTAAACATGAACTTCCTCATCATCGTTTTTCCCTTTAGTTTAAAAGTAAAAAATAACCATAATATACATAAGAGTCTACAACTCAACAAAAACATCAATCATCTATATCTTTATGGTAAATTTAAAAAATAAATAAATAAAATGAATGAAATAAAAATTCAATTATTACATTGCACCAGTAAAATCTCATTATTATTATTATTATTATTATTATTATTATTATTATTATTATTATTATTATTATTATTATTATTATTATTATTATTATTGAAATAATAGTGGGTGTAGAAATTGAAAAGATGGAAACAAGTTTCAAGCAATCTCAAAGTTCGATAATAAACTGCCCATGATTTAAGAAGCTACTCCATTGACGTGTGTCCACTCCACTGTCTTTCGAGTTTCAACGCTGTCTTCCACAAAACTCCATCGTCTATTTTTTTACACAATTGTTTTTTTATAAAATAAAATAATTATTAAAAATATACAGACATTTAAAAAGCAAATAATAAGCAGTGGGCAAGGCCCAGAATGAAATGGGCCCAGATGGTTTTGTGATTGATTGATGTGAGTAACGAAATCCTTTTAGAAAATTGCACAACTGTTTGGTAGCTAACTCTTTGTCAGCTTTGGAATTTTTTTGTAATTATCAGGAAACCTGTTAAATTATAACAGCCATCAGGATCATCGAAATGTTATTGTATATCTAATCATTTTTTATAAAATTATTGGGTTAAAAATGTTTGGTGATGCACGCTTAATGTATGGTGTGGTTTATTAATACCATGAGCTACCTGTATTGTAAATTATTCCTAATGGAATTTCCATGAACTCGTGCCTTTAAGCTTCTCGTCAACCCTTAAATCTGTAATTGCAATTTGATAACATATTTGTATGTGAGCTATGCTCTATTTGATATTATCATAAATATTACCGGAGATAAAGTTCCTTGAATTTTTTATTTTATTTTAATATTTAAAATAAAATATTCAATTTGTATAAATAAATAAATTTATATATATAAATTATATAAGATCATATAAATATTTAAATTTTTTTTAAAAAAATTATTACATTTTTAGTACTTTAATTTTCAAAATTAATTCTTTGCAACTTCCAGATCTTCAACGGTTTTTTTTCTCTAGATCTTCACATCTAAAAAGTTCCATATAATGTTAAAATAAACATTTAGTTTATTTTTAAAATATGAAAATTAAATTTTATTAATTTCTTTTTAATTGGATTATACATGTAACAAGTTATATAATAATAAAAGTAAAATTGTAAAGTTAAATACAAACTATATACTTAAATAAATATAATTTTGATTCCATCTCAATTTTTTTAATTATAAAATTATAAAAAAAATATTTCAATTTTATTTTATACTTATAAATATAAGAATAATATATATATATAATATTTCACCATATAAGTTATTTTTATTTAAAAAATAAAATATAAATACAAAATTATTTATAATTTTTCATCTTTATTTTTATTTTGAATAATATTTATAAATATACGGTACTGTTGTAATAATTAAAATGTTTAAGATTAAATGGGATTTGATTGGGAGTTTGGATGGATTTAAATTAATACCAACAAAAACTATTCATACATTTAAATTTGTCAACTATATCACACCATACTAACATTAAACAAGACACCTACGATACAAATATAAATCCCCTACTGTTATGTACAACCAACCAGCAATGTCATGTATGAAATCAATATTTTTACCTTTCCTGCCTCTAAAAATAAACTTGGTGAAAGTTATTGGTTAGAAAAATAGTAATTTTACTCTGGTTGTTGAGTTTGACCAAAAAATATCTATCAATAAGATGTTGGATGGGCAGGCAGTTGCATTTCCTCCATAGATGTACCATTCATGTCCTATCCTGACTGACACTTTCAACTCAACATTTTCGAACTACCTTCGACTTTTTCATTTATTTTTCTATGTCGGGGACCTATTTAGTTAAACACTATACATATATATTTATATTCATTGTTTTCTTCCCACTGTTTATTCACTGACAGCATTTCAATTCTCACTTTTTTTTTCTTTTTAAATATTATTATTTTACAAAATATCAGAGAGAAATATATGTATTGATAAATTTACTTTAAAAGAAATTCAAAATATACAATTTAATCCATAATCATAAAACACAATTATAACCAATTGATTAAAAAATCAAAAAGATAGGGGGCCATAGTGGGTTGAGTTTGGTATGTGTTTAGTTTTGTCCAAAAATGAGAATTTATTTTCAAATTTTGATTTTTTTTTATTTTATTTTATTTTTTAAATGAGGGGGTGTACAGTAGGATGTGTGAATGAAGAGGGGTCCATGATGAAGAGTGTGATTAGGACACGTGTAGGGTGAGGATGAAGGAAGGCTATAAAGTGCAGGAAATAATGAGAAAGTTAATTTGTTACTTTATAAAAGTGAAGGATGGATGGCCCAATCCAATCAGAGCCTAGAAAACATTGAAAGCTGAAACTTGTTTATAGCAAAAACACAGCTGGCCGCCTTGATTGATTGCTTTGCTTTGCTGGACCCACCCATCCCGCTTCTTTCCAACATCAAGGAAACGAAGCTCAATTTTCAGCTTCTTTCCAATTGGACCATGGAGGCCCGTTTAGCATATCAGAGCTGTTGTTGGGCTGGGGCCCTATAATGTTAAATTTAGAAAGAAAAAAAACAAAAAATGAACGCCCACCGTGGGGCTCGAACCCACGACCACAAGGTTAAGAGCCTTGCGCTCTACCGACTGAGCTAGACGGGCTTGTTTGCTGTTCAAACGATCAAGAACATCTATAACCTAATTTGGCTTCCAATCAACATGAAATACCTCTGTTTCGCAATTGCTCTGTTATATGAAATTGACTTCAATTCTTTCACTTTTCCAGTGAAGAAGACTCTAAAGAATCTCAGGAAGAAACAGAAACACCATCACCAATATGGATTTGGTGTTAGACAATTGTCAAACTCCAATTCTAATTCCATGTTCGTGAAGGTGAACGTATAAGGTGTAGCAATTGCTAGAAAGATCAACTTAAATCTCCATCACTCCTTTCAGTCTCTTACATCTGCTCTGATCTCCATGTTCGGCTTCTGTAAGTCGTTATCTTTACAACTTTTTAAAACAGAATTTCGACAAATAATGACTCTTTATCACCATGCTCTGTTTTCCTTCTCCAGGGAATAAGGATTCCGGTACCTATGAACTCACTAATCTTGATAAAGAAGGAGATTGGCTTCTCGCAAATAAGTCGGAAAGGTTAGGTGGGAAAACCAAATGGAGTCAGTAAATCGTCCGTCAACAAGACCGCATCCACGCCACAAGATCAGCTTTTT
This sequence comes from Cardiospermum halicacabum, assembly GCA_031304145.1. Lineage (NCBI taxonomy): Eukaryota > Viridiplantae > Streptophyta > Magnoliopsida > Sapindales > Sapindaceae > Cardiospermum > Cardiospermum halicacabum. The sequence continues at coordinate 13,161,185 of CM062393.1, forward strand.
AACTATAGGTGTCTACACAGCACAGCACAACCTTCACTATGATTCATCTTCAGAATTCTAAACATAACCATAAAATCCCATATTATAGATTCTAATTTTAACATAGTAAATAGTAAACAAGGGACGTCCAATTCCTCAAACTTTACTACTGAAAAAGCTGAAAAATCTCAACATAAGTTACAAATCATAATCTAAACAAACCCAAGTTAATAGACTTCTATTTTCATAACTTGGTCATTTCAACTATGAAGAAGACTTCTCCAGGAGTTTTCACAGGTAGTAAGTGGTATGCTGGAAGCCCCCATGTCATAGAGGTGGGTTCAGATTTCAGCTAACTACTCCTCTACTCAGACTTTTGATCTTTGTATAATCCTCCATTCTGCTGCTCACCACTTTGTAAATCCTCCTTCATCTGATTTGATCAGAATGTGAATTAGTTAGACAAAGTGTATACAGCAAATACAGTGCATTACAACGCGCACCATTGACCCAGTTTTAACTACTTAAAATATAAGGGAAACCAAATGTTTGAGAAAACCATCTAATATCTTATGGTGACCAAAACAATATGAAGGGATATTGACGTCTGGATACATCAAAAAGTATATCTATATATATATATATATATATATATATATATATATATATATATATATATCTTTTTCAACTGATTCAAGATCAGTCAACCTGCTAACATCAGTAGGTAGGTATTCATCTTGATCAAATATCAAACGAGTGTCAACATATAAGGAAACAGGAATATGAGAGTTTATTTATCTGGGATCACACGGAATATCAAATTTTTAAGTAAGGTGGAAGAAGAAGAGTACCTTACTAAGAAGCTTTTTCTGACATCGGAAGCCCTGTTGAAAGGTATAAATGCAACCAATTTATTAGTCAAATTGTAATTCCAGACAACATAAACTTACAAAACTCTAAGGTAAACTACCTTGTCAGTTCCATACAGAAAATCACAATAGGTGAAAACTGAAGCAAAGTTGCTATGGCTTTGTCCTCCAACATAATGATGGTAATCATGGTATTCTGCTCCACCATAAAAAGGAATGTACTTTGTAAGACTCCAGGGGAAGTCATACCTACAGCAGGATACAAATTATAAATGATCTGCACCCTATAACTTGAAGACAGTAAAAAAACAAGCATAGAAGAGAAGCATGTTGAAATTACAAGCTTCAATGCATTTAAGATTCCAATATAGCACAAATTCTTCATATCATGTTTAGATAACCCAAATTGTGAAGTTTCTGGAAGTCTATCAATTATCTTGAGAAAAGCAAAGATGAACTAAGAAAGTCTTGGAAACCCAAATGATCTCTTTTGACATGAACAAGGGATGATTTGTAAAAAAATGTTTCATAGCCACATAGAGCTATATGGATTTCCGTTTATCCCCTCAGCATCGTGTAAATTAACTGTCTTTCTGAATTTGAAGCCTTTTTCGCAGTCATTTTTTCCCTAATAAATGCAAGTACATCTTCTATCTCTCAGGCCTTACAAAGGTTTAGTTTAAAGCAAATTATCTAACTAATCTTCCTATATATCAGTCAATATCAGTAAGGACATTATCAAGCCAGCTTGGCAATGAAAACCACAAGGCAAAAGGATAGTAACAGATGTGGATTATATTAAACACAAGCAAATGAAAATTATGAACAGATCAGCACCACAATTACATTGTTGTTACATTGTTGTAACAACTGAACACCTTAATTTATTCAAGCACTCGTATACAAAACAAACAAAAAAAACATCTCAAAAGACAACAATCAAAGTAAAAATATATCCAAAAAGTTCAGAGTTAAATTGTTCAAAATGACCTCTAGTACATAATGAGAAACAAAATAAGCAAATCGATTTCGATTAAATGCATATCAACCAAATAATAAAAAAGAACATGAAATTGATTAAGTTATTATAGTGCAACACAGGATAGCAACCAAATATAATATTAAAATTTATGCTAAACTAAATATCAACATTATAACAAAACTCAATCAAGAAGAAAAGAGTAGCAGCAGTATGAAAGTATGTTAAATTATTTCAAATCACCAGATTTTCATAACTTGATCATATCAAAGTAAATTCAACAGGAAACTTCTTTCGTATCATAATTAAAGTAAATAATTAATCTAAAATACAAGACAGTTAAGATTCTAGTAAAGTAGTAAAGGACACCAAACTAATCTTAATGCTCATCAATAAAAGTTAAGCTACTACAAAAGATGCCTAAAACCTTAACTGCTTTTATATTAACTCAACTAAAGTTGAGATCATTCGGTCATAAAGCAGATTTAGGAGAAACAAAAACTTAAAAATAAAACAATGAAGAAGTAAAGCAATAGACGAAAACAGAGCATGCGTACCCGCTATGTGTTTCAATAGCCTCAATCTGGCGCAATGCAATCCACAACCAGAACGTAATCATGTGGCCAGGAACCATAGCCGGACCAAGAAAAGATGGAATACCCAGGATCAGAATCTCAGCCCAATGTGCATAGGGTGCTGCGAATCCGATTGGAGCACTATACTCGTGATGCACCTTGTGAATGTTCTCATAGCCCCATTTATTGTGTAGAAACCTGTGGATCCAGTAATTGGTGTAATCTTCTACCATGAAATAGACTAGCAATTGGAAGAAAATCTCCCATCCTGATGGTAGCGGCAACCCAGTTCGAATCCCGATCATCTGCAATCAACCCCATTTCACTCAGTTTCAATATAATCTCGAATAGTCTACAACATAACCAGCTGCCACAGCCTCCACAATAAATGAAACTATTTTATTTTATTTTATTTTACCAGTCTCACACTTGAGCACAGCCACAAATCGAGCAAATTAATTAAAAAATAATAATAAATTAAAACAAGACCTAAAGCAATAGGCATGGAAAGAATCCAGAGTACCTGGATGGAGGGATAAGAGACGAGTTGAAGAGGGCCGACGACGAAGAAAAACATGCGCATGACATCCTTATAACAGCGAAACATTTCGTGAAAAGAGAGTCGAACCTTGGGCTGAATCTTGTACTTATCGAAGGCATCAGATCGCATGAGTTCGATGAACACCACAGGAAGAGGAGCGATGGAGAAACCGACGAAAAGGAAGAGAATGTTGTGACAGTAGAGAAAGTAATCGGATTTGTTAGCAGAGTAATTGAACCACAATGTCTCGGCCCACGTGAGGTTCCGACCAAGCGCCGAGGTTGCTTCTTCCAGAGTGGCGTACGGCAGCATTTTGGAAGGAGGCTGCGCGTGGTGGAGAAGCGGTGAAGTGGTGAGAGTGAGAGAGAGAAGAGTGGTTTTAGTTTGTTATAGTGATGCGCTGGCAAAACAGCGACGTTGTTGTTCAGTTAAAATATATGCGGGAATTTTGAAACCCACAAACAAACAAGAGGACCGATCTCCCCAGCCTCTCAATATCACTGTGGTTGTGTGTCTTCCTCTTCTCCTCTTCATTGTCATATCACCCCTCTTCTTTCTTATATCCCATTCACATGCTTCTTCAAAGATTCTACTTTTTCTTTTGTTTTTATTTTTAAATACACTTTTATTCATTTAATTTCAATTAAATGGGTAGATGTGAATATGAATAAATTGATTATATACTTTTATTAATTGTAGCCTAGGTTATATACAGTGTGGCTATTTCATTTAATTTAAATTAAATGGATAGATTTATAAATTGATTATATAATTTTATTAATTCTAGTCTATGTTAGATATAGGTGGCAATTTAATTTAATTTAAATTAAATGGACATATGTGAGTATGTATTAATTGATTATATTATTTTATTAAGAGTATGTTTGGTATTAGATTTTTAATTAGTTACATATCATCATTTCAGTTAGCAGTTAGTTGATAAATTAGATTTTAAATTAGCTGTTGAATTAAACGTTTGGTATTAATTTTAGTTTTTAAATTAGCTGTTACTTATAAAATTACTCAAATTTATTACAAATATAAATATAATTCAAAATATAATAATATAATTAATTATAAGATAAAAGTTAATAAAGTAAATCACTATTAGCGTTTAGGTTGACAGCTATCTTTGATAGCTTATTTAAACGCTATCTTAAACACTAATTGAAACGCTAAACGTTAATTAAAATGTTGTTACCAAACACGCAATTTTTTAAAAAGCTAATAAATAATCTAAATACTATTTGAAACGCTAATTGAAAATTTTTCCCAAACACACCCAAAGTGAAAATACGGTTTTTTTTTTTAAGTTGTAGGTCGATTTTAATTTTTTTCCCCTTTTAAATTATTTTATAAAAAAATTATAGAACTATATGTTAAAAAAAAATTGTAAAATGTGAGTTTGTCAATGTATTACCGGGAAGCACGTAAAAAGATAAAATTGAATTTGCTTCCCGTGTTTATCGGGAAGTTAAAATTTTCTTTCCGGTACTACACACCAAGAAGCAGGTAAAATTCAAGTCTGCTTTCTCGTGTGTAATACCAGAAAGCAAATACCTGCTTCCTGATGTTTAGTACTCGAAAGTAAATTTCAACTTCTCGGTGTTATACACCGAAAAGCATATTTGAATCGGAAAGTTGCGGGATATATTTTTTCTCAGTATTGAAGAGTAAGTTGGTATTTTTATTTATTTTTTGAAAAAGAAAAAACAAAACAAAAAAGTTCAATTTTGTGAAAATTTTAATATTAATTTAAAAATATATATTTTCTTTAATAAAAAAAAATTCAAAAGTGCAAACGATCCTATTGATAGCCTATGTTAGAACTTTTGCTTGGTATTAGTTAGGAATGACAATTTTTTCTCTGACCTACCCAATGTGTCTTAATTTGACCTGACCTGCCCCGTACATGAAATGGGGGTCAGGTACAAGTCTTCTTGTCCTGCTCTGCATGCAAGACATGGCAAGTTCAAATCTTATTCGTACCCTGCCTCGTCTCACCCTGCCCCATTACGCCCCGCCATAATAATTAGTCTTTTTTAATTTTTTTATTTAGTTCATTTATTTTTAATCTCTAATTTTTTAAAATAATTTTAATTTACTATTGGTATTAGACATAATATTAATATCTGAACAAATTTAATTTTTCTTGTATTTAAGTAGTATAAAATTAATTATTTTCATTAACATGGATAGTATTTATGTAATTTTATTAAATAAAAAACTAGTTAAATATCAAATAATATAATAAATTAATAATTTTTATTAAATTATTTATTTTTAAACTCAAATATCATTGCAAATTTAAAAATATAATTTTTTACAAAGTAATAAATAATATAAAAATTTTAATTAAAATATAATTATTTTGGTAAAATAAAGCAATGCAAGTCCCCTCAGAGCAGGACAGATTCTGGGTCAAAATCTTCTGCCCAAAATCAAACGGCAGGGCGGGGCAGGTCAGATTAATATGCAGGCAAGGCAAGTCCAATATTTCGATGATCTGCTCCGACTTGCCCTATTGTCATCCCTAATATTTGTTCCATCCATGTTCAATAATAAGTAATTTTAAAAATATATTTGAATATGGGTGTGTTCGATATGCTATTCGTCGTTGGATCAGTGGTTTCAATAGTGGTCAGAATAGTTATAGCTGTAGTGGTTTCAATAGCGGTCAGAATAACTGTAGCTGTAGTGGTTAGCTGTTTAAAATAGTGGTCTACATAGTGATTGTGATAGCGGTTAGATTTTAATTAGTGATAGCAGTTAGATATAAAATGACTAAAAAAGATATTAATTTGTAAAAATATACAAAACTAGACCTTATCAACTTTTTTTCTTAGTTTTAGACCAACCCTAAATTTTTTACACTTTTAAACTTTTTTATAAAAAAAAATTATAAAACTAAATTTAAAAAACAAAAGTGCAAAAAAGAGCTTCCCGGTATGTACTACCAGGAAGTTAAAATTTGCTTCACAATATTACACACTAGAAAGCAGGCTTGTCTGTTTCCTGGTGTGTAATACCAGGAAGCAAAATTCTGCTTCCTGGTATTACACACCAGGAAGCTGACAAAATTCAAGTCTGCTTCCCGATGTGTAGTACCGGAAAATAAATTTGTGCTTCCCGGTACTACACACGGGAAGCAAGTTTGAATTTTGTCTGCTTCCTGGTATTAATACCAGTAAGCTGCTGGATATATATTTTTTTTAGTATAGAATGGTAAAATCATTTTATCTGTTTTTTTAAAAAAATTCAAAAAAAGTTTAATTTTGTAAAACTTTTAATATTAGCCTAAAAATATAATTATTATTTTTTTAATGAAAACCTCAAAAGTGCAAAGATATACTTATACTAAAAATTTCAAATATATAAAATTAATAAAATTATAATTCACCGTGATTTATATTTATTGATGTATTTATTTTTTATTTCTTTATTAGTATAATATAAATTAAATATGACAACTATAATTAATATTTTAAATATAATAATTAACATTTTTAAAACATAATGTGATATAAATAAAAATGTGAATAAATAAAGTATTATTAAAATTTTAAAAATATAAATGGAGTGTTATATTCGTGTTTTTTAACGAACGCTAAATGGTGTTTGGAAAATAAATGTGTAAATAGTAAACCGTTTATTTTGAAAGTTATAACCAACCATCCATTTTTATAAGACGATATTTGAATAGTTTTTGAATGGTTGACGATAACAAAACCTAAATGTGTGTCTAAACACATAGGCTAAATGTGTGTCGTGTATCATATGTGTCCTATATTTTTAATTAATATTAATCAATTATTTTATTTTATATTTAATATGTGTTATATGAGGGATCAAAATTAAGTGGATACACTAAGTCGGGAGCAAATAGTAAAAGTTACAATGAGCCATCGGTGTCTACAGTTTTGATGTTAGTCAATGGTTTCACAAGTTGAAAACACTTTTATAGAAGAATATGTGCCAGCGGCAGAAAGGCCATATCATGATGCACCGATTATTTGGATAATCATTGTAAATTTGGATATTAGGAGAGTTCTCGTTATTAATGGCGGTTCGGCCAACATTCTATTCCTAATTATATTTCTAATCATATTGAAGCCCATATAATTAGACGAATCTAAAATTAGAAAAAAAAATATATAATTCTTGTGGGATTCAGTGAAGAAATTAAAGTTACCATTAATGAGATTGAGTTTGTAATGTATGCAGAAGGAATGAATATATAATGCAATTTAGGAAGAACTTGGATACACAAACCATCGGCTACCTTCTAGTTATCACTGGTTTATTAAATTCAAGCTCCCGTAGGTTGTGCAAGCAATTATAGAGAAGTATAAGCAGGCAAATGAGTGCTACATGAAACCATTAAAAAGGAAAACTAGAGAAATTATAACAATCATAACACAAGAGGGTGGAGAACAATATGGCTCCGTTCCACGATCAAGTTGGCGAAGTTGACATTGGTGAGGAAAGGAGAAAAAGGTGGTAATGGTGGGAGCTGCTCTAGATCCACACATCAAGCGGAGTTAATTACCTTCTTGAAAGTAAATGTGAGATGTTTTGCCTGGTCACATGCAACTATAACAAGCATAATAGATGAATTGGTGATCACACATTAGCTAAATATAAAAGGGAATGCAAAGTATATAAAGCAAAAGATAAGGAAGTTCGGCCGGGATAAAATAAAATCATAAATGAAGAAGTTAAAAAGATTCTTGTGAATAAAAGTATAAAGGAAGTTGAATATAATCAGATTGGTTGTTCGATCCGGTGGTGGTAAAGACGAAGGGTTTTCATTAACTTTACAAACTTTAAATAAAATTATATTAAATATAAAAGATTAAGTGCCCATTGATTAAATGTATAAGGTAAGAACATGGTAGCATAAAAAAAATGTAAATAAGGATAAGTAAATTGTATAAATATAATATTGTTAAAAAATACAGGATATGTTCCGTTGATATTGTATTTGGACATTAATTAAATAATAGGATACCCAAGTAAAATACCAAAATATTCATAAATAATAATATATAATAGAATCTTATGTATTTTATAAGATTAATATGATAAAAAAAATACAGTAAATAAATCCTAAACTTATCACAAGTTTTTATCTTGATTAGATTATTTTCTATCAATGGTATAAAATAGGCTATCGTATAAATGAGTCCGAGCCTAAAATAGATCGAAAGGCATAATTCAACAGATGAAAATTCCTATATTACCCTTTGTTAGTCTCAAGGGATGGAGAAGGTTAGGTTAGCCGAAAGATGGTTATCAGATTAAGGACGTAAGGTGCCTTTTCAGGGTAAGAAGAAGTAGAGAAAATGCTCGAGCCAATGTTCGATATCATGTTTTAATATGTAACCTACCGCTTACATGAGAAAAAATGGTATGGTATATACATATATGATGAATCAAATTACTTCCTACTTTTACCTTTGGAATTGTTTTGTAATTAAGTAAGGTATAAATGATGAAATTATAAATATATATATAGATTGTAAATGATCATTTGTGTATCATTTATCATATATAAATTAGTAAATGATCATTTATGTATTATTTATCACATATAAATTAGTAGCTCATAAGCATACAAAGCGCAAATAGTTAGTATATGAGATTATTGGAAACATTTAATCCAATTAGAAAAAAAGAAAAAAATTACTATAATTCCGATTATGTAAGTACACTCAACCAATCACATATCTTCTTTTTAATTATATTAAATATTGATATAGTAGAGATAAGGAATTTAAAAAGAATGTGGTAAGTGTTATTGTGATTTTTTTAGATGGGAGTAAAAATTAATTATGTGTTGTGAATACTGTAAATATAGTTAGTGGATTTCCATTTCTATACACATGTAGGACATGCACATAATAGTAGCATGCATTCTAACAAAAATTTGCTTTTCTCTCTTTGTCTCTTTCCATTGATCTTGTATTCTGATAACAATAAGGTTGGTGGTTGTTTGTTAATCTAAGGTTTCCAAGTTACCAGGTATTTTCTGATCCGAATTTATATCCGGTTAATATTAAACTGCTTTATTCTACACTATTCTATTTTCTTTTACAACACGTTATCAGCACGAGTATGCTCTCTAGTTGCCCATTTGCCGGATCTTCCAGATCAGAAAGTGTCTAGTGATGATGTTTTCTTTCTTCTGTGTGTTCTGGGGAATTTTGGAAATTTTTGGAAAAATACCATTATTCACCTGAGTTGAATAAATGGTGGATCTGGAAAGTTTGAAATAATAATATTATTCACCCGAGCTGAATAATTGAATTTTTGAAATTGAATTCTGGAAATCTGGAAATCTAAAAGAATGTGTTCTTATTTTGTAGAAAATGAAAAATCTAAAATTTGACGAGCTGGAAGTTTCTGGGAGAAATTCTATGAAATGGTGTGATGATTGCGAGTTAATATTAAAAACCAAAAAATTATTTGGGACCCTCAATAAGGAGGTGCAAACAACTGAGGTTGAGAAATGTAAAGCCATGTATATAATTAAAACACATCTGGTTAAGGATCTCAAAAATCAGTATATGAATATAAAAGATCCTGCAGATCTTTAGGTAGCTTTGAAATCCAAATATGATCGCCAAAAGGAAATCATGTTGCCTGAAGCACGTGATGAGTGGGCCAATTTAAGGTTCCAAGATTTTAAAGGTGTGAGCGAGTATAACTCCGCCATGTACATGATTGTGAACAAATTGAAAATGTGTGGGGAAACAAAAACAGACCATGATATGTTGGAAAAGACATTTACCACTTTCCATCCTTCTCAGACCATTCTACATCAACAGTATCGTGAAAAGAAATTTGTAAAATATGATGATTTGATTGGTTCATTAGATCTTGCTGAGAGACATAACCAGCTGTTGCTGAGAAACAGTGAAAGACGCCCTGTTGGCGCCCAAGCATTCCCAAAAGTGAATGCATATTATAATGAAAATCCAGGCCGTGGTCTTGGTTACCGTGGTCGTGGTCGTGGTCGTGGCCGTAATTCTGAGCGCTTGAATGATTATGGAAATGGACGTGGTAATGGCCGAGGTGGTCGAGGATCTGGAAATGGCCAGGGACGTGGTCGTAACAGGGATTATAGACATCCATATCATAATCCAAATGCTCCCCAGAAGTGGAATAATAATGCTAGTTCTAGCAAAGGGAAAGAAATTCAAGAACCACCAAAGTTCAATCGTGGTCTCTGTTATAGATATGGTTCCCCCACTTGTTTTTCGAGAACTTATCGCGCTTCCAAGCATGTAGTTGAAGCTTATCAGAAGCTGAGATGCGAACAAGAAAATGAAAAGAATAATGAAACAAATATGGCTGATGTTTTTGGCGATGGTTATACTGGTCCAGTCGACATATCAAATCTGGAAACTGCCGATTTCTTTGAAGATCCTGATGGGAAGATAGATCACCTGATTGGTGATGGGACTGTTAATTACAAGTGAATGTGTTTCCTTGTTTTGGAATATAAATAGAGTGGAATGTAATTTTGATTTTGATTGTAAATATTTGTAAATATTAATGAAAGATATTACATTTCCATTCAACTAATTTTGTGTATTATTTGATTGAAGTTATGAATTCAAACCAAGAAATGGCTTCACATGGGGATGTCTGTTTAGCCGATAGTGCTACAACCCATACAATTTTGAGAGATAGAAAATATTTTCTGGAATTGATTCCAATTCAAGTTAAAGTAAATACCATATCAGGTCCAGTAGATCTGATCGAAGGCTCCGGAAGAGCTTCAATTGTGTTACCAAATGACACTGAATTGGAAATCGAAAATGCATTATACTCTCGCAAATCCAGAAGAAATTTATTCAGTTTTAAAGATATACGAATGAATGATTATCACATCGAAACAGTTGATGAAAATACCTATGTATTATTTCAAGAAAATCAAGACAGAAGCTTGTCGTTGAAAAATTACCCATTTCATCATCTGAATTATATTATACAACCATCAGGCATGTTGAAACACATGTTTTTGAGAACCAGAAGTTCTCTGATCCCAGAATATTCCAGCTTTGGCATGATAGATTTGTGCATCCGGGATCCACAATGATGCAAAGAATAATAGTAAATTCAGAAGGGCATCCACTGAGAAATCATAAAATCCTACTGAATGATAAGGACCTGTGTATCCCATGTTTCCAAGGGAAATTGATAACGAAACCATCATTTACGAAAGTAGGTTTTGAATCTCCATCGTTTTTACAGAGAATTCAAGGAGATATATGTGGACCCATTCATCCACCTAATGGACCATTTCGCTACTTTATGGTATTGATAAATGCATCTGCAAGATAGTCTCATGTATGCTTGTTATCCACTCGCAATGTTGCTTTTGCAAAGTTGCTAGCACAGATTACTCGATTACGAGCTCATTTTCCAGATTACCCTATTAAGAGTATAAGACTTGATAATGCTGGGGAATTTACATCGAAAGCATTTGATGAATACTGTCAAGTATCTGGGATTGATATTGAACATCCAGTTCCGCATGTTCATACCCAAAATGGATTAGCTGAATCATTAATTAAGCGCCTTCAATTAATTGTGCGAACATTGTTAATGCGCTCGAAATTACCAGTAACTGATTGGGGACATGCTATATTGCATGCTGCAGTTTTGATTCGTATCCGTCCAATTGCTTATAACCAATATTCTCCATTACAATTGGTATCTGGGAATCCTCCTAACGTCTCACATTTGAGAACATTTGGGTGTGTTGTATATGTACCCATTACCCCAACTAAAAGAACGAAAATGGGGCCGCAAAGACATCTAGGAATATATGTGGGTTTTGATTCTTTATTTACAGCTAGATTCGCTGACTGTCATTTTGATGAAAGTAATTTTCCATCGCTTGGAAAAGGAAATAATTCTCCAGAAGAGAAATCTGAATTAACCTGGAAGGATTCAACTTTGGCGCATATGGATCCGCGTACCCCGCAATGTGAACTCGAAGTTCAAAGGATCCTACATTTACAAATGATAGCTAATCGAATGTCTGATACATTCAATGATACTTCGAAAATAACAAAGTCTTATATTGAAGCTGCTAATGTACCAGCAAGGGTAATTGTCCCAGAAGGACAATCTCAAAAGACAATAGCAAATGAAACTCCTACCCCTCGCCAGAAGCGTGGTAGACCCCCTGGTTCAAAAGATACAGTTCCAAGTAAAAGAAATAAAAATGATCTGGATCCTAAAACCACATATGATGAAATCCCAAAAATTGATGAGATTCCTGAAAATAGTCTCCCAGAAGGAGAAAATAATACGGAAATACCAGAATCAAAAAATGAAGAAATTTCCATAGACTTCATCTAAGAGACTTGGAATCGAAATGAAACAATTGTTGATGATTTATTTTCATATTCAGTGGCAGTTAGTATTTCATATGATGATTATGAGCCACGTGATATCCAAGAATGTAAAAATAGGCATGACTGGAAAAAATGGGAAGAAGCAATCCAGGCAGAATGAAATTCATTGAATAAACGGAAAGTTTTTGGACCTATAGTCCGAACACCTGAAGATGTTCAACCAGTTGGTTACAAATGGGTATTCGTTCGAAAAAGAAACGAAAGAAATGAAATTGTGAGATACAAAGCACGTTTGGTTGCACAAGGGTTCTCACAAAGACCTGGAATTGATTACGATGAAACGTATTCCGCAGTCATGGATACAATCACATTTCGATTTCTGTTAAGTCTTACAGTTGCTGAAAAACTGGAAATGTGTTTAATGGATGTAGTTACTGCATATCTATATGGATCACTTGATTCTGATATTTACATGAAGCTCCCAGAAGGACTGAAATTACCTGAATCTCATCGATCAAAATCTCGAAACTTGTATTCCATAAAGTTATAAAAATCCCTGTATGAATTGAAACAATCTGGAAGAATGTGGTATAACCGCCTGAGCGAGTATTTGGTTAAGGAAGGATACCAGAATAATACAATATGTCTGTGTATCTTCATAAAGAAATCAGGGTCTGGGTTTGCAATTATAGCAGTTCATGTGGATGATATGAATATCATTGGGACTCCAGAAGAGATCCAACAAACTGCTGAATATTTGAAAAAGGAGTTTGAAATGAAAGATTTGGGAAAAACAAAATATTGTCTTAGTCTGGAAATTGAACATAAATCAAATAGTATATTGATTTATCAGTCAACATAAGTTGAAAAGCTTCTGAAAAGATTTAATATGGATAATGCCCATCCGTTGAGTACACCCATGGTTGTAAGAACACTTGATCCCAAAAAGGATCCATTCCGACCGAAGGATGATGACGAACAATTACTTGGTCCTGAAGTACCATATCTGAGTGCGATTGGTGCGTTATTATATTTGGCTCAATGTACGAGACCAGATATCTCGTTTGCTGTAAATTTATTAGCGAGATATAGTTCTGCACCAACTCGTCGTCATTGGAATGGGATCAAACATATTTTGCGTTACCTGAAGGGTACAAAAGATTTGGGATTATTTTATACGAATTCTGATAAATTTCTGGGTTTGACTGGTTATGCCGATGCTGGATACCTTTCAGATCCGCATAAAGGACGTTCTCAAACTGGTTATATTTTCACGTATAATGGTACTGCGATCTCCTGGAGATCTATAAAACAAACTTTAGTAGCCACGTCCTCGAATCATGCTGAAATATTGGCATTACATAAAAAACAGTCGAGAGTGTATTTGGTTGAGATCAATGATCCAACATATTCAGAATTCATGTGGTATCTCCGAAACTACGAATGGGCCAACTGTAATTTTTGAAGATAATGTTGCATGCATTGCCCAAGTTCGGGGAGGTTACATCAAAGGAGATCTAACCAAGCACATTTCCCCAAAATTCTTCTACACCCACGAGCTTCAAAATACGGGTCAAATCGATGTGAAGCAAATCAGATCCAGCAATAATCTAGCCGATCTACTAACGAAATCGTTACCAATATCAACGTTCGAAAAGCTCGTTTACGAGATCGGAATGCGAAAGCTCTCCAAATTAGTAGATTAGATTATGGGTGTAATTATCAGGGGGAGTTTTTGTAATTGGATTCCACAACTGAACTCCTTTTCCTTCGTCCAGTTTTTGTCCCACTGAGTTTTTCTGGAAAGGTTTTAACGAGACAGTCATATGATGGAAATCCAAGAGGAGTGTTGTGAATACTGAAAATATAGTTAGTGGATTTCCACTTCTATACACGTGTAGTACATGCACATAATAATAGCATGCATTCTAACAAAAATTTGTTTTTCTCTCTCTGTCTCTTTCCATTGATCTTGTATTCTGATAACAATAAGGTTGGTGGTTGTTTGTTAATCTAAGGTTTCTAAGTTACCAGGTATTTTCTAATCCGAATTTATATCCGGTTAATATTAAACTGCTTTCTTCTACCCCATTCTATTTTCTTTTACAACATTATGGCTTTTTTTTTTTCTACTTGGAAGAGAGTATAGATTAATTATGGCAAACTAAAATGATCTGTAAATTGATTTTCCTCACGTGATGCAGCTGAGGGTGGATGAGTCCACAACGGGAGTGTGCACAAACCTGCATGAGGAGCGCGTGGTATTTTCCTGGCTACTGGATCTCAGCCACACACTAACCATCCATATACGCGACACAACCACGTGCCTTAGATTCACATTCACAAACACTTGTACGTTGGTTGTGAATTGGTAAATAAATAAATCGAGTATTGAAGTATTTCTTTGAAACTGCTGCTGCACTACAGTCCACAGGTGCTCATGTATCAAAATACTACTAGTATGCCATATTGACAAAGCGCATACCATCAAATGGTACTACGTACTTGCAGGAATGAATTGTCCATTGTGATGATTAGTGCAGAGGATTGTAGATTTTGCTGAAAAAGCATCACGTAATGTTACAGTGGGTCAAAAACACTAATCTTTGCAAATCATTAAGGTCAAGATTATGATCACTTTTTCATCATTGTACCTTGCATGCATCATCATTACAATAATCATCATCCACCACCTCGATTTTATCCACATAAAGAGAATATCAACCCCTAAACTCGATAAAATCTTGGTACTGTCACACATACATAAACTTCTCATCTGCAGTCCATCGCACCCTATTACTTGGTCACCTATATACATTAGTATAAGCGAGCAACAGTTAGATGTAATCTTTGTATTTAAATTTTGTCCTTTTGCAACTTAATTTATCATCATATCTGATTTGGTTGAAAGAACAAAAGAATATTTTAACATTGATGGTGTGACGTAAGAAAAGAGAAGTAGTGACAAGTTTAGAAATGATAAAATTGAAGTTTAGTGTAATGAAGGTTGTGGTTTGCTTTTCATAATCACTTCATTCACGCTATTGCTTGCGTTTTGACCCATCCATCCTTCACTCCAATCATTGTTTCGGTGTATATGTTGGCGCTCTATGTTTCTTTGAAGGAGCTTATTGAGAACGGTGCATTATTAGATTTTGATAAAATTTTGAAAATACAGGGCAATTTTAATAAAATTATTTACCAATTATTTTTATGGATCATAATAGAAAATAATAATTTATATAAATAAAATTTTTAAATATATATATTAAAAAATTCTATAGGGTGGGAAAAAACCGAAACCGAATTAAACCGAACCGAACCGGCATGTTTGATTCGATTCGGTTTTTTTTTTTAAATTCAGTTCGGTTCGGTTTTGAGGGTAGAAAATCGATTATATTTTCAGAGCTATTATCTTTTTACAAAATGCGTGTTTGGTAATAGTGTTTAAAATAGCGTTTAGTATTTCAATTAACGTTTAAAATAGCGTTATCAAAGACAGTGTTTAAGAAAGTTATATAGCTTTCAAGACAAACGCTAATTTACTTTATTATTCTTGATTACATCATTATTTTTTTTAATTATATTTATATAAATAATAATTTTAACAATTTTATATCTAACCACTAATTTAAAAACTAAAATTATACCAAATATTCAATACAACAACTACCTTTACAATTAATTTAAAATCTAATCAGTCAGCGGACTGCTAATGTTGATATATTGATCTATCAATTAATTAAAAATTTAATACCAAACATATTCGATTTTAGTTATAATTGTATTTTTTTAAAAATATTAAATATTTATATAATATAAATAAATTAAAACATTTATTATGAATATATATATTTGTAAATATAAAATCACTAATAAATAGTAGATTAAAATAATAATAAATAATAAATACTTAATCAAAATAAATTCTAATATCAACAACATATTCGATTAATAGAATATATAAAAATATATTTTGTATTTTATTAATTTAATATCAAATATTAAATTTTTTAAATTGGTGGAATCTACTGCTAACGTGAAATGGGAAGTGACATAATATGATTTTGACGATAAGCGGCGAAGTAAATGATTTGATGCGTGGACTGGAGTTTGGCATGCGTTATCAAATTTATTGCGAGTGTTGATGTGAATCTCATCATAATTATCATTGAGTGAGGGGTTTCAGAGCTTCTGTTATTTTGCTTTCAAGTTGCAGTATGCTTTTTGATTTTGAACCTTTTATTATTAACTTTTACTGTAATGCATGATTCAAGAATTTGAATGGTTGTACCATACTTTCATATATTTCCTATTTCCACCCAGCAGGATCCGAACACGAACACGAAGAAACTGGTTTTGTTTTGATTGGATTGGATTCGATTGGATTGGATTGAAAACATCGTTCAATTCGATACGAGTTACAAAATATTAATCGATTTTTTTTTTTTTAAATTGAGTTGGATTGGATTGAAAATTTATAATTCAATCCAACCCGATTATTTATATATGCATATTATAAAATATTATATTGATAATTTTTTTTTATTATATTATACTAAGATTTTATTTTTTATTTAATTTCCAACATATATGAAACTTTATTGAAATTGTTATATACATTATAAGTTGAAATATACCATTTGAAAAGTAAAATATATTTTTTATATAATTTATAAAGTAAAAATTTCATTAATAAAAAATACCCTACAAAATAGGTTGTGACGACTTGTTTCCATCACTATAATTTGCGAGGAAATATTTCCATCACAAATGTTAAATTGTTCCATCACAATTTTTACCTTAGAAAATTAAACTTAGTTATTAATTCAATCACAATTGTGACAAAATAGTGAGATATTTGTGATGCAATTTTTGTAACAAATTTGTGGTAGGATAAATATTGTGAGAGACATTTATAACCATTGTTAATAATTTTTTTGACGGAATTTGTGACGCAATTTGAAAAAAATAGTGACGAATTTGTGATGTGATTTGAAAAAAATAAGGGATAATGCAACTCTGAGTACTTAAAGTTGTACAAAATTTTCACTTAGGTACTCTAACTTTGCAATGTTTCATATAGGTACTCTCGCTTGCAAATTAAATTCATATATAGGTACTCCAACATTGTCATGTTTCATATAGATACTCCAATTTGCAAATTAGATCCTTATACATGTACTCCATCTTTGTGAAGTTTCATATAGGTACCTCAATCTTGTAGCGCCACATTATCCCCAGGATCTAAATGACCTGTAATTTGCAAGTTGAAGTACCTAAATGAAACCTCACAAAGTTGGAGTATCTAAGTGAAAAATTTGAAGGCAGAGATTTATCATTATTTTGGTTTCGATATGATGCATTTTTCTCGGATATTACGACTATTGGAATGAGCGATCGTGCTTCATCCGAAATGAATGTCATAGAAACACAAATATCAACTATTGGAATTGATGATTCTGATAGTAGTGACAACAATGGAGATGACAAAGAGGATGAGAACAAAATTAGGAATTCCAAGAATAGCCCGATTTATTTTGAGCCATTAACTTTGGAGAGAAAAAACAGAAAGACATAAGGAAATATTGGAAAACAACCAAAGGTCCAAGCTTCAGGGGCTGCTAGTTTAAGACAAAGCGTAACTGATATATGTGACATTATGAAGAGTAATAGGAACACAACTACACCAAACCTCGAATCAAAAGGACCAACAATTAAACAATGTTTAGAGGTATTACATGCTTTTCCTACAGATGCATTGGACGTCCTAGTTCGCTATTATGCGTTAACTCCTTTTGCCAAAAAAGAGATGAGAGAAATTTTCTTGGGACAATCGAATACTGAAGAAAGAGTTGGTTGGTCGAAATTTCTTTACCATGACAAGTATAATTAGGATGGAGAAAGCAAAATTATTCATTTAATTATGTTTCTGTCTGTTTATGTTTTTAGGATTATTAAAAGTAATTTTGTTTTATATTCTTAATGCTAGTTGAACTGAATTATGTCTTATATGTATTTTCATAAATATTATGTTTGGATTAATTTTTGATTATTGAATTCATACTTATACTTTATATCCACCTTCTTAACTGAATTATGTCTTATATTTATTTTTCTTAACCCTTGAAGGCCAAGGGGTAAGAAGGAAAAGTTCAATTTTTTGCATTCTTCCTATAGGAATGTTGTAGAACGTACTTTTGATGTGTGGAAAGTAAGATGGTCAATTTTAAGAGATATGTCGTATTATCCATTTGACATGCAAGTGAATGACATAACATAACTACATTAGGAAAAAAAAAGTGTCGACTTTGCATTCATGACAGCTAAAAATAAATCATATCAACCAAACTTAGACGAGATCACGGTTAGAAAACAAGTTCAAAATGTTTTTAGCCAAGATCAAGACTTGGGTAATTATTGGTTAGGAATGCGAAATATGCTTGCAAATAAAATTTCTTGATATTTCAAGTGTTTATTTTGTTATAAAATTTAAAACAAGTTTATTAGATTATAATATAAAAATATTACTTATATTTACATACTCAATGAATAATTTAAATAATTTTTTCAATTTTAAAATAATTATATCAAAACAAAATAATATTTATTTTTATTAATATATTAAACAATTATTAGAATAAATATTGTTATATAATAATTATCATATATATATACATTAACGGACCGTTTTCGGGCCTAGTATCTGGTGTCGTAATTTGGTGGTTTATTTGAGATTTGTCAAGAGTATTGATTTAAATTGTAATTTCCAAAATCCGGGTGGAGGGGGGCTTTTACTATTTGTCACCCTATAAAACTATTAGCTAACCCTAATTTTTCATTCGTGCCTCCTTTCACGAATCAGAACTGGGAGATATCGTTGAGTGCTAAAGTGATCGTTCGATCGATTCCCCATCGCAGTCTCGTTTCAGTAAGTTTCGTCAGCTTCTTTCCTGCTAGTGTTTTCCATATTCGTACTCTAACGTCAGCTCCCTGACATCTACGTGTAGGTGTTCCTTTTTGCGGTTCTGAATTTCCGTAAGACCTTGTTTGGATGACTAGCAGCACTGTTTCATTGATGTATTGTTCTGTTTTGTAATGTATTGTACTATACTGAAATCATGTTTGGATAAGTTGTACATTAATGAATTGTATTGTATTGTGTTTGGATTGATTGTATGGTATTGTTTCAAAACTGTTAAATGGTCATAATGCCCTTGACTATATTTCCTAGTTCAATATTTGGGAATTATCTGTTTGTGCAAGTTAATCCTAGTTCAATAAAGTGTGTTACCAATCAAAATTTCAGCTTACAATGCAAGTAAAATTCACACAACCACACCATCCATCATTCTAGTTTTGACCAAAAGTGCCTAAAAAATCACTTAGTACAAAAAACGCTTAATAAAGTGTTATCATCCTAAAAAAATAATCATAAACATCAGTCATATAATCCATCATTCTAAATTTGGAATACTACATAAATATAATTCATAATCTAGTCACTTAACACATGAAATCTAAATTGAATTTCGTTGAACTTAATCTTCACCAAACATATGCATAAGGACTACTACCTTGCGACGCTCCGCTGGGTATGATAAAAACATGTTAAGTAATCATCGTTTCTCTGAAAGAGTCATAAATGTCTTTTTCTCCATATGTGGCAGAAGTCCTAGTGGAATCAATAATTCCAGTAGTTCAGTTCCAGCTACAGGTGGTTTATTCCATGATGTTATTGCAGTAGCCAAATTTTAACCCAATCTTTCCAAGACCTCCAAGCTAGGATCAGAATCAGAAGTTACTGTTTTGGCTATCTTATTTCTTTGTCCTAAAGAAGTAGGTTGTGACAGATACCTTGATGTTGGTGTTTGTGGTCCTTCTGAATCATCTTCAAAGTCAAATAAAGTTTGATTCACAGAATCAACCCTATCTTCATTCCCTTCATTGATAGACTCTTCAACAAGTGGAGATCTTTTATTCAGTAAATTATCTATCACTCTTTTTTGAACGTTAGAAGGTCCTTCACTATATGCTCCGGTAGCCATATCTTTCCCATATAGCTCAAATAGTGAGTTATAATTCCGTACGCGTTTGTGTCTAAGTTCAGCAGCTCCAGGATTAGCCTATTGAACAACAACAATCATGAAAGTGCACTAATTAATCTTGATAAAATATTAATAAGATGAGACATAGAAATTGAGTAAAAGAAACAATACAAAATGAGTTGTTGAAGTTGATATTTAACCTGGATAAGTTGTTGTCACATCTCTTCCTCAGCTTCCATCATCTCCGTAAGTGGATTCCAAGAAAATTCACTTAATCCATGCATACAATTGTACCACTTATTCCACTATTTTTTAATATTTCTTATCCGATTATGTACTCGCTCTTTATGCCATTGTTTATCAGGAATTTTCTCTTTCAATTCTTTCACAATTTCATCCCTAGCATGAGAAGTGGAGGTGCCTCATACTCTATTTCCTAAGTTGTTTTGATTCTTCAAAGAATCCATAACTACATCGTCCATATGAGTGGTCCAGACACAAACATCAGTATTGTTTGACGTTTGATTCTTCCTAGGCATTTTGGCTGCACAAAGTATATTATTTTAATAAATTGCATCCAGAAAATGTGCTCTTCACATTAAGCAAAACAAAACAAACCCAGTACACAACAAGTCTTCACCATTATAAAGTGAACAAAACAATTAAAATAATGTGAATTCAACACTGTGAATTACAAAACAAAGCAACTAAAAGTACAATCCTAAGAATAATTCAAAGTCAATAACAGAAAACACAAAATAGTATAATACAATCTCTCAAGTGGTTGAATAATCTAACCACATATGAGCCGCAATAGAATCCCTAACAATTTCACCTAGCCTAATTTCCTCTGCACTATTCCTAACAATTGAATTTACTTGTTGTCCAACATTATTCATATTGAACCTTCCAATCGAACTCCCTTTGTATTTCATCATTTGGATATATACTCTTCAAGTAGTTGTGTACAATACAACAAGTAAGAATTATTAAATTTTGTGTTCGCACATTATAATTTGGTTGGATTCCACTACATATCCTAGGAAATCTCATCTTTAGCACACCAAATGCTCGCTCCATTGCATTACATAAGGATGCATGACGCTTGTGAAACAATTCACAAACAGTTCGAGGGGGATTTGTTGAGTATTCTTTCAAATGATAACGCTCACCCCTATAAGGTCTGATAAGCCCGCTCCTTAACATGAATCCGGCATCAACTAGATAGTATTTTCCTAGAAACAATATACAAGTTAAATTATTATAAATTATACATGCTTAATATTACATTAACTTTTCATAACATAATTACCTTCAAATATTTTTAGACCATTAGTTGTTGTTAATGCATCTTTAATTATTCTTGAATCAGATGCAGTCGCCTCCCACCCGACTAAGACATACGTAAATTTCAAATCGAAAGTGCAAGTTGCTAGCACATTTTGTGTTGGATAATCTTTCCTTCCTCGAAGCCTAGCTGTCACGCCATAACCCACCCCCGGTCCGGTGATGGACCATCCCGAAGGCGAGCTATGACGGACCTATGAAGGCAATTGTGCCAAACCTGTACATTGTTAGTTATCATAAATTGATACACTCTATCAAAATGTAAGTAACAAAAATAAAATAAAAATAGTAAAAATAGCTTACTTAGCTATTTTAAAACATGTGTTCAATAAACATTTATAGATATACATATAACCTCAAAAACATTTATACATCACTCAAGAGTTCATTTAAATATTTACAAATACCCAATTGATATCATTAGGTATTAAAATTTACGAAATAAAAATATGCCCAATACACATCTACTATGGACATATAACAAAATGAGTAATGACTCCATGAGAGGTTATCCGAAGCCCGACCAAAAGAACCTGCTCGATCACCTGCTCCATTTTAATTTTTTTATTTAAAAAATACAAAATAAAAAGAAACTGAAGGGTAAGCTATATAGCCAAGTTGGTAAAAATCTTGTCCCAAAAACACAGACACACAAATGCTCTATATAAATTTAGCTAAGTGTCACACAAGATACAATTGAAGTTTTGCCTTTAGCTTCACCATACAATAATTCAACCATTAACTCATATCAAGCAAACAAGATCAATAAAATAAAATAAAGTAAGACATTAAAACATGCTAACATCGATATGCATTATTCTTGCTTATGTTAATGCAAATGCAACATTAAGGTAACTTGCGGCACAAGTAACCGGATCAAACAATTTTCGTAAGTCGAGACAAAAGAAACTTGTGCTTGAGATAGGTTGGAGGAATACTAAAAGAGGTAAAAATGGTCAACATACATGGCTATGAACTCTTATAGACTCAATCAATTTAATGAAACCGAATTTACCAATGCTTAACACTCGAAGACTTTTCGAAATTTAAAATATAAAAGAAACAACCCACTAAATTATAAAAAAATATAATTAAATAGTAGGTATCAACAAAAAACACTAAACTTAAATTTTATCCTAAACGGAGCTAAAACAAAAGAGAACGGAGATAAATAAGTCTGCTATTAAAACCTGAAATTTCATGAACGCCTGAAGGAGTTTCTAAAATTTTAAACATAAAACCGGCCCAGTAAATTCTAAAAAAATATATAATTAAATAGTATACATCCTAACGAATGTGTGACCACCAACTTTGTCCAAAACGGATTTAAAACGGAAGAGAACGGAGTTAAAGAAATTTACTATTAAAACTGAAATTTAATGAACACCTGAATGATTTTCTAAATTTTTAAATATATAAAACAGCCCAGTAAATTATAAAATAAAATATAAGTAAATAGTAGATATCATAACAAATGCATGGCCTCAAATTTTGTCCAAAACAGATTTAAAACGGATGAGAATGAAGATAAAGAAGTTTGCTATTAAAACCTGAAATTTTACAACTAGTTTATGACCATCTGAGCGACTTGCTCAATTCTAAAACACAACCGGATCAACTCGAAATGAAACCAAATTTTAAACCTAACATCTATAGCTACCAAATAACACAATTATATAAATTACTCGACCATCAGCCCATCCGTTTGATCTCCTAGAACTGCAAAAGTGACCTACTTGGTCATCTTTTTATAACTATATAGGAACATACTAATTGACACCTAAATGTGATGTAAGCCCAATTATTAATTAAAAACCTACGGCGCAATAACACTAATATGATATGATCAATTTAGAACTCAACTAAACGACTGCCACTATATGTGACATCTCAACTCTATACCAAAACTCTAAACTACCTAAATGTCACTATGTGTGATAGTATGCACAACTCACAAATTAACTCCAAAGTCAAGCACAAGAAAAAAAACACTAATATATACATTGCAAAACCATCACTCAAATACATAACCGAAACCATAATCGGCCAATAAAGCATCAATATAACCATTGCCCAAAACCATAAGATGCACAACACTACTATATAAATAAGAAAATGATCATCCGAATTACAATTTTCAATGCTCGATTAGCCTATAAACACTTGGTGAAATGGGAACACTATAAGACCAGAGCTCCGTTATCGGATTTAAATCCGCACTTCCATTCTATGAATGACACTATAGACCGAAGTCTCACTATTGAGTCGAAGCCCCACAATTAGACCGAAGTCTACACTAATGGCGTTTTCTCTCGCCATGTCACCGCAATGGTGTCGAAGTACATCATTAACCCCTAAGGCGCCTTTTCATCACCAGATACACTATAAACTAAAAACGGGCATTAAGGTGTTTCACTTTGCACTTAGTCAATTTATTTTATACACTCCATGAGATTATTAGCACTAATATCAGCATACCAAACCATAACAAGCAGAGATTCAACATCAAGGTATATTAAAGCAGAGACTCAATACAACTCTAACATTTCCACTGTAATGATTAACTAAACTAAAATTTTATTTTACACTAGTCTCTAATTTTAATTTACATTAAAGCATTAACTATAAAACACAATACATCAAATTTAATATGCAGCAAAAACCAAGAAGAACAATCATAAACAAACAATATGTAGGGCGAAAACAGATTTTACCAACATTTAGCGCTAAACCCAAATTTAACAAAACAGACTCTCCTTCTAGTTCTTGTTCTCCGCTTGGTGGTCACCTGAGACCCCAAAGCAAAACTCAATTCAGTTTGCAAAATCCATTACTTATTGTTCCGTGAAATCAGTATTCACACACAATTATGATTTTAAAATCATAAAAATATCTTTTTAAAAGACTAGTATTTGTTTAAACCAAGAACCAATTCAGCTTATCTTTTCTCAAAATCGTTTCCAATATACTCACACACCCTTTAAACTAATTCAAAAACAAGGTAGCTCATTTGATTTAGGAAAATAAATCGAATTCACTTGACGAAGGAATTGTAGGCTCACAAAAAATTCTGCAGATTAGAAATCCAATGAACATAGTCAAAATCCATCAATTACCCATAGAGTTAGAGTTCAACTTTACCTCAAAATCATGTTGTTTAAATTGTGGAATCCCTTTTGACCAAAATGGATGACTATCTAACAAACCAAACCCTAAAAGAAACAATTGAAGGAGAGCTTATTAAAATCCTCAAATCGAGTTCAAAAATCACGATAGATGAAATCAGTTACCTTATTGACTTACAAGGAGATCGAAGACTCCCCAAAATACCCATTTCAGTTAGTTTGGAGGAGATGGTGGAATTGAAAGGGTTTCCTTTATTTGCCATCAAAAGTTAAGAAAATCTTGAGACATGCATGAAATTTTGATGAAGAAGAGCAAGATGCTCTGTTTTGGTAATTGAAAACAAGCGTACTATAAAGGAAGGGGAAAATGTATGTTATTCTAATGGGCTTGGGCCAATTGGCTAGTTGGACCCAATTTATTGGATTTGGGCTCTTTCGAGGCCAAGTCCGATATTAGGTTCATTCCAAATCGAATCCAAGATCACTTTTTTTAGAATCAATATGAAAGATATTCGAGTTATCGCAAATTTTAAAACTCAATTAGGAGACAAATTATTTTTGGACCCTTTTTGAATAAAAATATTAAACAACAAAATATCAAATTTTCAATCACGAATATTCTAAAATACGGAACATTCAAATACTAGCTACTGATCATTTGTTTTCTTCCCCAATTAATGATATCTGCCTGATATATACTTTTAATTTTCTAAGTGAAAATTTTCAAAAGCACCGGTTTCAAATAAAAAAATTCCAATAAATCAAACTCACTCAAATCACTTAATTATTATTATTATTTTCAATAAAAATCTTTTAAAAATTCTAGGTCCATTGTCAGGACGTTACACTAGCAATTTCACTTTTTGGTATTTTAACACGTATATGCGTGCCATCAATTGCACCAACACAATTATGAAATTAAACTATAAAATTTAAACTAATAATGTAGATAAATTATCCAAGAATTTTAATTATTAGTTATTGTATTCACCTTAAAATAGGGGAACAACTTAGACTTGGTGGCTATCTCTTTCGGAACATGAGAACCATCATGTTGTATAAGAAATTTATCCTCCAATTTTGTTAATGCTCTCAAAACATTGTGGAAGTGACGACTTGTAGACTCCCCTGAGCGTCGAAATCAACATGATGCAACCCTATTTGTTTCATTATGACCTAATATATAAAGTGCTTTAGCAACTTGTTCTTCAACACTTACTCTCACAGTTGGTCTAAGATCACCTTCCCTAACTAATATGTCACATAATCTTATAAAAGCCGGTGCCCTCATTCGAATAACATGTCGACAAAATGCACTATTAAGCAAGTGTTTCATAAGTTTATCCCTAACTCTTTCACCTTCAAGTCGTAAATTACATTGAACTAAATTTCTTCTATTCCTATTTCGTAATTGAAATAACCAAACCCAACTAACCGCAAATCATACAAACTGTGCAACTACAGAAAGAATATGTTGTCTTTGTAAAATATCTTCTTCATCCATCTACATTGTAATAATAAATTAAATTGTTAACAACAAATTTCTATCACTACATTCTTATTATTTTAGGAATAATAAATTAAAACTAGGAATTAAATTTGATCACAACATTCTTAATATTCTAGGAATAATAAATTAAAACTAGGAATAATAAATTTCTATCACAATACCCAACACTAGAAACCTAATTTCAAGACACAAAACATAATCTAAATTCAAAATCATGTGCATTGTTTAATTTCTGTCTCTATCTAATTTTAATTTTTTATGTATTGTTTTCAGAAACAAAGATCATTATTACATAGTACAAAAACTAAAAACCAAAATCTTATTATTCTAGGAATAATAAATTAAAACTAGAAACAATAAATTTCTATCACAATTCCCAATACTAAGAACCAAATTTCAATACACAAAACATAATCTAAATTCAAATTCAAAGTCATGTGCATTGTTTAATTTCTGTCTCTATGTAATTTGAATTTTTTTATGTATTGTTTTCAGAAATAAAGGTCATTATTACATACTACAAAAATAAAAAATCAAAATCTTTTGCACACATATAAAAAATCTCCTATATTCTAGAAAAATTGTAACTAATGCAATTCATCGAACATATAGAGTGCGTAATAAATTCATTCAATAAATATTTGAAAACACACCTGCAATTGGCTGATGTTGAAGCGTTTGACGCTGTTGTTACGCCTCGATTTGTAAAAAGTGAAATCGGTTGGTGTTGAAGTTCAAGCCGTGAGTTGGTGATGCCGCGTTTTGTTCGTGCGAAAAGCCGGGTTTGTGCGAATGATGTAGAAAATATTAGAAATTGATTTTAATAAAGGGTAAAATTGGAATATAGGTAATTACTAAGGATAAAATGGAAAATGAAAAAAATAAACCAACGCGAACACACCGATTTGGTGTGTTGAGAAAAGGAGAGAAAATGAGGATTTTGAAACGACGTGAAATATTAATGAATAAAACAAGACAATTTTAACACACGAAACAAACGTTGTTTTGGTTTCAACGAAATAAAACAATACAACCTAAACACATGAAACAAACAAGACCTAACAGTTCTGTCCGGGTTCCGTTTGAGGTCTCAAATTTCGGTAAGTCTTTTCTATCCCACTCTTAAATTTGGGTTTTATATTGTTAGTCAGGTTATTAATCTTGTGATTCTGTCAATTAGGTGTTGTTCCGTAAGGGTTCTGTTCGGTAGGCGTTATGGATTGTAGTGACACTGTAGTTTAAGTCATTCAATAAGTCTTGCCATTCCGTATAGTTGGATTCGTAGATTTTCAGTGGCTGTCTGGTTCGGTTAGGGTTGTATTCTGTGGGGTTCGGGTTTGATTGGAATTCCGTATTCTGCGATTACCCTATCTGGTTTTGTTTTCAGTGGCTGTCATTCATCTTGCTATTGATTCTGCCGTCTTTGGTTAGTAGTTCATTTTTAGTCCGATACTTTGCCTGTTGTACTGCTTTATGGTTGTTGCATGAGTCTGATTGTATGTTTGTTTACTTACCTGAAATTTCAGTCTACTGTTGTATACCCGAATGTGAGTTTGTGTGTGTACTAAAATTATAGAATGACTGAAATAATAAATTAATCATTGAACTTGATGAACTAGTTTGTTAAACACTATAATTAACCGAAAAAATTGGCCTAGGACAGCTTTGGATGGAATTCATGACATGCCTAGGAATAAAGGATCCTCACATTGTTTTTATCGGCTTGAAGTGTCATTACTGATACCGAACTGATCGGCTTCAGCATTACTGAGTTACTAATACTGGGCTTCGGCCAACACTGATATTGTACTGTTATATTCCGTTTTCTGTTGAATAACTACTTCGGCAATATTCTAAAAATATATGAAGTTTAAATTGTGTTGTCATGGTATTGATGGTTATTCGTGGCGTCAATTGGATTATTAAACGATAAGATTAATGCTGTTTAGTCCTGTATGAATTGGAATTAATGAACTGATCACGTCTGGGTGGAACTGGGTGCCGTCGGGATGAGTTTTAATAGCTAAATGGACAAACAAGATAACTGAGTTAATTTAGCTGAATATAAATTTTTGAACCAAAACTGTATAGGAACTTAATAACGAAAAATTTAGTTTCCAGGGGCGTTACCCCCAGACCCAGCGAGCGGAACCCCCGAAGACGTAATCATAACGTCTTATAATTAATAGGACCTTAAACCGCGAACTTTAGAAACCTATTTTTGGTATGATTAAGGGACGTATAAAATTACACTAAATGGATTATTGAGTTCTGGCTAACGAAATAAATAAATAAAATATTGATTGATAGGATGATTGATATGTTACCTGATATAGTGGACTCCAGGGAGTCTGTAGAGCCTTGCATTGTGTGCTCCCATTGTTAGAGCTGAATCTAGGCCATTTTGTATGTGTGTGTTTGGAACATTAGCGCTAACTTAGACTAATTCATAGTTTAACGTTTCTTTTATTTCTTCCTATTCTGTAATCTGCGAATGAAAATCCCAAGTTGTGTGCAGGTACTCCGATTGTTTAGGCGTTGTCTCATTACTTGGATCACGACATACATCAGCACTTTCATATAGTTTTTTTTATTTAATTTCTGGACATTTGTATTGGACTGTTTTGGGACTGCATCGCTGGATTTGTTTTTATACTTGCTGGATATTGATATTATTATGTGAGTTTGGGATTTTGGGACTGTATGATTGATATTTTGGGTTTTATTGCTGAACTGAATTATTTGGGTTTTGATTATATAACTATTGGCGTTATACATTTGTTGTGTGGCGTCAGACTCTTTTCCGTGGTTCTACCAGGATGGGGGTTTGTTGTTAAAATATCCTTAATGGTCGTTTTACCATTTCTGTTGCTTATAAGTTATTTATTATCAGTTTAAATAAATACGTCAACTGTTTATCAACAACTTATTACTCAGCTTAGGTAAACAAGTAATAAAATTATTTTTAAGCTACTCATAATCTGTAAGTTATTTATAATCTATAATTCAAAAAGTTTAAGTTTAAGAAACACCTTTAGAACAAATTCTAAGCAACTTTTTCCCGTTTACAAAATAGAGGTTCAACATGCTCCTCAACGCCCATCCAAATCCTAATCTCATCATATAATGAGCCATGTAAAACCGACGAGAAGGATAATAATGAGGCACAAGTAAAGGCCCAAACCAGAGAGCTTAATCCAAAGTTGCACTGTTCAATATATTCACGTTTTTAGTTAGAAATTAACGTTTCTAAAAATTTTAGAAATTTGATTAAAATTAAAATTTTAATTTTAAAAATACCTAATTTCATTAGTAACAATTTAACAAAATGGTTTAATCCAAAATGTTAATTTTTGTAACGCTATTATGAGAAATATTTGAGAGGTTTTAAAAAATTTAAATTTATTAAAAGTACCAAATTATCGCGTTTTTATTTAGAACTAGTAAATTGTATCGTGAGACTGCCATTTTATATTATTAATTTTAGGTTTTAGTAATAATATACTAATAGTTAATTAATTTTTTAATTAAATAATTATGGAAAAATTATAGAAACTAATAAAAAAAGTTTAAAATTTTAAAACTAATTCAAAAAAGTTTCATTTATATTTTTAATCTAATAAAACTTTGACTTTCAAAAATAGTCCTTCACAGTTGTGAAGGACTATTTTTGAAAAATGAAAGTTTGAAAGATTATTTTTGTGAAGATTTTAAAACTGGGCTATATAGTGTAAATAAAAATTATAAAAGACTAAAAATAAAATTCTCCCAATAATTATATATATATAATTATTTGATAATTTTAAAATTATTTATATTAATATATCAATTTTGTCATCTATAATTATTAAATTATATCAGTTTAAATTTTTACTAAAAAAATAAAAATAAATAATATTTATTAATTTAAGAGTGTGAAGTTAGCTAATAGTTTGTATAGTTTATATATATTTTGCTAAGTATTAATCTACATTTTTTTTAAATAAAAAGAATTGATAGAAAATAAAAATAGAAATAAATAAATACACTTTCTCACATTAGAATTTAAATAAATATTAATATATACAAAGTAATTGCAATGTATATGTGATATATGTGGAATAATATTTTACTCCTGAATTTCACTAATTCTTATAACAATATAAATATCATTTGAGTAGTGAAAATAATCACTATATCCCAATAGTTTAAAAATATATACATATAATATGTACCCACGATATAAGATATTTATTTTGGTTTTCGAAATTTTATTAGTTAAAACATTAGTTTAATTATAATATGGATTTACTATGAGTTTGGAAAAAAATAAATAAAAAATAAAAGTTTTAAAAATATAAAAATAAATAAATAAATTTTTAGATAACTAAAGTAGGTAAACAATAAAACGAATATTCAATTATATTTCAAAATTTTTAAATAAATTATAATAATTTATTCCAATATAATAGTATAAATTATGATCATTTTAAAATAAATAAATAGAAATCAAACACAATGTAAAATAGAAAAATAAATAAAATTGACTTAAAAAAACCCTCACCAACATCAATAGAAGGGTATAGATACAGAAGGGAATAGATAGTTGACATTAAAGAGAAACTATTCCTACCAAGACTATAATTGTTTAATGCACTTCTTGCCTTATCAAGTAGGAGAATTCTTGGTGATTTGATACAGCTCTAGCAATTGCAATTCTGGTTGCAATTAAATTATTTTTATAACTATTTTAAATCAGTTAGGTATTTAGAGGCGGATAAAATTAGAACGTTTATATATATTATATTGATAATAATAAATATATTAAACAAATATATAAATAGATTCTGTAAATTAATTCTTTTTAAATAAATATATAAACATGGATTGACTTTGGGTTTGCTTATATTAATTGGGCCGACAATTTAGAATATAGAGATTGGACTGTATGACAAAAGAGACTTAAGGCCCACCGAAGCCCATTAGAAGAGAGTAAGAAAAATGAAACCCTAGAAACCAACTATAAATTCCCTTCAGAATCGACTAGGGTTTAGAGCCACTCTTCTTCATCTTCGGCGAGAGACAGAGAGAAAGAGAGAGCGAGAGAAGATGCCGGCTGGACACGGTTTGAGGTCACGAACTAGGGATTTGTTCGCTCGTCCCTTCAGGAAGAAGGGTTTCATCCCATTGTCTACCTACCTCAGAACCTACAAGATCGGCGATTTCGTCGATGTTAAGGTTAATGGCGCCGTACACAAGGGTATGCCACACAAGTTCTACCATGGCCGCACTGGCCGCGTCTGGAATGTCACCAAGCGCGCTATCGGTGTCGAAGTCAACAAGCAGGTCTATTTTCGATTCCCTTTTTCTTTCAATCCTTCAGATCCGCTTTTGTTTTTTTGCATTTTATTGTATTGCTGTGAATCCTTGTATAGGTTGAAAATTATTTTACTTGTATTATTGTCACAGTTCTTATTATTATTTATATTGTTGATATTCTGTGTCTGATAAATTTGGTTTTATAGTATATGTACCGTAACTCATTGATAGTCCTCGTAGCATCTGTGTATGATTGAAGTTATTGGTTTAACAGTACGCGTTTTGATTTAAGTTGGGATTAAGTTACAGTTGTTTTTGAGGTTTAGATAGTTTTGTTGGTTTAACATGTTGATAATACTGTTGTTTAATGTTTAAATACATGACGAGACTATGTGTGATTGAAGTTACAGTCTAATTTGTTTAGATATTTTTGTTGGTTTAACAGTTGATAATACTGTTGTGTGATTGAAGTTGCTATTATTCTGTGTGATTGAAGTTGCTATTATTCTGTGTGATTGAAGTTGCAATTATTCTGTGTGATTGAAGTTGCAATTATTCTGTGTGATTGAAGTTGCAATTATTCTGTGTGATTGAAGTTGCAATTATTCTGTGTGATTGAAGTTGCAATTATTCTGTGTGATTGAAGTTGCAGGTTAATTTGTATATTGTTTTTGAGGTTTAAATAGTTTTGTTGAATGTTGTTGAGTGTATATGACTTGTTTGCTTGTACAGGTAGGTAACAGGATTATCAGGAAGAGGATTCATGTTCGGGTTGAGCATGTACAACCATCAAGGTGCACTGAGGAGCTCAAACTGAGGATCAAGAAGAATGATCTACTTAAGGCTGAAGCAAAGGCAAGAGGTGAGGTCATCAGCACAAAGAGGCAGCCAGAGGGACCTAAACCAGGTTTCTTGGTTGAAGGTGCAACCTTGGAAACTGTCACTCCCATTCCATATGATGTTGTTAATGATCTTAAAGGAGGGTATTAGGTTTTTTCTTGGTTTTTTTGGTGTCTGTCTTATTACTGCTTATCAACTTATTTGGATGTTTGTTTTGATTTTGAGAGGACTGCCTATGGCAAATATGTTTATTTTGTTGCAATTAATATTAGAGACAAGGAATGTTTTTGAATACAAATTGTTATGGGTTTAAGTTCTTAAGGTGGTATTAGAATTCATTTTTTTGTGATTGCTTGCCCTTTTTGCCTTTTGGATTTTGTGCCTTCTAGATTTTCGAAGTTAGTATTTTTGAAGTTTAAATATTTCATTGGAAGTTCCGAATACTTATGAAGAGTTATTTTGTAGTCTGTAATGCATATTTGTTGAATGTTCATATGTGGAATATATTGGAAGGTGTAGAGGAATTTGAGGGTAAAAACCCAGTCATTTGCATATGTTTAGTAGTATGATTATTATGATTAAGAACAAATGATGGGATTCTATCATACTGGTATCTGTGTTTAATTTGGTTGTTAAGGTTTTTAGGTAAAACTTCTTTGATTTGTGGTAACCGTGTAGATTTGTGTAAATTTATTTGGCTTGCAAATAAGTGTCTATATAAAGTTGAACGTGTTTTCTTTCTAATGGAAGTTAACAATGGCGTGGGCCTGTTTTTAGAAGTAGATGTTGGTGGCCTGGTGGAGGTTTATTGTCTTTTTCTTAATTCCTAATTAAGGTCAAGAATCTGTGTAACTCTCTTTTTTGATTTTCTTAATTGAGAGGTGTATTGGTTTAATTGTTGGTGTACAATATTTTTTTCATATTTTTTTATTAAATAACAATGAATCGAGTATTATTAATTTTATGGTGAATAAACACTAAAAAAATACTTAGAGAGAGGGATTCCTTTATAAGGCAAGAAAAATGTAATATAGATAAACAAGAATATTTTGCAAAGGACGCGGAGAGGGAGGATCTTTCCCGGAGATATTTTCCCTCTACCAGAACAATATTTCTAAGGAGATTTACAATCGCTATTTCTGTCATTAAGAAAAAAACGTTTCTACAATTAAGAAAGAAAAAAAGGAAAAACAAAAGGAATTTTCTTTACTTTTTAGGTTCAAATCGAGTTTTGAATGCTGTTGCTTTCATAACTCCATTCAAAGGCATGGATTTTTGTATGAGATATGTGAACATTTTGCTTTGTTTTAAATCCAAATAATTTCCCTTAATCACAACAATAAAATTAGTGATAATAGTTAATGTAAGAACTGTACTTGTTCAACTTTATGTATTTCGTACATCAAAAATTGTTAATTCAAGTCAATAAGAGTTTATTTTGACATGGTGCTTCTATAACTAGTGATGAACCAAAGTGGAGAACCATATTCCCTTTGGAATGGTATTAAGGATTTGTTATTGTTTTATTATTAACTAGATAATTAGTCCGCGCGACGCAGTTGTTAAAATATAAATAGTAAAGTAATTTAAAATAATTAGTAATTATTTAAATATTAATTAAAAATGTAATTTTAAAGTAATATATTATTTTATTTATATATTCTTTTATAATTTATATATTTAATAAATTATTTAATTTTATTTAAACTAACTAAATATATTTGAATAGTTATTTAAATAAATTTTAAATAATTTATTATTTTATTAATAGTATTTTTTATAATTATATATTAAAAAAATTATTTAATTTTGAAAGTGTTGTTTATTCTAATAGAATAACTGAGTGATGATAATATATCAAATGGAATTTAAATCAAGTGGTAGATTAAGTGATATATTTTAATTCAATTCATAATATATTTAATACAGTTGAATTAAATGATAATTGATAAAATAATTGAGTGGCATATATGTAATTAGTAGTAAAACTTGAACTAATTCTAAAATTAATTGATAAAATAATTAAGTGGCATATATGTAATT
This sequence comes from Cardiospermum halicacabum, assembly GCA_031304145.1. Lineage (NCBI taxonomy): Eukaryota > Viridiplantae > Streptophyta > Magnoliopsida > Sapindales > Sapindaceae > Cardiospermum > Cardiospermum halicacabum. Next base: position 13,195,713 of record CM062393.1, read on the forward strand.
AGTAGTAAAACTTGAACTTAATTTTTAATACTAAAATTCTAAGCTGCCACATCATCGATTTTTGTAGTTCTTTTATATATACATAGATAGATTATTAAAAATATTAACTAAAGAATAAAATAATTTTTCTTTTTCAAAATCATAAATTTTCAAAATCATAATTATTCCAGTGATGTGGTAATCCACGCACAACCCCAACCCCAGAAGCATCCGGTAATTTAAAGTCCAAACCCAGACCTAATGATTACGAGAGGTCCATAGGTCCAGTGATTCGATACCTGATACCTCTCAGCTGATAGATTTTGATGTGAAGAGGATTTTGAATTTTACCGAGATTCTTCCGTCATAATTTCGATAAGATCTTCCATCGAACTCTTCAAAATTCTGCCAAAATCACTTTTTATAGTACTTTCATGTCCGATCACATACAATTTACGATTTCAGTTATTTTATAAATTTTGGGTAATCGAACTTAGAACCCCATATGTGTGATTGCTCCAAGTCAACAATCACGATCGGAAGTAGTTGTTATCATTAATATTATCTTTTATTTTACCTTTTAAAGTAAAAAACTAATTTAAATATCCAAGTTTTTATGACAGACACTATAGTGTCTCCAAAATGCACTCGAGCATGTAGCGGACCGAACTGCCACATCTGAACCACTGCATCATCAATACGCATTGTACCATTTGATAAATTTTGCAATAAGATGTTAGTATATGTTAAAAGCTGGGTCAACTAGCATTTCACTTCTAAGACGTGCTTCCAAATTTTAATGGAAATTTTAAATTTGAACATATATTTATATTATCAATATTTATAATTTATTAATATAAATTGCAATAATTGAAACCACTTGGACTGTGAAGCATATTGCAGTGGAGTATCTCTATATATATTATTATAATAATTGAATATATATATATATATGATAATATATTTAATTTTTTTAATAAAATCAAATGAGAAAAACTATTTGATTTTATATAATAATTTAAAATTTTAATTTATATGATATTTTATATAAATTATTTAATAATATATATACATATTAAATTTAGGGCCTGTTTAATAATTAGCTATTAGTAATCAGCGGTTGCTGAATTTAGTAATGGTTAGCCGTTAACAAATTGATAATACGATAATTAACTTTTTAATAATAGCACTATTAGCGAATTCAATTATAAAATGAGCGTAAAATAATATTATAAAAGAATTATTCTTTTATTTTTCGCAAAATATATTTTACATTAATGTATTCAAATAGATAATATAAGAGGTTAAATATTTTAATATTTATTAATAATATTAATAACTAATAATTTTAATAATATTTATTATTTTTATATTAATTATTAATTAAAATAAAATATTAAAAAATAATATACATACTATAATAGTAAAATAGTATTTTAAAAAAATTTAATTATAAAATATTATAATAAAAAAATAATACTGAAAATATTAAATATTATTATAATACGTTTTAATTATTTTATTAACATATAATTAATATAATTTTAATTAAAAATAAGATAATTCGATCTTTTTAACAAAACTCTAATTATAAAACCTTTCCAACGCTCCTTTTATAAGCGTTTTGAATCAAAGTAGTTGATTAAGTTCTTATTAACCAAACTAACTGTTTTTATAAATTAAAAATTTAATTTTACTCAAACCTATATAACTTTTAATATTTAATTGAAAACGTTGTTTAACGAACAGGTCCTATATTAATTTATAAATATAAAATTTGAAGTCAGTATAATTAAAAATTCTTAAAAACATTTTAATATCACTATATTCCCGGACCATATTCACAATATTTTTATTGAATTATTTATTTGATGAGAACAAGAAACCCCAGGCTAAATGGCTCCACCTCCATTTTTATTTGAATTATGTCGGTTATCTTCCTCCCCATATCCATCCAACTTAGGAAGCTTCATCCACCAATTAAATACTCTTAATATTTATACACATCTATTCTTTCCACCTTATTTATTTATTTATATTTAAATTTTCTTTTATTAATTATTAAAATTTACAAGTATAGATTGAAGACTTGAACTAGCTGCTCATATTTAGATTCGATCGACTATAAGCAGAAGATAATAGATACTAATATTTATTAAAATATTAAAATTTTCATTAATATTAACTGATGAAATAATAATTTAAAAATATATAATAATTATTATAATAATTGCTGTGAATTTAATGGAACTAAATAAATTTTTTCGATTTTAAAATTATAAAATAAAATAAAATAAATAATAAATCGGTTCCATTCAATCCTAAATTTAAAAAATCAAAATGAATATTTAAATTTGAATTAAAATAAAATTTAAATTTATAACCTAATTCAAATTAAAATAATTCGATTCTATTTTGCGCTAAATATAATTGTTATATATTAATATAATGAAACACTTTAAAAATGCTATTGCTCCATGTATCTTTTAAATACTTGAACACACCGAAGAAAAAGACAAATATTAGCGGTTAGATTATAGAGAAGAGAGCATCCAATCCAAACCTTCAACGTCAAATAAACTCAAAGAAAGCAACTAACTTTCCAACTCCCAACATCTCTCTCTCCTCTTCATCATTTTCACATGCGAGAAATCAACCATCTTCATCGACGGAAACCAGAACGCCCTCCTCGACATCGCCGGCGTCCCAACCACCACCACAACCATAACCACCTATCCCCGTTGCCCAGACTCAGATCCCTCAAATCCCTCAAAACCCTCAAACGGTCATCTTCCGAGCCCACTCTGCCGACTGGTTGTTGGAATAGCAGTACTAGAACCACAAGTGACAGTTGTGATGGTGGACTTCTTTATAAGCCTCCCAGTTGTACGGACACGGCCTTTCTCTCTTCTCCCTCCTTGTTGATTCCTTCTTCCCCTTCTCAATCTCATCTCGATCAGGTACTTCAGCCCCTCCCTCTCAATTTGATCGATTCCGGTTTCAATTACTACAACTGATGTGAAATTGATTCAGGGGTATAGGTTGGAAGACAAAGTGGTGGTGAATGTGACAGTAGAAGGTAGCCCTGGACCCATCAAAACATTGGTTAAATTGGGATCAAGTGTCGCTGATACCATCAACCTCGTTCTTCATAAATATAATGAAGAGGGTCGAACCCCTAAGCTTCCAAGCCATTCTGCTTCCTCTTTTGATCTCCATCTATCCAATTTCACTCTCCAAAGTGAGTCTCCTTCTCAATTGGGTATTATTTATTGGTTGTATTCTATTCAATTGAAATTCATTGTTTGATGTATAGGTATAGAGAAAACAGAGCTGATGGGAGATATTGGTAGCAGAACCTTCTATCTACGAAGAAGAAGAAACAACAGCAGCAGTAGCAGTGGAAGTTTATCTCCTCCACCGATCCCACCACCACCGTTTTTGGTCTCTACATTTGTTTCTCGAAAATTCAGTAAATTTTTTAGAAGAATGAGCAAGCTATTCAGAATCGCCATCTGTTTGTAATCATTCTTCGAAACTTCAACACATTGCAGGGGGACTAACACTATTTTTCAAGTGATTATTCCCGGACAATGTTAGTATTAATTGTACAAAATCGTATACCTATTTGACTGAAAATGTGTACAGATACATTATACAGTTACTGATACTAATATAATACATCAGATTTGTAATACATGTGCAGTGGATTCAAGGAAGTGGAGCAGATCAAATGTCAATTTCTTGAGTTTTGTTATTTGTAAATGTCGCAAGCTATCTACAGGGAAGTGAAAATGGTAGTATAATATTCTGAAAGATGTGATGTATAATGTATAGAAAATTAGGGGTTTAGTATGTCATGTTAGTTGAAGAATGTGTTATTGGTCGGTAAATTATAGAAACAATGGTCCTGGTTGGAGTCAAAAATACCGGTTGGCGTTTTGTTTGGGCCATCTTGCAAATGTGACCCCAAATACAGATGTCCTTTTACTTCAAGACGGTGCGAATCAAATTCTCCAACAGAGAGACAGCACTCAAGCACCTAACATTTCATAATGGCACACGCAAAGGCCACCACTTTAACACCATCGATTTTAATGCTTTACCTAGCAATATCAATCCTAATCATATCCAATCTATATCGTAAGAATCTGCAACACCATTGGGCCTGATTGGGCCGGTAATGTCTTGTTGGGCTATTTGGATAAAGAACACCATCAGGCCTTTTTCTTGCAGTTAATTAAATATTGGAGGCGCGCAATCAACTAACCATCTGTTTACGTGTCGAAAGCAGAAGCTATCCACGTACACCGTTTCGAAACCACAAACTTATCCAATAAACTCCCTCGTCTTCCCTCCATTTCTCTATCCCTTCCCTACATCACTGGCGCATGTTAGCAGACTACACTTCCTCACCAAATCCATGGCTTCCCTCTCCCCTTCACCTTCCATCCAACCGGGTCGGGTTCGGGTCCTAAAACAAGGCTCACGTCCGTTGGACCACCAACCGGGTCCTGTCGTCTACTGGATGTTCAGAGACCAACGTGTCAGAGACAATTGGGCTTTGATTCACGCCGTTGATCAAGCCAACAAGAACAACGTTCCTGTTGCTGTCGCTTTCAATCTCTTCGACCAGTTTCTCGGCGCTAAAGCCCGACAGCTTGGGTTTATGTTGAGGGGTTTGCGTCATCTACAGACTACCATTCAACAAACTTATCAAATCCCCTTCTTTTTCTTCCAGGTTCTCTTCTTCTTTTGTTAACACAATGTTTGTCATTTTTGTTTTTTAATTTGATGGAATGTTGTTTATTGAATCATGTTATTGGTTCTAAAATGCTACTACAAAACTGAAACAATGCTCCGCATTTTACCTAAAAGCTATATTAAACTACAACTTTGTCCGAATTTCAATTTTTTGACTAACTTATGTGTATGCATCAGTATGCTGTGTATCATGGCTTTTTATAATTGTTTTAACCCGACTCAATGGATTAGTTTTTAATAGAGATTTGTGTTCACATATAGGGTGAAGCTGAGGAGACTATACCGAATTTCGTTAGAGAATGTGGGGCGTCTTTATTGGTTACTGATTTTTCTCCATTGCGTGAGATTAGAACTTGTAAAGACAAGATTTGCAGGAAGGTGAGTGATTCAGTGACTATTCATGAAGTTGATGCACATAATGTGGTGCCTGTTTGGGTGGCATCAGATAAGTTGGAGTATAGTGCTAAAACTTTGAGAGGGAAGATCAATAAGTTGCTTCCAGAGTACCTTACCGAGTTCCATATGCTGCAATCTCCTGATCAAAAGTGGGGTGGGACTAGTCCCATAGTTGATTGGGATCGTGTTATTGATGATGTTTTAAGGTTAGAATGTTTATCCTGTTGGTTGAGATGAGAGTTTGGATTATTTGGATGTGTCAAGTTGATAATATACTTGTTTGTTTTATTGATTAGGAAAGGGGCAGAAGTACCTGAAGTTAAATGGTGTGAACCGGGAGAAGATGCTGCCATGGAAGTATTGAAGGGAAGTAAAGATGGTTTTTTGACGAAGAGGTTGAGGAATTATTCAACCGATCGCAATAACCCATTAAAGCCTAAAGCCCTGTCTGGCCTCTCTCCTTATCTGCATTTTGGGCAGATCTCTGCTCAGCGGTGTGCGCTGGAGGCGCGCAAAGCTAGGAAACCTTGCCCTGAGGTTAGTGGTGTTGACAACCTTGGCTTTTATTTATTTGAGTGCAACATGAAGAGTAAGAAAAAATGTCTGAAGTAAGGAGCGATTTAATCAGATGCAGTTGATACCTGTCAGCTTGATTTGAATTATTTCGCCTCAATATTGTTGATGTATCATATTTATATCTGATGTATAGCTTGTGTATCTACCTGGTACTCTAAAGGCTATCGATACATTTTTGGAAGAGTTGATAGTTCGCAGAGAACTCGCAGATAACTTTTGCTTCTACCAGCGACATTATGATTCCTTAAAGGGGGCATGGGAATGGGCCCGTAAGACCTTGAATGACCATGCATCTGATCAACGTGAACACATTTACACGTATGTAGAACCACATGCTTGTATTTTTGAATGAACTGTCTTACGGATGACTGTTGGTTTCAATGGATTTAATGTTCTCAAATGGATATTGAATTTGCAGGAGAGAGCAATTGGAGAAGGCAAAGACTGCTGATCCTGTAAGTACACACTTTGCAGAATAACTTCTTATCAAACCAAATGTACCGTTGGGAGACATTGAAATTTCAATCTTATCTCTTGAATTGTAGTCATTAACATGCCTGATTTAACAGTCTTTTTTTGTATTAATCTTACTGTCCTGTACTGAGATTTCAGCTGTGGAATGCTTCTCAGTTAGAGATGGTTCATCATGGGAAGATGCATGGTTTTATGAGGCAAGTAATTTCATGATTAAATTTATCAATTCCACTCTCTTACACAGTAATGTATGACTGCTTTATAGATTCCAGATTGTTTCTTGCTTGTTCACTTACTGCAAACATGATCATGTAGATTGTTTGTAATTCGAGCAGTATCAAGTCTTGCTTCTTAATTTCATCAATTTGCAGGATGTATTGGGCAAAGAAGATTCTTGAATGGACAAATGGACCTGATGAAGCCCTTGCAATTTCCATATACCTTAACGACAAGGTTCTCTAATCAATATTTCATTGTTCCTTGCACGTTTTCTTATTCAATCACTTAAGCTTTCTACTCATGCATTGCAGTATGAATTAGACGGAAGGGATCCAAATGGATATGTTGGTTGCATGTGGTCAATATGTGGTCTTCACGACCAGGTTTTAACCTCATTTTCTTTGCTTCTGTTCTTTCTTGGCAAACGATAATGTCTCTTAAGGTTACAAACTTAAATTACATTGGTGGTTCAGGGTTGGCAAGAGCGACCTGTTTTTGGGAAAATACGCTACATGAACTACAAAGGTTGCAAAAGGAAATTCGATGTTGATGGATACATAGCCTATGTTAACAGACTAGTCGGTGAGACAAAGAAGAGGAAAGCAGAATCTCTGCTTAGTGTAAAGGAAAAGGAACTACGTAGCTAGTGTTCTTTCAAGCAATTGCAAACTGACATGGTTAGATTAATACTATGCTTCTAGTCTTGTTTCCCTGGTTTTGTACCGTTTGGCTACAGATTAAAACCTAAGTTTGCTAATTCAGTTGATTTACACATGAAATTAGAAATACTCACATTGGGAAGCAAGTTATTAGAAAATAGGTATTGATCTGTCTATACTATTATTTTTTGTATACAAGTAAATTTTACATTGGCGGTAGCCTTTATACGTGGTTGATGGCTCCTGCTATTACTTTACATCAATTAATATGATTAACATTTTGCCAATATTTGGTTTGTTTGTGCCTTCATCTAAGTATATTATACACCAGAATATCTTGATTACTCCAGCAAATCATCTGTGATGAAATGGGTAGAAAGGAAAGATGTGAAGTGTAAAAGAACACTTCTGACCTCTCTTTCCCCAGGTTTAGATTTGAATATCATCAAGTGATAGTTCATCGGCTGTCAACAACTTCAGTTTCTGCAAAGAAAAATGTCGTCAGTTAGTTTAATGAGATATATACAGTTGGGCAGAAAAAGAGAACTCATGAATAATCTATCTACCTTAATAAACTGAAGAGGATCGTCAAAACTTGATGAACCAAGAATAACTTCCCTGTTTAACTTTGTGGTGAGCTTGTGACATACCCGTAGCTGAGAATGAAACAACATTTATAAAAAAGCATTGACGACCAATATAACCTCGATAACTGAAAAACTTAGAAGGACATTTCATACTTCTGATCTAGTTGCTCCACCCACAATGAATACAAAAATGCGCGGACCCATCTTCTTGAAATCACTAGATGTATGCCTTAGTAATGAATCACTACATTGCAAAAAAGAAAAATAGTTACAACACAAATAAATTGGCGGAGAAAAACCTGTATACGGCAATGTCGATTTTAGCTTTCAAGGCATGTCATGTTACACTTAGAGGAGAAATTTATCTATGCATGAGTAGTGTAAAAATGACAAATTTAACATAAGCTCAAAAGCAACGTCTTTCATGGCGAAAAATAACTTGCCAACAATTCATTGATGTTAAAAAGGAGCAACAGCTGCACCTTGAATACCCTTCATCTTTGGAGCATCGAGGCTGAGCCCATGCTGGTGTCCTCCTAGACCTCACTGAATGAGCTACTGAAGCTTGATGCACTGCTGCAGAGCATGTTGTGCTACCATGGTAAGTTGGACTTGGGTCATTAATACATGGGTAATCTTCTTTTGATAGTTCTCTCTTACAAAGATTTTCAACAAGTTCCTGAAAGATGACAATCTACTGCATTAGCAATTCATCTCACAACCTAACAATTCTAAAAAGGATGCAAGATAATGGACGAACACCAAGATCCTGATCTAGTCACCAGCTAGGAAAAGTTGTTAAAATTATAAGACTTAAATAAATAATAAAACTAAAAAAGAAAAGACCAGGAAGTGTCCAAGCACCTGATTTATTTGGGGTACCACCTAAGGCTAGCATTAGAATCTCATGCTATCACAATTGAATATCAGCGGTTCTAAACCGTCCATGTAAATTAAGTACTAATAAGAATAAGCCATAAACACTTCATGTGGTTCAAACAGAAAAATGTATAAAGAGATGGTGGCAAAATATATACATTCAAAAGTAAATATAGAGCAATTGGAAGAAAAGAAACTGCTATTGTAAGAGAGCTAAAATTACTGCCACGAGATGGGATGAGTAATGGCTTAAAGAAACGGCAAAGAGAATGAAGGGGAAAGGAAACTGTTACAACGGATGCACCCTTTGATATTTCATATAGGGAGCCTAATCAGGAAACAAATAACAAGACTCAGCCCACATTGTTTTGATATTTTAAATACAAAGTAATTTCATTCACTGAGAACAGTTGTTGTGGTTGCATGAATTAGTTTCTCCATTCATCTAGAGACAAATTACAGACATCATTCAATACATACAAGAAAGCAATGTGGAATGACAGTTCTATCTCCATGAGTAACATAAATTAAGTAAAATTTTAGATGTACCTCTATCAAAGGGTAAAAGCGTGATAACTGCCATGTTTCTTCTCCATTATTTCGTTCTTTCCTCGCAGCTTGCTTTTTCTGACAGTCAGACCATTGTTACAAATTACAATTCTCATATGCTACGACAGAATATTGTGAGTAATTAGAGCAATTATCCAAATAAACAAGCACATGCTAACCTTCATATCAAACTTTAAAGTAAAAGGACTGCTTGAACTCTTTTTGCTATCTGAGGATACCCCGAGCAGTCTCATATTATTTATAGCCGTCATATCATCATGTGACAATTTTGCTAACTGAAAGATATGGATGCATATTAGCAGATGAAATTAAACAGTTCGAACTAGCTGAAGCTGAAGAGCAAAAAGGCTAAAGCCTATAATACTTATTATCAGTTAAACATTATGGTTTCCACATCATTTAAACTCTCAAAAACATATAGCATAAGTAAATAAATAAAGATGCACCAACCGTCATCAGATTTAGACCCTTTTCACCCTCAAACTTCTCTGGATAGATGGCCGCAAGTATCATCAGCAGGCGTAACTTGTTTTCGCGAGTTGCATTCTGCACGCAATAGTTCTCTCATTTGAGAAATGTACCAACTTATTTATATTCATCCATTATATACTAATTGCTCACACGCACACCTCTTTTGCAGACAGATATTTTATCACATCTTGCATTCCTGCATCACCAAAAACAAGGTCCTGCTCCAACTGACCAAGTTCTCTAAGTTCAAGCTCCCTGATAATTCTGTAGATTTTTCCTGCAATCTACATAATAGCCCTCTTTCAGATGGCAAGGCCAGCTGTAATTATACTGTCTTAATTATCACCAAGAACTATAAGAGCTTTTTATTCAAATGCATAAGGTAAAATTCATGATTGACATCTCAGGGATGAAAATAATAATAATTAACAAAGCATCCAAGTCAACAACAAAACATGAGAACGACAACATATGCATGAGAATGACAAAGTCACAACGAAGAATCCCCGGACAGTTCCAAGTTAACTTCTACAGAAAAAAAAAGGACAAAAAAGAAAAAAAAAAAAAAAAAAAAGAAAAAAAAAAAGAAAGAAGCAAGACCATGTATTAGAAAGACAGTTCAATACTATCACAGAAATGAAGGATTTATTAATATGCTGATCCCTAAACCAAAAATGATAACGATACCAATATTTATTTGTCCACTTACTACACCGAACAGATCTTAGATGTGCTAGAAATGCACACAAACAGCAGAAACATAATATAACTATAGTTTGATTTCCAGTTTCCTGATCATCTCCTGTGATAATTAAGTGTAGGTCCAATAATACATTAACAGGATTCCGACTCTACAGGAATCAGCTTGCATTTTCAAATTTAATTACAAAGTGACTCGAACCTTATGACCTACTAGCCCCAAAGGAGCAACCATTTGTTACCTTTGTGTCATGACTTGGCCCCTACGAAATACAATGAATGTTTAAGTAAATATTCAACTCAACAGAGTTGGAAAGAATGAACGGAAGATATTCAAAATAATGTTGATGGAGACATAAGAGTAACTACGTTCTAGATCAAATTGATTGAACATAACTAATAAAAAATTCTAATTGGTTTAATGGGATAAAATTATTTTTTGAATTGTCACCAGCCCTAGTGCATACACTAAAATGGACTCTGACAACGCTACATTTTTGCTAAGAATTGATATGTTAATACAAAACAGAGAAATGGCAAAGGAAGTTGATGGTGCACAATGGAAACAAAGTTCACACCCTTTTCATCTTCCACGAATTGGAGTTGCAAATTGGAACCAAATCAGTCAACACCACATGGTTGGAAATAAAAAGAAACTAACCTCCACATGGAGAGAGAGCTTGTCAATTTGCTGACTGTATTGTGGCAATGCTTGAACCATCATTTGCAATTCCTTTGTAGAAATTTCACCGCCATCTCTGTACAAAGAATGATATAAAGGTGAGAAGTAAACTTTAGCTTTAGCAATGTGATTTCAATTCCAAAATCTAGAAAAATACTTGAAGGCATCAGACCACAAATATAAATGTGTATAGATTGGTAAAATGACTTCCATCCAATTATCTGTGCTTTAATACCATGACAGAAATTCCAGCATTTTATCCATTCCATTTGGGCCCATGAGAGAATTTCAGTCCATTAATTTCTCATCCAAATATGTTGGATTGTTTTAGCATGCTTGTTGGTAAAATGACTCAAGCCATACTACCACAAGCCCATTTAATCTTTATATTCAATTCTTTTGTTATTTCCCCAACCAATGTGGGATTCATATTTCCAACAATAACATACATCAAATTCATCACTGAGACGCAAAAGTAATTTTTGGTAGGGGATAAAATGGTCAAAGTATTAAGTAAATGCAAAACATCTTCCAAATCTATAAACTAACCATGATTAACTTTCACTCACTTTGAATGAATTTGTGCAGCTTTGTTTTTTGATATGAAGCCGGTCATCTTCTGATGTAACCTGTCACTAACCTGAGAATTGAAAAACATACATATTCACATAATTAGGGTATAAAGAGCCAGAAACAAAACAGGTTAAAAAAGATATCCAAACACCAAAAGTACATCAGCAATATGTGCATGACGAAGTTCGAGCCAGAGAGGATCCTTTTCCTCCAAATAAATGTCCTTCTTCTCAGGAATGTCATCTGTTGTGCTTTGGATCTGAAAAGAAAAGCCTTTACATTAGACACAATCCAACCAGAATCAACAGAAAAATTAAGATCAAGAATAAAACTTAAAACTAATAACTAACCTCATGCACATATTTATTTCCCTCCATATTCAATAAATCATGACACATGGCATCATACGTCCACTCATGTATCACGGGAGCAATCTAGAAATGCAAACCAAACATTCAGATTATTATAGAAGTTGCAATATTTAGCAGTTATCATTTTAAATGTTCAACTGTTTCAAGAAACCTGATCAATGGATCGATCAAGGATTAGCAACTCGCATGTTTCTGTTTGAGGAAAGTTCTCAACGCTTTGTTTATATTTCACAAGGTGGTTCCAGACTCCAGCAGCAAGCTTTGTAGGAATTAGATCCCGAAAAGGTGTCATATTCATTGCATCTTCTAAGGACTTAGCGGCACGGTAACGAACAAAAGGAAATTCCTAGTAATGTAGTATGTACATACTTAAGAAAAATGTACGGCTAACTGAAGTCAAAGTTGACAATCATTACAAATACCCTCATTGAAGCAAAAACTGTAGCAATACGAGCAGCCATCACATTCAAACAGGCGTCAGCTTTGCGTTTGTTTTCCTCATTATTAAATAGCTCTTCTAATGCTCTTTCATTATCAGTGATAAAACCCTAAACAGAAGAAAATTTCAATTGCTCAGAACAAGAACATTATATTGAATACTCAGAAATAAGGAAATATGGAAGGATGATGATGATGATCCTCCTCCTCTTACATTAACAAGTACAGTGGTTTTCTAGCAATGTTCATAAAAGAAGTAGAAGTAGTCAATAACCATCTATGTCGTTTGCATACCAATTTGCTAGTTGCCCTTTTTGGACACAGAAAAAATGATATGGAAGCTAAGTCACAGAACAATTTGTCATTGCGTATTCACTAACTGAAATTAATCTCATACCTGACTATCTATGGCAAAGTACTCCAAATTCATCTGCATATAATCAAGCAAATTATCAATATGTTAGAACCAAAAGCAAAAGGAAGAGCAAAGGAAGGAAGCAGAAAAAAGTAGTTTCTCCATAACACTCAATTGCAAAGAATAAACAATATCAGAGCCATAGTAATGACCTCTCGTAGTGCACCTATGCGAGGTAAAACGGTTGAATCCTTCTTAATGTGAGTTACTAAATCTCTTGAGATAGGCGAGCTGAAGAAGACAAAAGCCCTTCCCACACAAAAAATTATATCATTCCAAACCACTAATAACTAATGTTTGCCATGGGAACCAATGAAACAAAAATAAAGATGACTTATCTCATACTTTTTATATAAAGGTGATATTCCAGACATATCTGACAAGAACATGATTACACTGGCAAAACAAAACAAGTAAATAAGTAAATGCATAAACAATTTGTTAACAGATAGAAAAAGGAAAAAAGGGCATGAGCAAACTTGTCATACTATAAGCTTGTTCTATCAAACCACATTTTAATACCACTTCAACATGATCAACAAAATTACAGACAGAAACAAAGAAACAAGTAGCAATGCAATATGATAATTACAGATGCAGTACTCAGAAGACACATGAGAAAAAGAGAGACACATAAGAAGTCAGATTCACAATGAAGACATCCATAAACAACAATCAATTCTAACCCGGGAATGCATGATATTTGAAACTCAAAGAACACAAAAATTCAAAACATTGTGAATAGAATAGAATGACTATAAGCTCAAATCCTAAATTTTGAGATTCATCTATTAAATTATGCATTGATCAGATTGAAAATAAGATAAAAAAGCAAGTTAAAAAGACCTGAAAGATAGAATTACCCTACAATTAAAAAAAAAAAAGAAGGTGCATACGAAAGGAGAACAAAGAAATATTCAGTATCATACATAAAACAATTCAACAAAGTTCCCATTCACACTGAAAAAAAAAAAAAAAAAGACCTAGCAAGCAGACACCAAAAGCAATAAAAAAATTAAGCTCAACAGAAATGGAAGAGGGGACATTAGTTCTACACATATACAAGCTAAGATAGCTGATATAAATAAATTACTTCTCTTTGGTGGGCTGGATGAAGTATATAGCATCCCTGGTTGTCAAAGGTTGTCTTCGTCTGTAAATGTCATCTACCACTGCAGGAAATAATAAAACCTAGTCATTCCAATAACAAATGGGCAAGAAAAACCACTCATCAATAACACAGAAAGGCAGATGTATGTTTAAATATACACAATTCTTAACTCTACCGAAATGTGGTAGACAAATGGGCAACCTGAACAGCTAATAAGTGAGAAACTCTTAACTGTTCTTTTCATTACAAAGAAGAGTAATTACAACAGAGACATAAAAACAATGGAAGCATATCTAACTTACATGATACTCCTTCCTGCGTGATGTCAGACATCTTACATGAGCAAGCCATTATCTTAACAGTAAGCTTGTCCATAATGAGTATCTAAATAGAGACCAACAAGCCAAGGAAATAAAAATAGTGTGAAAATAATATATCAGCCTGTAAGAGGGTAAAACAAATGAGAAATAAACAAGAAAACCAAAATCAGCAACATGTCTAATGTTGAATTATCTGTCCTGACTAACTCATCAAAAGTATGCAAGACCTTTGCACATGCGACTAAATGCATGTTTGTTTTTTCAACTTAACACTTAATGCAACTTAATTTAAGACATTTTACTCATGAATTTGATGAAATTAAGTGGCATTAATTGTTAAGTGGAGAAAAACAAACAAGCACTAAGCCTAAGTATTTTCTATATATCATCTAATAAGCATAAATAACCATCTACCTGCACATCATCGTTAAGGATGTTAAAAGATTACCTAGGAGATCAAGTCAATCAATTTGTGGAGTAAGGAGACAAAATAGAATGATGAGAAAGTCCAAACGGAGCACCCGTAGTGGACATAACATTAGGACCAAAGTGTAACAGGCCTACATGCAGAGTGCAATTAATGGCACAACATCTTGTTATTGATATGGAAGTGACTAGGAACACAGATCGGCACAAGGATTGCTCGTTTTAAGATTATACAAATAATTATGTATGGGAATTTCAAAGGAAAAAGAAAGATAAGAAGTAATAGAGCATCAAGTTATGAAACATAAATCAAAAAATTAAAGCAAGAAATAAAATATTTTACAAATCAAGGTAGGAAAAAAAAAAATATATATATATATATATATATATATATATATGAAGAAAAAAACACTTAAGAACCAGTAAATTGAAGCTGGCGTATGAGACATTATAAACTATAATACAAGCTTAGTTTGATCAGCATACCTGATTCCATGCTGATTTTGAGTTTCTTTTATTCACTGACCGAAGCATCTCATGTAATAATCCTGAGCTCCAGATGGTATTGGAATATCAAATAATGTAAGTTATAGATCATCAAAGATGTGATACACAAATTTTAACTATGTCACCGAAAAAAAGAAGAGAAATCATCATAAATCATATTGGGAGTAAAACGGTTGAGATTTATTTTCTCATTCTCGATTGAGAAAAGACTTCCTCATTATATACCATATATATATATAAATATATATATAAAAGTGAATCACAATAGATTTGTGACTTAGCTGAACCTCACTGTGACATCATGCAAATGAAACCAAAATATACGTATTGGACTACTAAAATGTAGAACTGTGCTGTGATTGTCATGAATAACACAGCATAGAAATTACACATTAAGATCAAGTCCTCTACATTTCTATTTCTCTAGCATTATCTGGCATAATGACTAACAGAATTAACACCTGGCACCTCCCAATTCCTCAACATTTGCACCCCTCCCGCAACTCGAGTATCAAGCAGCAATATATTATCACAGGATTCAACAGACTATATATAATATATATACACCAAGCAGTATCTACCTAAAAACTAGTTCACTGGTGAAACTCTTCTGTAGGAAAAGGTTATATAATTTCCAAGACTACTTTGTCCACTCCACAAGGTCTAAACTCTAAAGTATATGATTGATTATACCTAATATAAGAATAGTAAAGCGTAAGAACTAGCCAACAGAGCAACGAAGATTCAGTAGTTTTAATTTGTTAATTAGAAATTAAACAACGAGACAGAGTAGAAGAGCTCACGTTCTCGAGTGATCTGTGTCAAATTCCAGTGATCGCCGCCACATGAGGAGGAATCGGTATCGGAATAAGACATTTTTGAAAAGAGAGAAAGAGCCTTCCTTTGTTACAGACCCAGGCAGAAAAGAGAGAGAAAGAGAAAATGGATTTTGGCGCGTTTGCATTTTCTCGAACTCGTTTGATGATGGAGGTCTGTGGGAGCTGTGTTGACCGTTGAAACGACAATATCCGCATTGTCCCATAGACTCAATTCGACCTGACCGAGTCTATTTTGGCGGGCTTCCCTTCAAAACTATCGTTATGCCCTCGACCTCCTTTCTGTTAAGTTTGTTGCATACGTCGACGATGTGCTGCTAGTTAGCGTTACTTGACTGATTGATTGGATAATTCCATCATCAGAGACCTATTTTTCATTTTGTTCCTATTTTGCTTCGAAATTAGGGGGCTTTTTACAATCCAACCTTTAACGAAAAAACTTTATTTTCACTTTCACATTATAACAGGATAATTCATACAAAATATTCCAATAGAAAAATGATTGATATTCCGAATAAATGCTCCAAATTTTAATACGAAAAGTAAAATAATAATAAAATAATATAAAAGTACGGATGATGATGATGTGATGATTGAAATTTGATAATATAAATCGTTTTAGACTTGTACACTTTATTAAGAAAGAGTATAAAATGATTATGTTATATTTTCATCATCATTGAGATATCCATTTTAATAATATTTATTTCACATAATTTTCTCTCATCTATCTCTCTCATCAAATCAAATGCAACTTTTACCATTTTTGAAAATAAAATAATAAAGGATAAAATAGGAAGAAGATGGAAATATATGTCTTGAAAAGTGAGAACAATTTATATTTTGCAAACTAAAAATAACTCTAAAACGTTTTATATTATAAAATAGAGGGAGTATTACTTTATTTTTCTTGCAGTTTTTAGTGTCTTGATTTCCGAGAATATAGCTTCGCTCATTCCAATAATATTTAAATATTTATTTATTCATTTATTAACGAATTATATGAAAGTTAAAATATGCTCCCAGTATAATAGACACGATACAATAAACACACGTTATAGTCTATTTAAATTTTCGATGTTTCATCCTAAATTCAGATCCTATTGGATTTTCTAAAGAAATTATTTGATTCTAATTTTTAATAAAAATACCTTGAAGTTAAAGTTCAAATATAAATTTTGATAGTCTAAATAAATTTCAATGAATTAATTGCACTCACATCACATCCCTTAAATGACGACAAATTATATATATATATATATGAGTATTTTGGTATTATTATATAATCACAAATATAAAATAAAAATAATTTTAAATAAACACTACATCATATAAATGTATTTTAAATTACAAATTTCATTGTAATATTGATAAAGTTATTAATTAAATCTAATGTATATAAATACCAAAATATTAATGCGAGTTAATTGCACTCACACCCCCTGAACGATGATAAATTACACATATATGAATATTTTGATATTAATACACTCACACCCCTTCTATCCATAAAAATTAGTGAAAATATAAGGTATAATTAACTTTAAATGAACATTATATCATATAGTTGTATTCAGAATTATAAATTTTATTGTTATATTGATGAATTTATTAATTAAACAATATATTATTATTGGGTAAAGGGGTCTGAATGTGTATTAATACCAAAATATTCATTTATATATAATTTACCATCGTTGAGGGGTGTGAGTGCAATTAACTCTATTAATGCAATTACCTCTTTTTAACTCTTTCAATATTTTAGTACTATAAATTTTCAAAAATTACATAATAAAGAGTTAATTGCACTCACACCCCCTGAACGATAGTAAATTACACATATATGAACATTTTGGTATTAATATACAATCACACCCCTTCTATCAATAAAAATTAGTGAAAATATAATATAAAATTAACTTTAAATGAATATTACATTATAGAGATGTATTCAAAATTGCAATTATTATTATTACATTGATAAAAAATTTAATTAAACAAGATTTTATTATTGGATAAGAGGGTGTGAGTGTGTATTAATACCGAAATGTTCATTTGTATGTAATTTGTCATCGTTCAGGGGTGGTTAGTGCAATTAACTCTAATTATAATATTGCAGTGCCTCCTGACATATTAGAAACAGGAATTCAAAATATCCCCACACCAGGAAACGGTAAGGATTGGGCGACAAAAACACACCCCTACAAAATGCACCCACAGTTTTTTAAGTAAATGTTAAGTTTGATTGCAGGACCGGCGATAACATCATACGAATGTTGACATGATTTAACATTTTGCATACATTTTGGTTTGTGCCTTTCTCGAAGCATAGTATAGCAACAGATCAATAGAATCTTCTACTATTATTGAACAAGAATATAATACACATGAATATCTTGATTACTCCAGCAGATAAAATGCAATATACCAACATTGAAAAACAATGCAGGATGTTCATGCAAGACATCCTAGACAAACCACCACTAAAATGACTGTCTGAACAAGGATTTTAATGACGGTGTTCATTACACATAAAATTTCCCGACCCAACCCAGTCATTACTCCAATGCAATACATGACTGATCGTCAAAGCATCAACAGTTAAGCAATGAATAAAATAAAATGACGTGTAGTGTACTCGTTACTGAACGGAAAGAACACTTCGTGACTTCTCTCCTCCCTAGGTTTAAATGTGAAGATCATCGAGCGACAGTTCATCCGATTCATCGACTGTCAACATCTTCAGTTTCTGTAGAATTAACTTGTCATTAGTTTAGTACAGATATACAATTGGGCAGAAGAAGATAAATTATGCATAATCTATATTTACCGTAATGAACTGAGGGGGGTCGTCAAGACTTGATGAACCAAGAATAATTTCCCTGTTCAGCTTTGTTGAGAGCTTGTGACATACCCGTAACTGAGAATGAAATAACATTTGTTAAAACCATTGATAAACAATATAACCTCATATTAACTGAACAACTTCAAAGAACATCTCATACCTCTGATCTAGTTGCTCCACCCACTATAAATACAAAAATGCGCTGGCCCATTTTCTTGAAATCACTAGATGCGTGTCTTAGTACTGAGTCGCTATATTACAAAAACAAAAAAACAAAAAATAGTTAGCACCACAAATAAATCAGAGGAGAAAACTTAGATACAACAATTTTGGCCTTTAGTTTTCAAGGCATAGTTAACCCAGCGTTTCTCCACTGCATGCATGGAGTTGTAAAGAAAGACAAATTTATCATAAGCTCAAAAGTTAACATCTCTTTCATGGTAAAAAGCGACATAAAATAGTTTTATTTAGGTTCGAAGGAGCATCAATTGCACCTTGAATACCCTTCATCTTCGGCACTTCGTGGCCGAGCCCATGTTGGTGTCCTCCTAGACCTCATTGAATGAGCTACTGGAGCTTGATGCACTGCTGCGGAGTGGGTTGTGCTCCCATGGAAGGTTGGACTTGGGTCATTCATACATGGGTAATCTTCTTTCGGTAGTTCTCGTTTGGAAAGATTTTCAACAAGTTCCTGAAAGATGGCAAGGAACTGCATTAGCAATTCATCCTAGAGCCTAACAATTTTTATAAGGTTACAGGACAATGGACAACCACCTAGATCCTGAACTAGTTGACAATTTGCTCTCACCAGCAATGAAAAATAAAGTTCATGCATTGTTAAAATAGCTACAAGACTAATAAGCGATGATATTAAATAGAAAACAGCAGGAAGAGTTCACACCAGATTTATTAGACAAACTTCTTTTTGTGTCCTTAATTTAAAGAGAAAAACTTGCATGAGAATCTCATACTTCTCTTAATTCCCAAATAGAATATTAGCAGTTCTAAAACCATCTATGTGAATAGATGCCAACAACGAAAAGCCAATAACTCTTCAAGCAGCTCAAACAGAAAACATATATATATATATAAAGGGATGGTGACAAATTTTATACATTCAGGACAAAAGAGGATATAGGGTATCCCAAGGCCAATTGGAAGAAAAGAAACATCTATTGTAATGGAGAAAAATTGCTGCCACAAGATCGGATGATTAATGGCTCAAAGAAACACCGATAGAGACTCTCAAAAAGAAATAAAACTGTAACTGCATTTGGAGGTGCAACCTTTGATATTTCATAAAGACCCAAATTGGGGAAACAAATATCAAGACTTAGCCCTAGAACATATTGATCTTTTTCAGGTACTACGTCAGTCAAATTATCAAATATACAAAGTAATTGCATTTGCAGAGAACAGTCCTATGTAGCATGCATTGGATTCTCCATGGCATCCCAGAGGCAAGTTACAGAAATCATCATTCCATACATACAAGAAAAACTATGTGGAATGACAGTTCTATCTCCATGAGAACATAAAATAAGCAACAAGAATTTTAGATGTACCTCTATCAAGGGGTAAAAACGTGATAACTGCCACGTTTCTTCTCCACTATTTCGTTCTTTCCTAACAGCTCGCTTTTTCTGACATTCAGACCATTGTTACAAATTACAGTTCTTATTTGCTACCACAAATATAGTGAGCAATTAAAGCAATTATCCAATACACAAGCACATGCTAACCTTCATATCAAACTTTAAAGTAAAAGGACTGCTTGAACTCTTTTTGCTATCTGAGGATACCCCAAGCAGTCTCATATTATTTACAGCCGTCATATCATCATGTGACAATTTTGCTAACTGAAAGATATGGATGCATATTAGCAGCTGAAATTAAACAGTTCGAACTAGCTGAAGCTGAAGAGCAAAAAGGATAAAGCCTATGATACTTATTATCAGTTAAACATTATGGTTTCCACATCATTTAAACTCTCAAAAACATATAGCATAGTAAATAAATAAAGATGCACCAACCGTCATCAGATTTAGACCCTTTTCACCCTCAAACTTCTCTGGATAGATGGCCGCAAGTATCATCAGCAGGCGTAACTTGTTTTCACGAGTTGCACTCTGCATGCAATAGTTCTCTCATTTGAGAAATGTACCAATTTATTTATATTCATCCATTATATACTAATTGCTCACACACACACACCTCTTTTGCAGACAGATATTTTATCACATCCTTCATTCCTGCATCACCAAAAACAAGGTCCTGCTCCAACTGACCAAGTTCTCTAAGTTCCAGTTCCCTGATGATTCTGTTGATTTTTCCTGCAATCTACACAATAAGACCTCTTGCAAGTGGCAAGGCCAAATCCCAATGTCTCTGGCTTAATTTTATCACCGAGAACTATAAGTTTTTTAGTCAAATGAATAAGGTAAAAATTTATGATTCGGGTGTCATTGATTGACATTTCAGGGATGATAAAACAAATAACTAGCAAAGCACCCAAGTGAACTACAAAACATGAGAACAATAACATATGCAAGAGAACAACAAATTCTAGGTTAACTTCTACAGAACAAATCAAGCAAAACCATGTACTGGAATGATACTTCAATACTGCCACAGAAATGAAGGAAATGAAAGGATAATTAATATGCTGAACATAAACCGAAATTGATAAGGATACAATATTTTTACTTGCCTACTTAGTGAACAAATCTTAGATACTAGAAATGCACACAAACAGCAGAAACATAATATAACTATATTTTGGTACCCAGCAAGAGTAAAGGGTAAACCCAATGCATAAAGGATTCCTGCTCTACAGTAATCAACTTGGCATTGCAATTAAATCACATTCTCATAACTCAAATCTCATAACCTACTAGCCACAAAGAAGCAACCGATTTTTGCTTTTATGTCAACATATAGCTCCAACTATTGCACAAAAATGGCCACTAGTAAATATTCAACACAATAATGTTCCAAAGAATAAACTGAAGATATTTAAAAAAAAAAAAAGAGAAAGAGAAGTAGATAGAGTTAAATCAGTAACTATGTTTTGGATCAAATTGATTCAACATCAAAACACAGTCTAATTATTTGGTTTAGTGGGATAAACCTAGTGCATAGATTTTCCGTGCATATTATGCAATCCTACAAATGGAATAAGAATATGATCTCCCACTACATTTTTTTCCAGAACTGAGTCAGGTATACAAAGACATGGCAAAGGTAGTTGATGGTCTCCCAAAGGAAACAAGGTTCACTCTCTTTCCCCTTCCATGAATTGGAGTTGAAATCTTGGAACCAAATCAATTAACACTACATGATTGGCGATAAATAAGAAACTAACCTCCACATGGAGCGAAAGCTTGTCAATTTGCTCACTGTATTGTGGCAATGCTTGAACCATCTTTTGCAAATCCCTAGTAGAAATTTCACCACTACCTCTGTACAAAGAATAATTTTCAGGTAAGAAATAGATTTCAATGGATGTGATTTCAATCCCAAAATCTAGAAAAAGGATAGAAGGCACATATAGGCTATAACATCAGACCAAATACAAATATGTATAGATATCAACAAGTAGCTATTCAGTAACAATGCATAGTTGATAGTTAGAAACATATATATATATATATATATATATATATATATATATATATATATTCAATAAAAGCATTAAGTTCATCACCCATACACAAATATTATGATAGGTCTGAAAGAAAATTCGAATTGCAAGCTTTAGATTGAAGAGAAGTTACTTGCATTGCAAATTATGCTAACAATGCTAACAAGTGAGGATTTAGACTTCCCCTTACTCCCACCCTAGGCTTCACAACTCAAACTTTAACAAAATACATGATGAGCAGCCATGCAGATTATTTACTGCTTATATACCAACAACCCTCTGCTATGCTACCCAGTTTGTTAACAGCCTGCACAAACAACATGAATACCATACCTCTGACACACTCAGCCTCCCAAAAGATCCTAACTAAACAGATTTCTCCCTACTCTCTCCCAACATGCATAATATTCCTTTAGTTACCAGAACTACCCCTTTTCCTTCTCTTGTAAACATTCAAGATACGAGATCTATAAGTATACTTTCCGAAAGGGGATAAAAAAATCAAAATATAATGTTTTATGTACTATGCAAAACATCTACCAAATATTTAACTAACAATGATTCATTTTCACTCACTTCGAATGAATTTGAGCAGCTTTATTTTTTGATATGAAGCTGGTCATCTTTTCATGCAACCTTTCACTAGCCTGCAAATTAAAAGCAATCGCATTCACATAATTAGGTATAAAGGACCAAAAACAAAACAGGAAAAGGAGATATTCAAGCACTAAATATACATCAGCAATATGTGCATGACGAAGTTCAAGCCAGATAGGATCATGTTCCTCCAAAAGAACATCCTTCTTCTCAGGAGAGCCACCTGTTTTGCTAGGGACCTAAAAAGAAAAAGACTTTGCTATAAGACAAAATCCAACCATAAATCACAAGAAAAATTAAGATCAAGAATGAGACCTAAAATTACCTCATGCACATATTTATTTCCCTCCATATTCAATAAATCATGACACATAGCATCATACGTCCACTCATGTATCACAGGAGCAATCTAGAAACACAAATCAAGAATTCAAATTACAAGAGAAGATGCAATATTAACGGTCTGCATTTAAAAAGTACAACTGTCACATTCATCAAGAAACCTGATCAATGGAACGATCAAGGATAAGCAACTCGCATGTTTCTGTTTGAGGGAAGTTTTCAATGCTTTGTTTATATTTCACAAGGTGATTCCAGACACCAGCTGCAAGCTTTGTAGGAATTAAATCCCGAAAAGTTGTCATGGTCATTGCATCTAGGGATTTAGCAGCTCGGTAACGCACAAAAGGGAATTCCTGACAACACAGTACGTACCTTATTTCAGAAAATATATAGCTAATTGAAGTCAAAATTGATTTGATAATCGGCACAAATACCCTCAGTGAAGCAAAAACTGTAGCAATACGAGTAGCCATCACATTCAAACATGCATCAGCTTTGCGTGTATTTTCCTCATTATTAAATAATTCCTCTAATGCTCTTTCATTATCAGTGATAAATCCCTACATGGAAGAAAATTTGGAAGAAAATTTCAATTGTTCAGAATAAGAATAAGAATAAGGACAATATATTGAATACCCAGAAATAAGGAAATACATGAATTAAGTTTGCAGAAAGATCAAACTACATCTTTTATCCCTTAGATTAGACTACAAAAACCACTAATACTATTACTGCCGAATCCTGTCTAATCATATATTTATAAACATCACTTCTTTCTATAACTTTGAAACTTTTAAAGATCAATGCAATGTAAATGAACAAATGCTCTATTGATATTGCTAGCTTTTCTCCCTTCCTCTTTTAAACTCTTTCTAACCAGTTAAAATCTCATTGTGTTTTTAGTAGTCCTGGAATTTCTGTCCTTATAAAGCAGGTCAAGACTACTCAACTCCCTCAAACTAGAATAGAAGAACTTCATTACATTTAGGCTTGCATCCATTTTTTTTTTCTTTTTTTCTTTAAAAATAAAAAAAAATAAAAAAAATAAAAAATAAAAATAAAAAAAGAAGAAGAAAAAAGACAGTACTCTTGAAGTAATAGTTTAACAATTTTATGTATCTGAAAAGTCAATAAAAGCAGATGCTAGAGAACCTATAACACACATAGTTATTAGACCTTGACTTACATATTACAACATGAAAATTTCATCAGATGGAATATTAATGGATCATAGTGCACTGGAAGATAAGTACAGCAGATCAATTAAGTTTTTGCAGTAATGGCACAGTTCTTACAAGTATGCAGTTTTATACTTTATGCATAATGTATCGGCTAAATGGGTGAATAAAACAACATCCTGATTTAGAACACTTATCTTCTACAATAATGAAAAATAATAGCAATGGCAATAATTATAAGTACACAAGCAGAGGTGTTTTCTAGCAATAGTCATCAAAGAAGTAGTAGTTGTCCATGACCATTTGTCATGCCAATTACCAGTTCACTAGTTGCCCTTGTTGAACAGAGAAAAAATTGAATAATCCTAGGGAGCCAACCCTTTTTGTCACTCTTATCGCCTACTCTAATATGGCAAATGTCAATTGGATGATATATGGTGTGAATTTATTTTTGTGAAATCATCATCCAACCATACATTGACAGATAAGAGTGCGCTGGAGAAAGTGGGCAAAGTAAGTAGGCTCCCTAGTGCTTCTTGAAATAACCTAGAAGCTAAGTCACAAAACAATTTAGCCATTGCAAATTCAGCTAACTGGAATTAATCACATACCTGACTATCTATGGCAAAGTACTCCAAATTCATCTGCATATAATCAAGCAACTTCTCAATATATAATGACATTCAGCACCGAAAGCAAAAGGAAGAGAAAAAGGAGGAAACAGGTAAAAGTAGTTTCTCCACAACACTCAATTGTAAAGAATAAAACAATAGGAGAGCCACAGTAATCACCTCTCGTAGTGCACCTATGCGGGGTAAAACAGTTGAATCCTTTTTAATATGAGTCACCAAATCTCTTGAGATAGGGGAGCTGAAGAAGACAAAAGCCCTTCCCACAAAACAAAACTCAAATCATTCAAAAGCACCAATAAATAGTATTTGTCATAAAAAATAAATGAAACAAAAATAAAGATGATGTTTCTCATACTTTTTATATAAGGGTGATCTTCCAGACATGTCTGACAAGAACATGATTACACTGGCAAAACAAACAAGTAAATAAGTAAATGAGAAAACCATTTGTTAACAGATAAAATAATACAAAATAAAAATTTTAAAGGAAAAAAAGAAAAAAGAAAAAAAAACCATCAGTCATAATTTTCACATCCATGACAACTCTGTCAAAAAAAAATTGATACCATTTCGATCTGATCAACTAAATTACGGAGAAAAAAACAAAGAGTTGACAATTCTAATCTACAAGTAGCAATGCAATACAGTAATCACTTATAGATCAAGATGCAGAAAAAGTCAGAAGACGCACACTAGAAGAAGAGAGAGACAGAGATAAGAAGTCAGATTCACAACCAAGACATTCATACACCACAATCAATTCTACAAAGGCAATTCATGATACTTCAAACACATTGAACACTAAAAGTTCATAACCTAGTGAATCAAAATGGTCGTCGGTTATAACCTCAAAGCCTAAATCTTGAGATTCATATGTTAAATTAGGCACTAATCGATTTGAAAATAAGTTTAAACTCAAGATAACAACGAGATAGAATTAACATTCAATCAAAAACATATGCATAAATAAGCACAAAGAAATATTTAATATCATAACATAAAGAATTCAATAAAGTTTCTATTAAAACTAAAAATTAAAAAATGACCTTGCATATACAAAGTAGTTAAAGAACTTAAATAAATAAATAAGGTAGCATTATAGAACAGGGAAGAAAATACACTTTTCTACACATCTTCTAGCTAAGATACAAATTTACTGCTAATATTAACACATTACTTCTCTTTGGTGGGCTGGATGAAGTATATAGCATCCATGGTGGTCAAAGGTTGCCTTCGTCTGTAAATGTCCTCTACCACTGCAGGAAATAACAAAAATCAATCATTTCAATAACAAATGGGCAACATAAGAAAAGCCACCCATCACACAAAAGGGCAGATGCGTATTTGAGTACTTGCGATTCTTAACTCTACCAAAATGCGGTCAGACAAAGAAGAATTACTAACTAGTGAAAACTCTCGATTTTTTTAAATTAATTAATTATTTATTTATTTATTTTGACAGAAGAATAATTGCAAAAGAGGCATAAAAAATTTTAAGCATATCCAACTTACATGATACTCCTTCCTGTGTGATGTCAGCCATCTTACACGAGCAAGACATTATTTTAACAGTAAGCTTGTCCATAATGAGTACCTAAATAAAGACCAAGAACCCAAGGTAATAAAATAGTGTAAAAATAATATATTAGCCAAGAAGGTAAAACAAATGAGGGAAAAAAAAACCAGCACCACGCCAAACTTTGAATCATCTACCCTGAATAACTCTTCTAAAGGATGCAAAACCTTTACACATGAGAATAAGCCTGCGCTTTTCTCGTCCAAAAACTACTTAGCATAAAAAATCAATCTAGCTGCATATTATATTTAAGGATGTAAGAAAACTACACCGGAGATCAAGTCAGTCATTTCTCTAAAAGAGAGAAAATGGAAGAATAAGAAAGTCCAAAAGAAGCACCCCTTTTGGACATAACATTTGGACCAGAGAGTAAAAAAAAAAAACTGAAGGCAGAGTATAATTAAGTCTGGCTGCTGATGTAGAAGTGGCTAGAGAGACAGATCACAACAAGAACTGCTTGTTTCAAGATTATACACCATAATTAGGTACGTAAATTTGAAGGGGAAAAGAAAAGGGAAAAAACTAAAATAAGTTAAGAAGCCAGACAACATAGGATCAATTTATGTAACATAAATGAATTTTAAAGCACGAAAACTAAATACTACAAAAATCAACCTAAGTCAAAATACAATGAGAGAATCAATAAATTGGAGCTAGCATATAAGACATTACAATACAAGCTTATTTGATCAGCATACCTTCCATGTCGATTTTGAGTTTCCTGTTTTCACTGACCGAAGCATCTCATGCAATAATCCTGAGCTCCAGATGGAATATCAAATCAAGTAAGTTATAGATTCTCAGACATGTGATGCACAAGTTTTAATGATGTCACCAAGAAAAAAAAATCATAAATCCTGTTCGGACTAAAAATGAACACACACTCATATACATACATACATACGTGTATATATGAAGAACAATAGATTTGTGACTTATTAGAGAAGACCCGAAAGGTGATATGCAAATGCAAACCCAAATAAGCCAATTTGGATTACTAAGTCTAGTGTTGTGTGTGTGATTCTGTGATGAATAACACTGCATGAAATTAAACATCAATATCAAGCTCCACGTTTCTATTTCTCATCCAACTCTCCTTATCTTGGCCGCCAACTAGTTTATGCAAAATGTTAGTGGCTAAAAGAATTAACACCTGGCATCTTCAAGTTCTTTCAATTCAACATTAGCAACCTTCCCCTAACTCCCATATCAGGCAGCAAAATATTATCACAGTATTCAAAGACCCATAACATATACCACGCCACTATCTACCCAAAAACCATGAATAGTGTAAATGATGAATTCTTCAACCGGAAAAATCCTAGTTAAAATTTCGAATACTACATTGTCTACTCCACAAGGTCTAAAATCTACCATTACACCTAACAAAACTATGATACCTAAAGCTTAAGGACTAACCAAAAGTACAAATATACTCAGTAATAGAAACTCGGATCATGAAAACGGAGCAACGAAGATTCAGTAGTTAGGTTCATACGCTAATTAAAATCAAACAAAGAGACAGAGCAGAAGAACTCACGTTCTCGAGTGATCTGCCTCAAATTCCTGTAATCGCCACCACATGAGGAGGAATCAGAATCGGAATAAGACATGTTTGAAGTCTCTGATTCTCTCCGATCGATAGATCAAAAGATGAGGAGTCGACGAAAGAGAGAGAGAAACAGCCTTCGTTTGTTGCTATGCGGGCTGATCAAAGTTGAAAAGGTAGAGAAAATGAGGTTTGGTTTACTTTAATAGGCAGTTAATTGTGAAACTGATAATGGGTTGTATGTGTGTGGGTGACGTATTGACCAGCCGAGCCGACCGTTGAAACGGT
Source organism: Cardiospermum halicacabum (assembly GCA_031304145.1). Lineage (NCBI taxonomy): Eukaryota > Viridiplantae > Streptophyta > Magnoliopsida > Sapindales > Sapindaceae > Cardiospermum > Cardiospermum halicacabum. Next base: position 13,224,315 of record CM062393.1, read on the forward strand.
AAATTTGCGCGTCGTCTAATGGACTCAACGAAGAATTCGACCCGAGTCTATTGTACATTGGTTGGTGGGCTTCCTACAAATTTACCTTTATGCCCTCCTACCTCTTTTCTGTTATTTTGTTGTCCGTTACGCTACGCAGAAGATTTGTTGGCAGTTGGAGAGTTGTACGATTGTGGGGAAAAATACCTTCAACGAAAGTTCCAACCAGACCTATTTTCATTTTTTGCGACTCCAATAATGAATTCATATATTGTCTAGGATTAAATTAATTTTATTTTTAAAAAATGCCTATATTTTTTAAGATTTGGATAATATTGGTCTGAATTTAATTTGAAATAATAATATACTTCCTCTGTTTTTTTATTCTCACTGCATTTACTATTTATACGCTATTCAATGTTTAACTTTAACGATAAATATCTTTAATTATACATAATTAAAAATTATAATAATTTTATATTTAAAAAATAAACATCAAAACAAACCAAACAAGATCCACCTCAATATATTTTAATTTATATATAAGTAACAACATAAGAGCAGTATCTATTTTACAAATGTAGTGACTAAAAAAACACGGTGGAAGTAGTTAATTAGAGTGGAATACGGTTTAAAAGAATTTTTACCGATTTGGATTGGGTCAAAGCCCAAGCAAGTGGACCGAGATAGGTATGATGTAATCCATCACAGATTATGTGCCAAGTAGATCTGCTACTAGTTCTATTTTATTTTTCTTTGAGCAAATAATAAAATGAGCAATGATAATACTGGTAAGTTATGCCCAATTTTGAATTATTTTTTTGGAAAATTTGATTTTTTAATAATTTATGTATATAATAATAAATATAATAATGTTTCATTTAAAATTATGAATTTTCATAAATTGGATATATAAAATTTTTATAAACTAATCTATTTATTTTAAATATATTTATACCAATTTTTTCTTTTTATTTTATTTTATACTTTTCATAAACTAATTTGATTTCATTATTAATTTTAAAAATACAATCTATGAATTGGGCCGCATGGCCTATTTTATGATCATTTCGATTTTTTCATGGAATTGGGCCGCATGGCCTATTTTATGATCATTTCGATTTTTTCATGGCCTGTTGGGCTTCCGGCTTGGCCATTCAGCTTTGTCCGCCCACGCAAGGTCCTATATTTATCAGATTCTTACATCACTTGAAGAGCGAGGTATCCACAGAATACAGATAGTACTGGACTTTGTTTTGGTATGAGGCTGTCCTATCTGTCTTTTAAAGAAAAGCTGAATCGATTCATACGACATTTCAATACCTGTTACTGTATTCTCCTCGTCATCCGTTGCACCACTTTGTGCAAAGTGACATTGATCTCGAACCGCACCTTATTAACAAGAAAAGCAACTTGACATTAAATTACTATATCATAAGGTGTTTGACTTCCATAACCGAGGATATATATAGTACAGCTTTATCGCCAATATGTAAACAATCCAAACATATGAAATCACTTTTAGTCTCCATTTCTCTCTCTGGTGATTGATATTGAAACTCTGGACATGTTGTACGCGTACAGTGCAGAAAATGGACCCCAGAACAAAAAAACAAAGCTAAAAACTAAATAAAAAGCAAAGGAAAATCAATCCAAAGAACATTTTACTAGAGAATCTTTCTCCAACCACATGGGTCTTCTGAGTGAACTATAGCTTTGCTTGTGATCATATTTCCGTCCACATATGTTATTATTAGGTTAGGACCCATGAAACAAAACCCAAAAAACACAGATAAACCAATCCATGAGAAAATAGACTAAACAGCTCAGATGAAGAAAATGCCAATCTTTAGCTTACTATGACCCAAACCATTCAACATTATCCAAATTGGTCCACTTACCATTAAACATATATGAAAGTGTCTCGGTTTAGAACAAATCAAACGAGAATTTAATACAAAGGGGTTGTTGAGCCAATATCAGTGGCAACAACATTTTCATTAGTGTTGCTATAGTACCTGCAAAGCACCTTGCATTTGACGACATTATCATACACATAAAACCCAGGTGCAACCATGATTCGAACCATCGTTGGGACCAATTTCCAAGCTCTGTCTCCACCCATATCTTCCATATAAACTGAATCGAACTTTAACCCTTTATCAACCCTGAAGATTGGCAAACTGGGGTGGACAGAATTGGCCAGAAGGTGAACCAACCAAACTGTTTTCGACGCATTGAAGAATGCTTGCAACAATGGTTCAGGCCATGCTCTGTTCCAGCCTAACATCGCTACAATTTCACTCATTTTCCTGTCGCAGAATCTGCTAAATTCTTCGCTGAAATGCCTTGTTCCTTTGCTCAGTACCTCCTCCCAAGTTAACTCCTTTAAAACGTTAAAAGACGCGTAATTCGCTTCACATCGGTCTATTGGGTTGAGAATGTGATTTACAGAGCTCTTTTGAAACCCAATCGACTCAAAATCTTCGAAAAAGGCTCTGTTTAACAGCGCTTCCAGGTAAAAAAGCAGAGCTTTTGGGTTTTTGGAGAAGGGGATTTTGACTTCGTAAGGCTGAAGAAGAAACGAGATTCTTTCGTGTGTTTTAGCTCCCAGGTGTCTGATTTGCGTTGTGAGTGATCTACTCAGAACACGAACAGCGGACCTGGCTCCAGATACTGAAACCAAAAACTGCTCTACAATCTTCTCATGCCCATTTAAAACATTTGTTTTAATTTTATAACCCGAATTCGAACTACATTCTTCGAGTCCGGATTTCAACCCGTGACAGTAGATTTCAAGCTTGTTAAGCTTCGTTTCCAACTCGGACATGGAGTATTTAAGCCTGGAAGCCTCCGTCACAGCTTCATCTCTCTTTCTGGTGGCTTGAATCAGCTTATGAGAAAGCTCAGCGATAACAATCCTCAAATGTTCCTCTCTTGCTTCGGTAGTCGATTTGGGGCTTTTCCGAGTCAGTGAATGGAAAAAAGATTTAAAAATCCCGTTAGGACTAGGCATGGAAGATGAAGAAGTTCTGTTAACATTGTTGTTATCCACAGGAACAACAGAGATCTTCTCACGAGTGTGTGGTCGACACTTGTTGCAGGAAACAGACCCATCTTCTTCCCCGGAATTACACTCTTGTCTCCTCTTGCTGTTAGGCTTGTGATGGAGCGGTGTCGGGTGGTGGTGCTGTTTAAGCTGTGTAGCTCCATTGACACTCTCCTCTTTTTGTCTCCCTTCTCTTTCACATTCTTGAATCTACATAGAAAACGAAATTAACAATAAATTTTCTCGAGAAACAAACAGACAAAAAGCTGCCGTTATATAACTTACAGGAGTGAAACATGGAGACTGGTGCTGTATTGAAGGAGGAGGAGGGGATTTGGAGGAAGAAGGAGAAGATGAAGGAGGAGGAGCCATGTACGTTTGTGTTGTAAATGGTGTTCGTTATCTCATTTTTAGACCGCTTTTATTTATTTTTTAATCTTATAGTAGTAGAATTTAGTGTACGTACGTGTTCTCATCTCTTTTCATTTTCTTTCACTCTCCAAAGCTCGAAACTTTTCGTCGTGTTGTAATCATGCATGGCCATAGAGTAGATACAGAGCTCATCAAACGGTTAAAAGCAGTCGCGTTTACCACGCGCTTAGTTTCTCCTCACACTCATGCCACGTGTGTACGCTTCCCTTCATTTTTTACTAAACGAAGATTCTACCTAACCTATATAGAGTTATTCTTGAACTATTTATTTATGAAGAAGATTTTCTACTAATAAGAGTAAATCTAACCAGAATGTATCTCAAAACAGCATAAATGCAATCTCTTTTACTTAATTCAAATGCGTGTTTTACAGAACTAATGCTGTAGTTGTAAGCAACATGGCATGGTACGTGAATGCGACCTTAGGAATTAGGAGAAGTTAATGTATTCTCATTACAGGAAATACGAACAGTGGACCCAAATTTGTACAATTGTAAAACCTATTAATTTTCCATGTATTGTTCTAGGTGGGGGTGGGTGGTCTATGTGTACGCTTTCAAATATATAGACTCCATAGTTGAGTTGTTTGAATGATTAATTGTTCCAAGTTCCAATGTCTGATTTTGTTTAAATTTATGTGGGTTTATCACGAGAAACATACTGATTTTACGTGTCCAAAACAAGACACATCACACTACTCAAGTTTCCAACTTCAGCCCAGCACATCATCTCTCCCCGGCTCAATCAATGACAAAATTGGAATAGATACATTGGTATAACACATGAACTCATGAACCCACCCAGTGTCTTGATAAGCTGCAAAATATAAGCAAATCATGTGTGATTACAAATTAATCTGTCGTTCATGTAGACTAGATGTCTATGCAGATAAAAAGACCGTTTCAGCTAAGACCATGCTTCATGCGTACTTTCTAACGTTCCATTGAGAGGTTAGATGAAACAAAATAAATGGGAATGTTTACATATGAAGGTAGAACAGAGGAACAGAGTCAGAGGGTGTATTAAAGAGGAGGATAGAGTGGGAGTTGAGACATTAATGAGGAAATTAATAAGGGTCTGATCAAGTCCACATTCTTCAACCATCGACATTAAATATCATGGACAGATGATAAATGCATCAACGGTGGTTTGATGTAAAGTCACCAAACACCTGTGGCAAGAGAGAGACTTGAGCATGTGAAGCCAATAAATGTGAAAATGGGCAGTCTTTGGGTGAAAGAAAGTAGTAATAGTAATCATTATTTCAAGTGGTCCACCACCACCACCACCGAGATGTATTTTAGCCGCTGACCCTCTTTATCTCGTTTTGCATGAATACTTGTTTGTTGATTTGGAATGGTGTTATAGGATCACGTGATGTCTGTCCTTACTTTTCTCCTCCGCACGGGCCTGTCAGCGCTATTGGTCCCGTTTTGCTAACTTCGCTTCCACGGCTAACTACCACCGGCCAAAATATTCCGGACCGAGTTTAAGCCAGCTCAAAATGCATTCCGGTCTGATTACCCCTCTATATGTATAAAATTTTCAGTCATTTCTAAGTTAGTTCCGTGATTGTTGATGTGGCTTATGATGACTATTTCGTTTGATGTATAATGTGCTTTAGCTCTTAAGTGGGTGTTCCCGTCAGCTGTTTCATTAGCGATTAGCGATCTGAACCGCGTTTTGAAAAATAGATGTTTGGCGATAGTTTTTTAAATTAGCGGTTAGCGGTTTATTTAGCGGTCTAACGAACACTATTCAAATTAGTTTTTACTCCAACTGCAGTCATAAAACTACTAAAATACCCTTTTATTTCACATTAATGAATATAAATCAAATAATTAAATCAATCATTTTTGTAATTTTATGTCTAACCGCTATTTTAACCGCTACAGCTATCACCCAACGGTTATTGTAACCACTATTTTGATCGTTATTCTAACTACTATTTCAAACAGCTAACCGTTACAACTATCTAAACCACTAATTTTAACCGTTGACGCCGAACATAGCCTAAATCAAGATAGCGAACTGATACAAAATGACAAATATTAAGAGGACCATTTATATCGAATCTAACTAAAAAAATTGTAAATTTATAAATTTGTAAATAAAATAATTTTTAAAACATATAAATATAATAAAATATTATAACTTTTCAGTTTAATTTCGTTTAATTATATATTTTTGACAATTTAAATAAATCATTATTTTAAATATGTTTCAAATAATCATTTTAAAGAATACCGTTTAAAATTTTCATTTAAATTGTTTTTCAATCTATTTAATTTCTTTTAAATATTTTATTAAAAAAATTATTTTTATAATATTTTTTATGATGATAATATGACTAATTAGACACAAATAATATTTTATCCTTTAGTCAATTTTATTTTAATTCTAATTTGAATGTTTGATATTTACTAAGGTTAGTTAATCCTTTTTTTTTTTCTTTTTTAAATGATGATTATTTAAAGTATCTAAAATATATAGTTAGGTGAATTAGATAAATTATAAATTATAATATATAATTATACATATATTTTAAAATTAATTTTATTTATGTATATATAAATTTTCTTAGTTAGCCTCCTGTACAAATTGTTGTATCAGTTAGCCTCATATATTTGTCATTTTGTATTAGTTAGCCCTATATATTTGTCATTTTGTATTAGTTAGCCCCTGAATGTTAACGTGGCTTTTACGTAGTCGTTTGATGTGTGATATTGACGACACATGGCAGTCCACATCACACATCAAATTACCACGTCATGCGCCACGTTAACACTGAGAGACTACCTGAGACAAAATCACAAAGATAAAGGGCTAACTGAGACGACAATTTGTATAAAAGGCTAACTGAAAAACTTATACAAACACAAAGGGGCATGTATTATTTATCCTTAAAAAGAAAACACACCACAACTTGCAGTTTACGAAATTAAATAAAAAACATATTATTGATCTTATTTGAAGAAAGAAACAGTTTCATTTTAAATTGACTAAGTTTATAGTTTAAAAATGATTTGGGTATGCAGATTTATTGACTCCACAAAGAGTAACCCAGTAAAATAGACAAACAAGGCCAATAAGTTAATAACAAATAAGCCAACAAAGTATATATCTTTCTACAAGATAAATACAATCATGAAAACAAGATAAATACAATCATGAAAACAGAGAATCAATATATCATCTCATTAATTAAAGATGGTCATAGGGGATTAACAAATCACGTCATCACGTCCTTCTCAATTTATCTACTAATGAATCAAGACTCAATATCGTTCAAAGTATAATCACAAATAGATGCAGAAACATAAAGATTAAATTTAATCACAAGAATATCACAAAGAGAAAGAGTTGCAGATAAGAAAAAAATATAGAGTTGCAAATAATCACAAAAATAGAGATTTACAGATAATTACAAAGATATAGAGTTACAGATAATCACAAAGAAAGAGATCTAAATATAATCATGAATATATGGAGCTGCAGATAATCACAAAGATATAGATCTACAGTAATCACAAGATATAGCAAAAATAGAGAGCTTCAAATAATCACAAAGTCATAAGAGAACGGGGAGTTGCAAATAATCATAGAGGAGCAGCAACTGAATATAATAACAAATAAACATCACGAATGAATAACTAAGCATTATCACATAGAAAGTAGTTAAAACCTCTAAGAAAAGAATGCAAAACACACGGCACTGACAAAAAAATATAAAAAAATTAAAAAATCATAATCCCGTAATAGTCTTAGGCAATCAACAAATACAAAGTACTACTTTAGGGGCTATAAGTTGATTTATGTCTAAGATCTCAGTATAACATAGACAAACAATATGCAATATATCAAGTCAAGATTAAGTCACAAAGATCAAAAAGAAAAATTATGTAGATAAGTAATCAAAGATAATTAATGACTTATATATCAGCTTAAACTTTGACCAAAATATATATGTAAATTAAAGTAATGAACTTCATAGATCAACAGAAAATACAGAAATCAACCAAGAGAGATCAAATACAAGATAGACATTAATAAGGCTTAGTCTTATGTCACACGACCGGATTGAATCCCAAAAACAATAGTTATTACTAACCACAAACTACTTATCACAAAAATTTAAAGAAAATTAAAAGAAATGAGGTAAGAGATACTCAATTCATCCAAAGCACAAAGAAGCAGACTCTGGAACCTCTCGCAAAGTCTGGTTCCTCCAACAAACCCGGATATAGTAGTTTTGCCTTCAACATTCTTCTTCGATTTTTACCCGTATGTTTTTCTTTGCAATTCTCCGAATTACTCCCCCAAATTGAGATTAACACAATTTGGTTCTTCTTTTCTAATTACCTGAAGACTGAAAGGAACACTGGATCAGTATCACTAAATAATAAAAAAAACACATAAAAATATAACAAAATATAAAATATTTAAAAGAATTGAAAGATTTTGATAAATTTTGTGAAATATGGTTAATTGTTCGTATTTCGAATATTGTAGATCAGGGTTTCATTCATCGTCAGGAGGTTGCATTGGCAAGAAATAAAATCAGAACAAGAAATAAAATATAAACGAAAACTAAATCAAAAGAGTTAGGGTTTCAAAAATCAAATGATTATGCATTAATACCACCTGTTATTATAATTAAAAAAAAAAAAAAGAAAAACTCAACAAATAAAATTCAAAAACTAAACCAAACAAGACGTGATCAATTTACGTAGTTCCAGCTGGCGACCTAAAAACCCCCTAAAAGGTATACTCATGGTGTGAGATCGGAGGTCCGATTTCATATCTAGGTTTAGTGAATAGGTCGAGTGATATACAAATCAATTAGGTTTTATTAAATGTATCCTAGGTCCCTCAATCACTCACCATACTAGTAACAACCTCAATCACTAACCATACTAGTAACAACCTCACACTCAACGAAACAATAAGCAAAGTAAAATTATGATGTAAATCATAACATATAGTAAATGTATATATTTTGAAATATTTTTTTAATGGCACTGACTTGATATATAGTATGTTAATTCTTAATATTTAATATACGATATATTTATAAAAAATTTAAAATATCTTTTTATGTTATGATCGATAGATCGAATTGAGTATAAATTTATTCGATTGGATTTAAAATTTTAAATAAATAATTCGGAATCATTTGGAGTTCAAATCGAATTTTAGAATTACCTCATATGAATATGGATCTGTTATGGAACGGGTCTAATCAACGATCCGATTTGTGGTCAACCCAGCTGCTAACCCATATTGGGTATTATTCACCATCATTTGTACTAATCTATTATTAGAAGAGGGTACCAACCCCTTCAATTTGTATTTACACCCTAAACTCTTAAAATACCATAATCGTCTCAGACATTAAAAAAAAAAAAAAATCTATAATAAAAATTGAAAGTTTTATTTTTAATATTAAACTTAAAATGTATATAATAATAAACAATTCATTTGTATTCAATAGAAATATATTTTTTAAAAGTAAATTTTTATAATTATTTTTTACAAAATTTAATAAATTAAATTGAAATATAATTTTATAAATAAAATTTTTGACATAATTTAAATTAATATATCTATATATTTATAAAATTTATTTTAATTTTTAATAATAAAAATATATTTAAAATTATATTAAATATATTTAAAAAATAATTTAATTAAATGAATTATTTTTAATAAATTAAAATATTTCATCATTATACGATGGATTATACTGGAATTAAAATTTTTTTTTGACGTACTCACCTATTCTATGGGCGGCAATATTAATGCTCTAGTTAGAAATGTAATTGCATTGGACTAAACTGGGCTTAACTTAAAATCCGAAAACCCATTACAAATTATGAGCCCATCAGGCGCAAAATGATAGGATTGGTCGAGAGGATTTCAACTCCCTGTAATTTCAATCATTGGCATCATCAACAACATTGTCTTTTGTAACTATCAAATTCCAATTAGGCGACCACATCCACAGCTCGTAAGTTAGAAATCGGGGGAATGGGATTCCGATTGTCATCTGGAATTCCCAAATCCCGACCCAGCGTGTCAGTTCTTTTCTAGAAAACAATTATTCGGATTAGAAGAAAAGAATATAAGTTGAAAAGTGTTTCGAACATGGCGTGGAATTTTTTCCAGTATTGTTCGGTATTACGCGCTCTTGGTTCAGTTATGATCTTGCTGGTCCTTGGCATCATCGGTGTCTCCTACTATTCTGTCGTTGTTTGTAAATATGGCCCTGCTCTATTCGATGGTGGATTCGATTCTATCATTGCCATTTTAGTTCTACTGTTGTTTCATTTTCTGGTGAGTCTCTTCTTGTCTGTTTATAAATTCTGCCTGGATTTTTGTGTATGATTATGAGAAATTTTGGATGTTGATACCCATAAGAGCAATTGAAAACATTTTGATTTTACTGATATTTTTGTATATGTTGCGTTTCTAAGGACTGGGTATGAATTGAATATTATATTGTTTTAGCTGTAGCTCTGCTGTACTAATATGTTTGATTGCTCATAGTCTCCGAATTTGAGAGGGAATTGCCTGTTCATTGTAGTTAGGCTTATAACATTTTGGAATTGTTTGAAATTATGACCAAGTTATGATACTTTTGGTTTGTTGATTAGTTCTGCATGTTGAGTTGCGAACTTGTGACTTATAAACGCATAATTTGAAATAATAGGAGCATGCCATGGTTATACTTTGTGATAAGTCGTGTGTGATTTCATTTTGTAGTTGGTTATGTTGTTGTGGAGCTACTTTTCTGTTGTGATAACGGATCCGGGTGGCGTACCACCCAATTGGGTCCCTGAGGTGGACGAAGAAAGAGGTGAAAATCCATTGGTGACCTCAGAAGATGGTGAGATGAACTTGGTTTCAAATCCATCAGCTAAGCTTAACAAGCGAACAAATCAAGGAGTCCGGTACTGTCAAAAGTGTAATAAGTTTAAGCCTCCTCGAAGCCATCACTGCTCTATTTGTGAGTTGTGGAGATGAACCTTTGCTCATGTTGCTGTTTCATGTTAACCTATTAAGCAACCTTATAATTGTTTTTTCTTTCCAGGTGGAAGATGTATATTGAAGATGGATCATCACTGTGTATGGGTTGTGAATTGTGTTGGAGCATTGAATTACAAGCATTTTGTTCTATTCTTGGTATGTTGACTAGAAGAAATTTGGGTTTTATTGTCAATTATGCACTTTAATATCTCAGCTTTACTAGAATATTAGAGCATATTTGTTTATTGTAGTTCACTTAGAATGCTAGATAGGCTATTATCTTTCTGGAATCAGTATCCATTGTTTTCTTTTGTACAATCATAGAAACTGTGATATGATTGCCATCACATGCTAAATTGTTTTCTTCCTTGCAATCTCATTCACAAAGTATTCATAAGTTTAGGCTTCCTATCCTAGAAATGTTTTAAATCATATGCATACCTGAACCACCCACTTTATTCTTGACAACTTAAGATAGGATTCAAGACTCAATATCTATCACATTTTTCAAACACATTGCCACTGTGGAGTGAACTCTCAAAAATTTATGTTGGTTGCGGCTGTAACTATATTTATCCTTATAATTTAATCTGCGCCTCATAGATTTTTATTTATCAAGGATCTCATGCATACATATGTATTACTATGCCTTCTGCCTGGTATATATCTAAACAACGATTATTAGCTTCCTAGATTCTATTTATTTATAATCATAATATAGACATGTCGAGCTAAGAGAGGGACGAAAGTGAGAACTATTGAGCCCTTTTAAGATTTCAATGTACTTATATATTTGGCTCACCTTACTGGAGATATGGTGTTACTCATGGATGAATTCCTTCAACAAACAAAATGTTTCTATCATATAACTGGCTTGAATGTAATTTATAGTGGTTTCTGTATTGGATTTGTGAATTCTGGTAGAGTCAGTAACCTTCAAGGATGTTGGTCATTCCATTGATGTTGCTATTAACTTACATGCTTCATAATGTCAAAAGTTACATAATGTCCTCAGTGATCTGTGGATGTCAGTTTTGGAATATTCTATTTACACATACACATTATTGCTGTGCTGGTTGCTGAAGTGTACATCATCAATCCACATTAGGTTTCTGGCTCCTAGAATAATGCATATGAAAAAAGTGATGTTGCATTATCCAATAAATTATCCAAATTCATTGTATAAGTTATGGGGGGTATGCTTATAATTTCTGTACCATTAGTTTGGTATTCAATCTGTCTTCCATTGCTAAAAGTCAATCTATTGAATCATCTGAAATTTTGGTTAAAATTTAGAATATGTGCAGTATCATTTATATTTACAAATTTAATTGAGTGAACTTTTGGGACTAAATGTTTATGCAGTTTTACACATTTCTGGAGACGGGTCTTGTTACTGTATCGCTATTACCAGTTTTTATTCCATTTTTCACCGATCAAGAAATACATATAACACCAACGGCCTTGGTAGCTACTTTTATCACATTTGGTAAATTCTGCTCATAATAATTTTCATGGTACTGTTTTATATATTAACCATATTATGCTAATTGGTGTCCACTTTTGGCAGTTTTGAACTTGGCATTTGTTTTGAGCATTTTGGGATTCCTGATTATGCACATTTCCTTGACAGGGCGTAATACCACTACTATTGAGGTAATTTTGTCTTTTATGTATATGTATTCTTGCCTTTGTTTCTAACGTTTAGCAAGAACTTCAGACTGGTGTTTGTAGTTTTCACATATGGATTCTTGTTGGCTTAATTTTTGTTACAGGCCTTTGAGAAGAAAACTGCTCCTAAATGGCCTTATGACCTTGGTTGGAAATCAAATTTTGAACAGGTGACCCTTTGCTTTCTCTTTCTCTTTAATTTTACTTTATGTACTCTAAATTTTATAAAGAAGTGGAAAGAAAATGGACTGTCTTCCCTTGTATACATGCCCTTGCTTGTGTTTTGTCCCATGTTTCAGCTTCAAGTTTTAGAATAGCCTATCTGTTGCTTTCATGTGATTAACCACTAGAAAATGACTAAAGATTTACTAAGGCCAGAATCCTAGGATGCTAATGTTAATTGTAATCACTGATTGCGGCTAGAGCACAGTAATGAGCAAGTGTCAATGCGTACTACCACCTTTCCATGAACAATTTCCACTATTTAAAAAATGCATAATCGGATAATCCTGTTGAAGCTCGAAGTTTGAATTTTTTTACTATAATAAGGCCTCCACTTGGTTTCATAGCCAGCATGATATAATTTCTGCATGGAATAGAATCTTAGTTTTGAATTAATATTCCTCAAGGTCTTTCTTTTCCATTTCATGCACTTGCCACCATCTTAGCTAACTTATAATCATGATATAATTGTCTACTGGTAAGAGAGTCTGTGGCTTACCTTCTTTAGCCACTAAAAAGAGAACTATTCTGATAGCTGCATCAAACCGCTACCATGCAGAAACACATTAAGCCTATAGTTCATATCTACCTGGTTCATGGTAGGGTTGGAGAATTCTAGCTTTCTTCTTCTTAGCTGAAATTGTACATCTCCTGAATTACTCTGTACTGTAATTTCTGAATGTGGAAATAGCAATTTAATTGAATTTTTAAGACCCATTTGCGAGATAGCATGTTATCTCCCAATTCACTGTTTTTGCATATGTAACAGGTATTAGGAAAGAATAAGAAATACTGGTTTATCCCTGCTTACTGTGAAGAAGATCTGGAGCGAATGCCATCTCTGAAGGGATTGGAATATCCAACAAGGCCATATTCAGATGATGTGTAGTTCAATTCAAGTGAGATGTCATACTGGTTAATTCATTTCAATGTAATATATGGAAACTTCACATCTTTTTCCACTGTATATAGAGTGCATTTTTCTGCTGCAAATACTGGATGAAGCCTGTGTAATATAGCAGATTAGTGGCAAATGGCCTAATCCTTCTTTGTACCTTCAGAAATTCTAACTTAATATAATGAATCTTATCTATAACCTAGAGTAGAATTTATAAGGCAGGGGTAGGCAGTTTCCATATGGTTCTGGTTGAGAGATGGATTTGGTTCCCAATAAATACAAAACAAATAGTATTATTCGATTGTATTGATAACTATACAAGTCTATTTGATTTTCTTACAAAGTTTTCAATTTTTTATTGTATTTTTAAAATTTATTTTAAAATTCATAAGGATTGTTTTAACAATCAATATTTATTATTTTGTTTGTGCAACTACAACCCGAAAAACCGTCCTAATTTTTTAATCTATTGGTATTTTCTAAAGATTAATCTCTTCTGAACAATATTGTGAATTTTTAATTATGGAAATAATTAATTATATCAATTTTTTTTAATTTTTTTTTAAAAATAATCGGTTTATTAAAAAATGAATTAAATGGAAATATCTAATTCGCCACCCATAAAATAAGAAAGTATAAGCTGTTAGTTCTTCTACACGTATATTTACCGCCATAGACATCCGAGATATCTGTGAAGAGTACTAGAATGTTCGTTTCATCGGATCGCGTTTGATCTTCAATCTAAACTACTCTCCATACCAACACCACCAGATAACTCTTTTGAGGTACTCGAACCGGAACTCGTAACACCCATCTGATCCATTCTCAATTCACCGAACGACATTTCTCTTTTCAGGTACTCCTCTTTCGTTTACTTATCTAGGGTTTGTCTATGAATTTTGCAAATTTGTGAAAAGTTTTTATGCTTGAATTCCGCGGAGATATTTGCAAATTATACTCCTGCTATACTTTGACACATGTGGTTTTTTTCCCCCCGGTTTCGGTGTTTAGTTATGTCGATGTTGATAAGTATTCAGTTGTGGTGGATGATCGGTTCATTGCTGTTGATATGAAATGGAAAAAGTGCAGTGTTTATTTGTGTAAGCAGTTTAAGAGTTGAAATACATTCGTTCCTGGTGTTTGAGCTTTGATGGAATTAGGGTTCATGCTGTTTAGAATTGATGATTGTTTGCGGTTCTGTGAGCTTTTATGGGATGCTTGGGACCTCAATGCTGTTGATTTTTTCACTTAAGATGTATTAATGTGGCGGGCTTTCGTGATTGAGGTTTGTTATGGTTGCTGCATGTAATTGTTCACAGTATGTTTGTAGGATTATCTTGTGAAAATTGGACATTTTTGTTAAATGGAGCTCTGGTACAGCAGAACTCAAGTCTGCCCAGGATAGGATGTCGACGTGTCGTCTTTCAATAAGAGCAAAATGGGTTGCTTTGTTGCTTTGTTGCTTTTTTTATTTTCAAGATAGTCATTTTGGCTTCTACTGAGTTCCTTTAATATGTTAATTTGAAGTTTGTTAGGTCGTAGTCCACATGTCAATAAATAATGCAATTCTGATGTTAGTTTCTGACTGCTTTCTTGTTGACTGGCAAATGTTATTAGCGTGATATTGTCCTTTCATTCCATTTATGAATGTCGGGAAAATTTCCCACAAGTCAGATTGGCTGGAAATAATAAGATCATGTGATCAGAAGTGTAAATTTCCCAGAAAGAAAAACCCACCTTTGATTGTGTTATACTTGATGCATGCTTTTTGTGCCAATCATCACTAGGAAAGTGGATTCTACTTTTGTTTGGAGAATTTTGTTCTACCCCGCAAAGTTTGGTTTTTTAATCAATCTGGAAAACTATCCATTCAAGAATCACTGCAAGAGTCATTCAAACCTCTAATGTTAAATGCATTTTATCTTCAATCTGAATAAGATATCCTTGACTTACTAAGTATGAGGGTTAGAAAGCGGGCAGGGTAAAATCGATAGGAGAAAATGGTGTCATTGATTATTAGATTTGGGAAAAGGAATAGAATTAAATTTGTTTGTAGCCCTTAAATTACATTCTTGCCACCTGTAAGTAGGGTGGTTCATGGTGCTTAGCATGGCGTGCTCAATGGATGAGCTGAATACTTATGATGCTTGTTGTCCACTTTTGGTTGATGCTATATATGCAGTAAAACTTAGCTATCGATGAATTATTATTGGAGTGCTAAAGCTAGTTTCATGATTGATTTTGTTAGCTTCAGGATTGTTGCTGTGAGAAGATGCAAAGAAGGGGAGGAGGCAGGGATCCATTCTCTAATTTTGGTTCTCCCTTTGGTGGTTTTGGTTCTCCAGGAAATTTGATGTCTAGTTTCTTTGGAGGAAGGGACCCCTTTGATGACCCTTTCTTCACTCGCCCTTTTGGTGGCATGTTTGAGTCCAATTTCTTTGGTCCTAATGGTAATCCTTTCCCAAACATGCATCCACCCGCATTCTTTGAACACCCATCAGCATTTCCTGCCCAGGCACCTGAGTTTCTTGAGCATCAACCTCCAGAGCCCAAACGGTCCAAGGGGCCAATAATTGAAGAACTGGACTCCGATGAAGAAGAAGTTGAAGAGAAGAAAGACAATCCAAGGAAGCACGGTAGGTCCAGCAATGGCGGGCCTCATATCCAATATCCCGACAATAGAGCTGAAGGTAAATAGTATTTAATTGAATCATCCTGCTTTACTGTTATTAAATGGATCACTTTTACTGCAGAGCAAAGGAGCAAACAAATGCAACGCAGGAATGACTATAGCCATTATAATATTGCACAACAACAGCCACAAACTCATAGCTTCACATTTTCAAGCTCCTCCGTGACCTATGGTGGTTCGGGTGGAGCTTATTATACTTCTTCCAAGATGCGGCGAACAGGGAGTGATGGTGTAAGTGATTTATAAAGAGTATGAAGTTGGCATACTTCTCTCTTTTGAATTCTTATGTGTGGACTGTACTTGTTAAACAGTTGACGTATGAAGAAAGTAGGGAAGCTGATTCATCCACCAGACAAGCAACACACAAGGTTTCTAAGGGATTATACAATAAGGTATTTCTTTATGGTCTTGTCCTGTATTTCTCATTAGATTATATAGTAATGGGCCAAAATGGCTTCAATAAATATATTTTTCCTTTTCTACTCTTCTTCTGAAGATGTTACTATGTTGACAATTTTCATGATAGGGTCATTCTGTTACAAGGAAGCTTGCTTCTGATGGTAAAGTGGATACAATGCAGACCTTACACAACTTAAATGAAGGTATGCAGTGAATTTACTTGGCATACTTTTTTTTTTTGGGGAATGGACAAGTATATTTAACATTTTCGAATCTCACTGTTGTGACTTGTATGATAGATGAACTGTCTGGCTTCAATGAAGCATGGAATGGAAGTGCCAGAAATCACATGCCTGGCTCGACTGGTAATTTCATTGGCCATAATAATATGGGTATGTGGTAGATACTGATGTTGTGTGTTTCCTCCTCATTATTATTATTTTTGTAGTGTGGTATTATGGCCAGTGCTATTGTGGATTAGATTGCAGTCTTTGTTTAGAATATGTAGTTGTGTGGTGTCCTACAAGGTGTAATGTTTTAAATGACAAAGTTTATGTATGCTTTGATTTATAGAAATGGTGACTGTAGCTTTAGTCCTTGCTTACCACTTGTTATTCCAAATCAAGTCAAGTTTATTGTTGTTTTAAGGTGGGCAGTCAATAGGTCAGGATCGTCTCTGTTATGTATGTGCTATCAGTTAGGCATTTATTGAATTGATACTGATGCAAGTCAAATCTTGTAGATGGCATTACTTTAAGGTTCCATCAGTTTACTTATTAGGTTCTCTCAAATAGTCATTTGTGTTTAGAATATGTATGGTGATGAATGTTTTATGTTGCAGGAGCTGGAAGCAGTGGTCAGATTGAGCAGGTAAATCAAGGACGTAGAGCCCTTCCTTCTACAGAGCAACTGCAGAAAAGGCATGGATCTACACGCATGCAGCAAACTGGAAGGAAGAAAAATTAAATATACATGTATGTCTTCTGCAGGAAGATCTAATCAAATCAATGTGTAAGTTTCTCCCAAGCCTTCTCTGTTTGTGAAAGATCTGTTTCAGCTATGTGATTACAAAGCAGTGTATTAGTATCCAATCAGTGTAATACTAATAGCAATAGAGCAGTAGATGCAGGCATGTTCACTAAGGTACATAGTATCATATTGACGGTATAGTATTGTGGCCAATTGAATTCATGAATTCTGAACCGTTGCCCCACTATATTTTTTGTTTGCTTGGATTAACACAAGCTGATTAAACTCGATCTGAGGTGTATTTTTTTTAAAATTTTTTTTAAAATTTTTATTTATTTAAATAATATGCAATAAATGCTGTTTGAAAAATAATGTAGATTTAAAGATATTTTTATGATTTCTTAATACGGTTGGGCTACTGAAGCAACATTTTACAATTAACTACTAAAGATATGTTGGTAAGTACTAGGCTTGTGGCTAAGAGCATCTCCAAGAGATTGGGTGCTGTATATATTTATTTATTTTTATTTTTTATTTATTTATTTTTTGCTTCTCAGCATGCGAAGAAATTTCTATTTTCAATGTATTTCCATGCTAATGTGAATAATAAATGTGCGGTTTATGTAGTGTAGACATTCTAATTTGCAGACATTCTAGTGTAGACATGTAGTGTAGACATTCTAATTCGTAGACATTTTAGTGTAGACATTTTAGAAATCCGTAGAATTTTTTTTACCGCCAATTTAGTATTTTTTAATTTTGGTTATGTTTTATTCAATGAAATTAAATTTTTAATCAGATTTCATTTTAAAGCATTGCAAAATCAAATTAAAATTCTTATTTATCACTTTTGACATTCTTTATTTGTGGTGTCATCTACTTGGAGAACTTAACAAATTGATCGTTATCGTAGTGGAAAGAGAGTAGAGGAAAAAATACTTAGGTTCCGTTTGTTTTTTTTACTAAAGACTGAATACGTCTGAATTCTTAAAATTCAGTGATTTAAAAGTATTTATTTTATTTTTTTCAAAAATATCAACCATTCAGATATATTTTTACGATAAAATCTGAAAGTAAATCACTTAATTCAATTTTCTAATTGAATTGGCGTAAATATCCTTGAATATATGCGTTGCAGTTGTTTTTATATTTTCTTAAATACCTCATTTTTTTTAAAAAATTTACATTGTTTTATATGTGTATGTGTTAAATACAATCACATGATAACTCGATTCATATTTAAAATAATTGCAAATAATGATTTGCTACAAATATCTAAATGTACAAGGTCAAGTATATTTAATTTTTCTTAGATGAAGAATAGTGAAAATTAATCATTTTTTTTTTCTTGCCAAACAGTTTTGTTTTTCTACCACACAGTGGAAACATCCCTCAATTTTTCTGTGTTTTTTATATCAAAAATTTTTATCTTCCTACTTAGAAAATTTAAGCATTTCTCACTGATGTGTCCGATTCTTTTATGCCATATTTATATTACTCATTTAGATCACTACATTTTGACCATTAACAAAATACATATGTGTGACATAAGCAGGTAATTTCCAGTGGATGCTTATATATATTCGTTAATCAACTACCTAATCAATCTCAAAATCAACATTACTGTCTATATAAACGATTAGTCTAAACATTACCTCAAACATAAATACTCCACTTAAAAAAATCGAAGTCATAACACATGCAATCAAATCCTAAACACTTCATCGAACACAGATCTAAAATCGAACACAAGAAATCTAAATCTCAACATAGATCTAAAATCGAACACAAGAAATCTAAATCTCAGAAGCGCTAGACAAAAATCCACACCAGATTCGAAGATTCAAAGCTTGATGTAAATTTTAGTTTATAATCGAGCTCGATAATCAGAACAGAAGATCAAAGAAAAAAACTCAAAATCATACAATCGGAGCTACTATCAACTAAATTTGTGTACCTGAGATGAAATCGTCAAGAATTTTCTGAGAGTTGTAAAGAAAAACAACCACTACGAGCTTAAAATGTGTTCTTTTAGCAACAAGAGGAAGATGGAGGGAAATGAAATTCGGTTTTATGTGAAAGCGTTTTTGTACTTGTATTGCTCATGACCAGCTAATACTGGAGTAACTAACTACCTCGAATAATTACAAAATAGTCCCCCTTTTATAATTAATCATTTCACTAGGATTCCATCTTGCTCAACGGTGATCCACAGTGCATCTATTTCAAAATTATGTTTTTGGGCGTTGGTAGTGTCTTAAATATAGAAAACTTAATTGTATGGGGAAATTGCACAAAATAACCTCTCGAAAGTTTGAAAATCCAAATATAAACCTACAAAGTTTTATTCTCAAATTTGAGTTCATGAAAGGTTGTGTTAAAAAAAATTAAATAAATTATCCCTAAATAAATAATATAGTTCCAATTATATATTCAACTATAAATTAAATAAATACATACTTGAAAAGACTATTTTACCCTTATTCCACTAAACTCTCCATCACACCCTCACAAACCCCATTCACTCCATCACACATTCACACACCTACCCGCCATTTGTGAAGATATTTTTTTAATTTTATGAAAAATGCATCATAAAAGATATGACTGTAAGTGGTTTTCTAAAACTTCTCAAAAATTTTAGAAAACGCTGAGGGTTAAATGTTTTGTGAGATTTTCCACAGTTTTTTCAAATAGTTTCCCTTCTAAAAAATCTAAAAAAAAATAAAATGCATGAGGGCCAGATGTTTTGTGAGACGTTTCCCTTTTTCTTTTTCTTTTTTTTCCATCAAGTGGATCACATTCACAAGCTCTCTTCCGAAGCAATCCTCGACAAATTCCATTAAAACTTCGAGTTTCGTACTTGATTCAAAGTTTTAAATTGAATAGATGTTATTCTTATACAGTCACTCATAATTAGTAGATTTGTAAATCTAGGGTTTGTGGTTTGATTTTAAGATTTATAGTTTTATTAAACAAAATGTCATTCTATTTATATTATCGAGAATGAATTTAATAGTGTATATTTTCTGATATGTTGGATAATAAAAATGGGGTCGATCAAAGGTACTAAGATTTTGGAATTCATAAAATAAAACTTTTCAAAAAAGTCTAACCATCATTGATTTTCTTAGACATCTCAACAGTGACAACGGTTGAAATGTCTCCGAAAACGCCTGAAGGCTAGATGTTTTATGAGATGTTTCCATAATTTTTTTCAAGTGGATCACAAGCTCTCATCTAAGCAATCCTCAACAAAATCCATTAAAGCTTTTGAGTTTTGTGCTTGATTCGAAGTTTTAAATCAAATAGATGTTATCTTACAAAGTCACTCATAACCAGTAGATTTGTAAATCTAAGGTTTGTGGTTTGATTTCAAGATTTATAGTTTATTGAACAAAATGTCATCCTATATACATTAGCGAGTATGAATACAATGGTGTATATTTTCTGGTATGTTAGACAATGAAAGGAGGGGCCGATCAAAGAACCTGAGATTTTTGAATTTTGCAAAAAAAAAATAAAATAATAAAATAATAAAATTCAGAAAATATATGGTCGTTAGTGATTTTCTGAGACATCTCAACAATGAAAACTATTAAAAAGTCTAAAAAAAGTCTTAGGGCTAGACATTTTGTGAGACATTTCAACATCGGCAATATTTTCCTCATTGAGATGTTGAGATGTTTGAGACTCAAAATGTGCCACCAAATTCACAAGCGCATTGTATACAATACATTTTCTGAAAAATAAATCTATATAATAAAATTTGGGTCTGGAGGTCGATTCAGCCCTAAAATCTCAAAGAAATACAATACATGAAGAATTGAAATTCACGCGTGAAAAGGGCCTGTAGCATCGAACTCCCACCCCGGTAACCTTGGGATGCGGAGCCCGGTTCCACGTGAAACTTTATAACCTTTATTGTCATTATATCTTTCCCAAACTGCATGATAATTTATTTTAATAACTTAGGGATCCTCCTTATTGTCAAATAATCATTTTTAACACCAAATACATGGATATAAGAATGGAGTACTAAATTTTAGAATAAAACATCATTCACAAATCCATATGATAAATAAAATCCCTTAAACACAAGTTTAAAACTATAACTCAGGTTTAGGATGCAACTTAGTTAATTAATGATTTATAAAAGTTTGGGATTCTCAAATTAATAATGTTTACAGATTCAAACCAAAATAAGCATGAAAGTATATCAAATACTAGAGTATCATGAATGTTCGTTATAGATGGCTGAATCCAAATATGAGTCTTGATTGATCACTTGTACCCATCCGGAGCATAAAAGAAAGAAAACAAAAGAAAAATAGACAAGAAAGAGTTAGGCTATGAATTAGTCTAGTTAGCACCCTTATATCCCAAATAGACAAGCAAACATGCTCCGATTAATCCACTAGAATGAGCATACATTCATTCTATGAACCAGCTATGGTTCCTTAACCAAACAACATCCACTTCAATCATTTCACCAAGCAAATAAGAGTGAAATGCAATCCGGTTTATTTATAAGCCTTTGTTACCTTGATCATGCATCTATAAATGCTAAACAAAGTAATACTAACCCATACAAGATTCCTTAACCAAAATAAAATGTTGCTTGCATAGTAAGAAACGTCTACAAACCATTTATAAACCAACTTGAGTTATACAAAATGTGTTCATACCATTTTAGTACATTCAATATTAATTTTACACATTAATAATCACTTCATTAGGTGTTATTTAGTGACAAAACAATAATCAAACAACCATTCCGAGTTGTTAATAAGTCCATATTAACGTAACATGTCAACCAAGAAAACAACCACTTAAATGACTTAAATAAAGTAGCCATTTAGTAACATTTATACTCACACATTTATTCAACCAAGTAACCAGTTAGAGCTAAAACCATTTAGGTTAAATGATATTATTCGGGTATCTAATTCCTTTTTAAAGTAAAATTGGATTATCATTTCCCCCAATCACTTATATTATATTTTTTTTATCGTATAGCCATTATCACAAGTAGTCCATGTGATTCGAACAAAAAAAGAAGGCTCAAACGCATCATATACATGTGGTTTATACACTATAGGAAAGATCTCGAGACTTACAATATCATTAGGTACACACAAGCTCAATACGATTAACGAATTTGATAAAATGAGAAAATTAAGTTTTTAAGACTTGGAATATTTACTCCAACTCTATACACACCCTTAATTATTTCATTCACTTATACTTAGGTCATTTAGCATCAATCATGAGTGCATAAAATCATTTGAAAATCACAAAGGAATATTGAATATTTACAAGTGTTGAGATTTTACGTTGACTCGTGGGAGTTTTCAAATTGCAATGACCAAATGACCTCATTTTTAAAATATAAAGATATGGTTAAAAACCTAGACTCAAAGACAATTCCATGGCCATAAACGCCGTCCCAATCGGAGTCTGGATGAGGAAGGTCGATAAGTTAAAAAAATTGTGTTGTGGCACAATGGTCAAGTGATCAGGGCGTTGCAAGGGCGCTGACCAAATGTTAATTGTGTGCCCAATCGCCCTGGTTGGCGCCCTAGTCACCTTACCCAGGGCCCAGACCATTAGAAACTCTATTTTCTCTCCCTTAATCACCCCAAATAAATTCTAAATCATTTTAAAGTTATTTAAACCCACAAAACTCATTTGAAACTTGTAAAATTTAATGGAAAAACTCATTTAATCATCATAAGTCATTTTATAAAATTGTATAGTCTTTTTTAGGTTAAAAAACACAATCCAAGTCAACCTTCCAAATCAACTACATCAAGTTCAACTAAGAGCTGCAAATCATCAACCCAAAACCAAAGGCATAAATTGCCGCCAACCTCTACATAACCAAAACCAATACTCAAATCAACTCAAGATTTGAGACTAGGATACAAATTACCACAATTCTCAACCTTAATTTACACAACTCATAAATGAATGTCATCTATTCAAGTCTAGACTCACAACAAGTTTATAGTAAAACCACCTCACTGTTCTAACTACACTACCTAGGACACAAGCGTCGACACATAAATCGGATTATGGATTTTGGCTATATCATTATATTATAATATTTTCATTAAAAAAATCATAACTCATTCAAGAGAGCTCACACAAGCCCATTAGCCATTAATTTCCACCAAGGAAGTCTTAAAACTCATTTCATGAGTTTTAAACACATAATTAGTGTTTCATACACTTTCAAGTTCGCCATATGAGACATGCGATTATTCATAGCATTTCGGTTCCATTTTAGCCACACCATTTAGTTAGACCACCACATCATTTTACCACATCTACCAACCAATAGTAATAAAAACTAATACCATCATTTTAACTCAATCACAATTAGTCATTTTAACATAAATTTTTTACTATAATCTTAGACCTTCATTTACAGAAGAAGAGACTTAATCATCCATTTAGATACCAAGAATACCACATATGATATCATTCATCAAATTTCAAAATTTGATCATATTTGATCAAAAGATTTTAGAATTGCCAAAATACATTAACCCATAACTCAATTATGGGAGACGAGCCGAAGCTCCTGGTTCATGGTCTAAAGCCAAGCATATCATGCCATTAAGGCAAGTTTGGACCAAAGTCCTCGGTTCGTGGCCTAAAGCTAAGCTCATCATGCCAACTATTTTATTACCGAGCTATGTAAAGGAAAATTTCCATTAATTTTTACTGGTTTACTCAATTTGGTAGTTTAGCCACCTTTTATCATTTTTTCCAAGCATCCCCGCTTAACCATTCCATTCTCATAACCAAATTAAAGTTACCAAGCAGACATTTGACCACTACCAAATTAAAACCATAACATTTCTTTTTCGATTCACACATTTGTTTACCAAGTGAACTTGTTCACCAATGTACTCATTAAGTCACATTAAACATTTATTTTACAATGGTACCATAAATGTTACCCTTGACTACCATATTATCATTTAGTTATTAAAGTATATTTAAAACCACAAGATTTACCATAATAATGTTATTAAGCATTTAAGCCATCAACCAACCCATTTAGCCTTACAACCACCAATTTCCACCATTTAAGTTATCAACAAGTGAAATTTAATCACCAAGAATTTTGTTAATTTAATACTATATAAGTAAAGACCTCATTTAACCCATTCTTCCACCAATTCACATCAAGCAACATTATCATTATTCCATTTCAACGTGGTGCCAACCATGTCTAATACAAATTATCACCAAATCTCCATTAATTGTCATTTAGTTAACCGGCCAATTTCCGCCCCCGGCAATGCCCGCTCCCGCTATGGGGATTGAGCTTGTGGGGGCAACGATGCGTGACACCCAGGCAGACGTGCCCTCGGCCTAAAAGCTTGGAACGCAACTTGCGTTCAAAGACTCAATGGTTCACGGGATTCAAGTGTAATTTAGATTAGCAAGTTAACCATTTACAACTTTATAAGGCATTTAAGCCACCAAATAATTTAATAATTATATAACTCAATACCAGACTAGTTCGATTGACGATAAAATGCCTTTATCTTAATATGGCTTGCGTCTTCCCTTGTTGCCTACCATCCATGCCCCATGTCCTATCATGCATTTCCAGAACCTATTCTAAACCTTACACCCACCAAGTTTATCACTAAGTTCCACCTTTAGTCACAATTAAGCTAAGATTATTATAAGTGTCACTCTAATTATTCACATATTTCATGATACCATTTTACCATCATTAGGTCCAATTTCCATGTTTAGCCCATTTAGACATTTAGAGTTCAATTAATATCAAGAATATACATCAATGCAACCAACCAACAACCAAGGCAATCAAGCATGAAAAATCAACCAAATACCACCAAAACACTAATGCAACCAATTTTTGGCAATTATATCCATCATTACTCATCTAATGCAACCTAATGCATCCAATAACCAACAACCAATAAACATCCAAACTATTGAGCTAAAGACGGGGATACTAACCTCTCCTCCAGCACTCCCAAAAGCTAGCCACGCCTCTGATTATGCTTCTACAACACTTTGGTCGTCTAATTGACCCAAACCACACACAATACAACTAAATCAACAATCAACTATAACTCAGGCCTCAAATTTGGCCAAACCCTTTACTAACAAGTTAGGGTTTTCACAAAATAGCTACTAGAGGGTGCATATAGACACTAAACATCATTAGGAAGCATTATCATTCATAAACAAGCTTGAAAATTGAATTTTTATCAAGACCCATAGCTATACATAAACCTAGCATCATTTTCTTCTTCACCGTTTTGCAATTCAAAAGTAAAAAGAAACTCACAGACTCACAAACTCCAATGTGCAGCATCTTGTTCTTCATTTTTCATCGTCAATTCTTTGTCATTTTTCATCATGTTTAGAGGTTAGCTGCCGCTTTGTCGAGGTTACATCGCCGTCATAGGTGAGATTTAGTTTTGTTCGATATTTCGTCGCATTTGGTCGCTGTTGATCGCATTTGGTTGTTGTTTCTTCTTAACAGTTCTATTTTCTATTTTACAGATTGAAGACAGCTGGTTGAGGATTGTCAAAGGTTAGAATGGCATCTAAGGTCAGTTCGTTGTTAGTATTATATTTCTTCTGGTGGTGTATATTGGATTGATATTGCATGTGTTGTTGATGTTGTATAAGCATTCATTGTACAAGTTTTGCTTTGTATATTCTGTAAACAGTTATACTTAAGGTTATGTTTTCATTTGGTTGGATATATAAGGTCGTAAATATTCTCTGTTTGTAATTTTGATTGCAGATGTTAAATGGCTCGAATTTCACAATCTTGTGAATACTATTCATAGTGTTCACTATGTTGTTAGATGTTAAGCGTAGTTGATAGAATGATGTTTGTGGATAGTGCTTCTTGTTATATTGTGATCTGTAAACTGTGAATTATGAATTATGATAGGTGAACTGCGAATGTTTACGATGTAAAGTGTACTATAACGTGCTATAAATTTCTTTTTTGTGAATACAATGTGACTGTCATTTGTTGTAAATTGTGAAGTGTGATTTATTTTGAATACTGAGTTATGGTTTGTTATGAACTGGGAATTGTGACTTTGTGTAAAATGTATTTTTTTTAATGAATTGTTTACTGTCAACATGTTTGAATAGAAGATTCAAAGTGTTCGAATAAGACTGTGAACTATATTCATAGTTTGTGAGCTGTTTTCACACACTTTGAATATAATTCACAGGCATGTGTACTGTGTTCACATTTAGTTGTGAGTTTAATCTTATCGTCGTGCTATCAAATAAGCATTTCTATTAGTTGTGACTCTAATACGGGTTATATTATTTCAAATTTGTAGGAAAGAATTTACAAAAGGAGATGGTCATAATCGATTGATAAGCACCCATTCCTCCGCAGATTCCATGTTGCCCTAAAGAGTCTATTCCTCTGCAGAGTGATTTATAAGTTCTAATTTATTTTACATAGTTTTTCTAGATAAAATACTTTCAATCTAATATGCTTAAGTTTCGTCTTCCATAGTCATTCTTGTGATCCCTATGTGTGTAAAATGATAGAAGATGTTATGGATATTTATAAGCGTTACTTTTGAATATATGCAAATGATGTTGATGATTATGTTTTGTACACTTTAAGGATACTTTTGGATTGGCCGTGCTACAAACTTAATTAGTATTAATGAATTGTGATCTACATTCACACTTAATGAATAGAATATGACTTACTCATAATCTGTGATCAAGCATCACAGTTGCTCCAACTAGGTAGCTTGAAGTCGATTGAGGTCCCTGATTGCCTTTAGTGAGGCCGTAAGAGGCCTATGGGATTACTGTGATTGACGCTCACAGACTATGACCCTCACTCTTAGTCGGTGATCAATAATCATAGTTGCTCCATCGAGGTGGGGAGTGAGCCTAGGCACAATTACTCAACCCCAACAGCCCTTTTGTGATGTAAAAATCCACTTTGGTTGGAGTCGAAAAGTGACCTCATGACTTGGTAGCTCAAAACACAAGTAGGAGGATGAAGTGGTTTGCACTACAATCCATGTGTTACCAAAACATTATGAAACGATGTGACGACCCATATTTTTTTATGTTTAGTCAGACGAGACACTTTTTTGCCTTTAGTGATATCATATGAGCCATTTGAGGTCACTGTGATCAGGGCTCACAGATGGTGACCGTAAATCACAAGTTGTGATCAACAATCACAGTGTCTCTATCGAGGTGGGGAGTCAGGCTAGGAACAACTACTCATCCTTAACACTTTCTGTGACGAAAAATTCTACTTTGGTTAGAGTCGAAAAGTGATCTCATGCCTTAGTTTCTCAAAATAAGAGTAAGTACACAAGTAGGAGGATGAAGTAGTTTGAACTACAATCCATGTGTAACCAAAACATTATGAAATGATATGACAATCCATATTTTTTCATATTTATTTAGATGAGACCTTTTTTTTGCCTTTATTGATATCATATGAGCCATATGAGGTCACTGTGATCGCGGCTCACAAATGATAACCGTAAATCACAAATTGTAATTAACAATCACACATTGTCTCCATCGAGGTGAGAAGTCAGGCTAGACATGACTACTCATCCCCAACAGCTTTTTTGTGACGAAAAATTCCACTTTGGTTAGAGTTGAAAAGTGACCTCATGCCTTGGTTGCTCAAAACATGAGTAAGTACATAAGTTGGAGGATGAAGTAGTTTTCAGTACATTCATGTGTCACCAAAATACTATGAAACGATATGACGATCCATATTTTTTCATATTTAGTCTGACATGCACTTTTTTCCTTTAGTGATATCATATAAGCTATATGAGGTCACTGCGATCGCGGCTCACAAACGATGACAGTAAATCACAGACTGTGATCAACAATCACAGTGTCTCCATCGAGATGAGGGTCAGGCTAAAAACTACTAATCATCCCCTACATGCTTTCTATGACGTAAAATTTTACTTTGGTTGGAGTTGAAAAGTGACCTCATACCTTGGTTGCTCAAAACATTGGTAAATATACAATTAGGAGGATGAAGTGGTTTGCACTACATCTATGTTTCACCAAAACATTATGAAACGATATGACAACCCATATTTTTTCATTTTTAGTTAGATGAGGCCCATTTTCGCCTCTAGTGATATGATATGAGCCATATGAGGTCACTGTGATTGGGGCTCACTAATTGTAACGTAAATCATGAAGTTGTGATTACAGTTCACATATACTCTTTTTGCCTTGGATTTCTGAAGCTGATGTTGTAATATATAATTAAACACAGTTCACAGTCTGTGATTACAGTTCACAAATACTATAATAGATAATTAAACACAGTTGGTCGTCTGTAATTACATTCACAGATAATATAAAACATAATTAAACACAGATACTATAATAGATAATTAAACACAGTTCCCAGTTTGTGATTACAATTCATAGATAATATAATACCTAATTAAATATATTTTTA
Organism: Cardiospermum halicacabum; assembly: GCA_031304145.1. NCBI lineage: Eukaryota > Viridiplantae > Streptophyta > Magnoliopsida > Sapindales > Sapindaceae > Cardiospermum > Cardiospermum halicacabum. Next base: position 13,253,161 of record CM062393.1, read on the forward strand.
CATATTATTACATTAAGTAAATGGTGGTACATTCGGCTCTAGGTTATCCAAGGTCTCACTTTCTGTAGGATCGATGTGAGATGACATGTCTGCATTTGTTTCGTCGACACTAATAAGTATAGAAATAAAACATGTTTTCCTTGCAAAACCTGCGCCACCACAATGATTAAAGTGCACAACTCTACGGCTCCTTTCTTCTGATCGTTCGCATTTCCCTCCCCACTTGTACTTTCGATGGACGACGAATCAGGATTAGTACAAGTTCTCTTAGTATGACCCATCATTTGACACATACAGACTGTGAATAATATTCACAAATTGTAAATTGATAAACTGTGTATTATTGTTGATAGTGTTATCCGTTCATAGACTGTGAATAAAGATCACAAATATAAACTAATTTCGTTCACAGACTATGAACTACTAAAACTGTCCACAAAAATACACAGTCCATCAGTTCACAGAGTTATGCACAATGTTCATAGTGTATGAGCTGAGAGATTATGTACTTCTTATGTTAGTGTTATCAGTTCATAGACTGTGAATAACGATCACATATCTGAACTATGTTAGTTTACAGCTCTGTGAATTGATAACTCTATCACCTAAACAATTTGAAAAATCAATCATCTAATGAATAAGCATTGCAATAATCATTCCAATCAACATATAAAATCACCAAAAATAAAATCCACTAGCAGTAGGTCATTAATTTATATAATCAAAATCCAATTTTTTGATATAACAACAGCAGAAGCAATTGCATCAAATTCTAATGCTAGTACAAAAAAAAAAAAAAAAATTCCCAAATTGATTACCAAAAGCTCACCTTTGAAATGATGACAATAGCCGCAGCTCTGCATCAAATGACCAAGACCTCAGATTAGTTACAACCTAACAGCAGCAGTCGAGGGATTCGAAAACGAGCTCCCTAGCGATTGACGGCTTCAGAAGTAACTATAAGAGCTCCACAACAATTGACGAAAATAATGGCTATCAACAGAATCAGATTTGAGTCAACAGAAGCAGTCAACGAAAATAATCGGTTTGGAGGATTTCGTCGATCACAAAGAAAAAAAGATGGAAGATTTGATTTGGAGAAGAAGAATGTTGATTAGGTCGAAGTTGGAGAAGAAGAACAAGGATTCGGTTTGAAGAAGAAAAAGGTTGAAGATGAAGTTGTGTTAAAGGTTGAAGATGAGGTCGATGTGATGAAATCAGTTAAGAACCGATCCAAACACTACAAACCGGTCAAGAAGGGTAGGCTTGTGAATATTATTTTTGTTTTTTTAAAACTGAATTAAAATTAATTTTTAAATATTTTGTAAATTGAAAAGGGTAGAAATGAAAACCTGGCCAATAAATAAATACAAACTTTTATAAAGCTTATATTTATATAATTTTTAAAATGGATTTATAATTATATTTAAAACTTTTGAAGGTTTAAAAATCTAAAGGACCATTGCTTATGGTTATAAAACTTATTGGTTGGTGAAATGTCAAACATATCCTTTATCCATCTGAAATTAGAAGTATGCAGTTATGATGTAAGTTGGGATGATGTAATTCCAGAATATATGGAAAAACAGTATTTACATGTCCCATTCAAAGTCTTTGCTGTGATTCATAATTCCTCCTGAACTCAGTTCTGACTACTAGAATAGCAGGATTCAGTTTTGACTGTCACTCTGTTCTGGACATGATGTATATGTGCTCTGATTTCAGGCTGGTGTTAACAATTGTGGTATTAATGCCAATGATGGATACTATGAGTTTGCATTGCCAATCAAACCTTCTTTGTTTTGACTTTGGGCTGTGTCTGTAGATACACCTCAGTCCAAAATACAAATACCTGCATGTATAGTGCTCTCACCTTGCATTACTTAACTAGGATGTGAGGATGCTGGATCAAATTGAATCTCCTGGCTATAATGTTTAACACAGTGTACTCCATTTTCTATTATTGAAAGATTTTATGTCTCAAGCGCCAGTTTTAGGAGGTTTGGCATGTCTTCCTGCAGATGTTCCACAGATGGTGGCAGACAGACAGGACTGATTACTCAAGCTGTTAGCACAAGGGAACAAATTGTGATCCTCTTGTATTTGATTAGTCTGTGATATGGCCATGTCTCAAAATTCCTGGGCTTTAGCTGGAACTGAGATTGTTCGACATAAATTTGTTTGAGTAATTTAAATAAACAAAGAAAGGCATTACTCGACATAAACAGCAAGCAAATGTTGTAGCATTCGTCAGTCCAGAATGTACATGTGAAAATGTGTGAATGAATCCATTTCATTAACAAAAGCATTTATAAACCAAGAACAGGTTAAATTGTGTGAGCATCCATTTTCATTTCATAAAAAAACTAACACAAAGCCTAAGCCTAAACCACCAACTACGAAGAGAGAGCGAATCTATTCTCAACTCCAAAACTCATCTACTCTTGTATTTACAGTTAGCCCCAAACAGCGACACCACCTCGAGAATCTCTTTGTCCTTGGAGAGCTCCGATCGGGCGTCTTAACATATCCATCGAAACTCAATCAATCGGATAAGGCGTGATCTTGCCAACACAAGAGCATCGAGATACACCGTCCGAGGATGTAGAACCGGGTTTTCTGTTGCTTGAACATCAATACGCACCGTTTCCTGAACGACTTCTTCCGCTTCTGAATCGATTGTTTGGACGCAGAGGAAATCATGTAAGGTATAGACATGGTGAATTGAATTGGATTGTGATGTGAGGACGGACACCAACTACTGTGGTTGGCTGCTTTGATTTGGTTGGTTTCTTATATAGACCTCATCTGCAACTGCTACTACAACTGGACCCTCTGGTCTCATCTCATCTCTTAGATGACATTTCATGGAAACTGCAACTTTCACGTGTCTTTACATTATCACCCCTGAGTTTTGTGTGGAGATAAGACCGACTCATAGTGGTACGAAGGGTATTTTGGTAATTTCCTAATTTAAAAATTAATGTCGGTCAAACACGGGTGGGGATTGTTGAAAGCTGAAAAGGACTGGAGCTCATGGATTGAGGGAAGAGACGTATACAAAATTCTATCTACACACCCATCTGATGTGGAATGGGGCTGTCTTTATTATTTATATTCTCTTTTCTAAATCACGTTTTTCTATTTTTTCTTCATTTGTCGGCTGCCCGATTTCAATTTATTCTATCTGAATTAAATTTTGATTCGGAGAGTTGGATAATCGGTTTCTTTCAGATTTCATAAAATAAATAAATATATACATATTTATATATTACAAATGAACATTTTTTAATAATTAAAATAAATAAATAAAGAGTTGGAGTAATATTTTTAAAATAATAAAAAACATAGTTAAAATGTAAATTTTTTAAAGATTTAAATAAAAGTATGATATTCAACTTTTAATTAATGTAAATATCAACATTTTTAAGAAAAATAAAATTTAGTACCAGTTAATTCATTGAGTGTGTTCCGCGTTACCTGTTTTATTAGGACTTAACAGTTTGAACAACTGTTTAAACTGCGTTTGATATGTGTTCATATAACGGCCGAACAAACGTTATTCAATATAACTTTCTCTTCCCACTGCTATATTTAAAGTACCAAAATATCCTTTTATTTTTCATTAATAAATAAAGTCAAATAATTACATCAATCCTTTTTTTGTAATTCTATATCTAACCACTATAACTATTACCGAACGGTTATTACAACCGCTATTTTGATCGTTATTTTAACCGTTATTTCAAATTGCTAACTGCTAAAACTATTCAAACCGCTATTTTAACCACTAATTCTAACCGTTGACGCCGAACATAGCCAGAGAATGTTAGACTTATAAATCCTTAATGAGTTTTCATGGAAGAGCTTTTGAGTTCATTCAGTTACATGAGCTCAATTTTGAAATTGAATCGGTGATCAAGATTTAAAACGGTGGAACAACAATGATTTTCTTTTAGAAATGTTTTATTTTTATTTTAAATTTGAATTTATTTCTTAGTTATTTGATTTATTATTTTGGAAAGATTTGATTTTTTTTTAAGTTGGTTGATTGTATTCCTTAATTGAAGAAATTTTTTTTTTTTGTGAAAGTATGTTTAATGGTTATTACAAATAGAGCTGTTTGGTGAAGAAAAAAAATATCCCATCCTTTTGGGGTGATGATCATTGAATTTGGGTCATACTCAGTAGGGGTTTGAGTCTCGTCATTAGAGAAATTTTAGATATTGAGTTAGGAGTCTCGTCATAAGGAGATTTCGAGTATTAAGGTTAGGGTCTCCCCATTAAAGAGATTTCGAGTATTGAGGTTGGGGTCTTGCCATAAGGAGATTTTGAGTTGAGGTTAGAGTCTCGCCGTTAATTAGATTTTGAATTGAGGTTGTCTCGCTATTAAGGAGATTTCGAATTGGGTTGTCTCGCCATTAATGAGATTTTGATTTGAGGTTGTCTCACCATTAAGGAGATTTCGAATTGGGTTGTCTTGCCATTAAGGAGATTTTGATTTGAGGTTGTCTTGCCATGATAAAGTTGTTCGTCTAAAAGAGATTTTAAAAAATAAAATAATTTTGGATAGAGAGAAAGTTGTTTGAACTTTGTTCTGTATTTCTCTATAGTAAAGTTGTTATATTTCTGTGGATTAGGCAAATTGTTCAACCCCGTTAGATATTTTTTTTTTTGTTTTTAGTCTGATTATTTTGGTTGAATCAAATTTTGGAATTAGGAATAAAAAGGGATAGAACCAAAATTTTCTAACAAGCACATTGGGCCAATTTAGATCCCCTCTTTTGGCTCATGCTCTTTTTATTGTACAATCATGTCCATTACTATTCATATGTGTTTTTATAAGTGATTATAGAAGGGTTGACCCGTAGTTCTTACCACTCGTAAGAATGATCAAAGTGACAACTAATTTATATGGATTCATGGTGAGGACCGTTAATTGTTTCAACTATCTTGCGTTAATGTTACGCAACAAACTGTTGTCCACTTACTAACATGAGCAGGGCAAAGCCTAGATCATCATCCAAACCGTTAGATTTTGTAACGATTCATCATTAGAGTATTTCGAGTTTGTGTATTTACAATTTCTCCACGACCACATTTATCTATTTTGAATGTTCAGTTGACGTAACAAATTTTAAAATATACATTATCCATCAGACATTTTATTTTAAACGGTCAAGTAAATATGCTGGCTTAACTTTTTTATATTATTGTATTAAATTTTTAATATGTTTCAATTTTTTTATTCATATTTATAAGTTTATTAGAGAGTTTAATTCTAATTAAATTTCTATTAAAAATTAAGAAAATAAAAGTGATAAACGATGACAGTGGTATGACTACTTTTAATTACGCTATTTATCAATGAAAAATGTATGACATCATCATTCACAATTTTTATTTTACATGGCCCACCTAATCTCACGCCCTGGTTCCATTAGAGACACTCTTATCTCTCATAACGTACTTGATAAGTATTGGTCTCCATTAGGCAAGTCAACTCTTTGTAACCCTCTCCACTAAACACCCACAAGCACAACCCTTTTCCACTAGACACCCACAATCACCCTTCTCTATAGATTTTATCTCCTAAAAATGCTAACCTATTGAACATCGAAAAATCAATCGACTGACATCACACTGGTCTTCCATCCACATAGGGTTTTAAGGTCCTCGACAAGAATTACTCCACTAGTTTGGCGTCCATTGTGGACCTCTTCTTCTCTGATCAACTTACGATCACCGATCTCACCTTTTTCTCCAACCACCTGACTGAGCACAAAATATGTATAATTTGTGCATTTTATATTTATATCATATTATTTTTGAACATATTTGATTATTTTCTATTAATTTGACATGTTTGTTAATTTTACGTAGTTACAGTTGATTTGCAATTTTGAGGATTTTGAGGGCCATTTAGAGGAATTACCAATCAAGCAAAAGTCGAACAATGAATGGAAACCAATTAACTGATTTGGAATTGATGATTTCTTTTTATATTTGAACTTTAAATTCTTAATTAGAATTTTTAGGAGATTTCGTGGGTTTGTTTTCTACTTCCCACGTCTTTATTTTTAATATTTATATTGTTTTCTTCTTCTTCTTTTTTTTTTTTTTTATTTATTTAATTTTTAAATTTTTTTAAAGAAGAAAATGAGGTACATCCGATTTTAATTTTTATTCTAGTTTCATTTTGGGTTTTTATTATTCTATGTTCTTTTGTTTGAACATACAATTTATAAATAATCCAGTAAAGTCAATTATATGTGTTGTGAGATTTGCACTTTAATATTTATTTCTGCAGTATTCACTGCTTCACTGTTATTCATGGTTTTCGCTAAACGTATTTGTTTACTTAATTAAATAATTTCGCCAGTTAATTTATCAATTAGATTAAATACCCTACTAGTTAACAAGATTGAATATGTAATCATTTAATCAAGTTAATATATGTAACAAACAGTGTGATACATCATGCAGAGTTATGATCATAGGTTAAAGGACACGCTTTGTTGATTTCTTACCTGTGACCATAGGTCTTCCTAATTCTTAAGGCAATCTATGTTGAATTTGTCAGGCGCTTGTCGGGGTTACTGATAAGTTAGGGGCTAATTAGAATGCACTTGTCCGGCTAGTCTAATAAGTAAGGGAAGATTAGATGGTTAGGCGCGATGTCAACTACTATAACTATGGTTACCGTACCGAAATAATTACATTTAGACTCGATGATCAACACAATAATTCACTATATAGATTTTGCTTGTTTCTCCTATTGATTTATTTATCTACAATTTTAATTTAGTTTATTGCCTATCAATTTCAAAGCCTTAAGTAATTCACATGTTATTCACAAAATTTAAATAAATAAACTATTTTTTATGGTTCGACCCTATTTACTTTTGTCTTTAGTAATTAGCAGGATTATTATCTTTATTTTTTATGGACTCGATACACGTCACCACCCCTTTGATCACAACCATTTTCTCTTTTCCGTTCACCAGTCTATGGGAGATGAGACTATTCAGTCTTCCATAGTGATATTTTAAAGCAATTGCTGAAATAAATCACGACGCTCGACGCTCGAGAACAAGAATAAGATATTGAAGAAAAAGAGTGAATGATCTCAAGACCCCACCAGACTCTTTAGCCCCTCTCTAAGATCCACCAACTTAACTAAATATATATGGTAGGATGATGCAATGGGTGATCGAACTCAGCAAACGTGATAGCTTCTATAAGTCTCGATCCACCATCAAACCCAAGTACTCGCATTTTATAGCCGACTTCACTCTATTTGAAGAACTACCCTACCCCAGAAAGTACTTGCGATCGAAAATAAAGATCAATAAATATGGGCGCCGTAGGTTGATGGGGCTTCCAATCACTAAGAAGTGGAATAGGGATCGTCTTAACATCCACACTTGACGATGTGATCCAACTGACAATAAAAAATAAATGGTGGACCACCAACAACGAAGCGGAATATAAGTTCCGACCTCCATTATCCATTCATCACTAGTGTGGCGTAGTGAGGTCATAATATTGAGCCTCCCGTCAGCACTACCGTTGAGGATCATCATGATCAAAGTATTCCGTAATTCTCAATTAGTAGTCAATGGAACCAATATCACTTACTAATGAAAAACTCTAAAATGAAAGCATATTAATAATATTGTTTATAATTGCTAAATAATTATTTTTAAAATTAATATATATATATATATATATATAAATTAAAATTCTAAATTTATTTGCATGTCTTACCATCAATCTTTAAAAACTTTTAAAATGTAATGGACAATTTATCTCATTATTGCTTAATCAAAACCAATCCCAACATAAACTGAATTAACTGGAAAACACAACTTACCAGTGGAAACCAATCCTCAAACCTCGCCTAAAGAATCCTAAAAAGGTATTGACCATAGAATGCTAAATCGAAAACGGCGAAGCAGCCCCTAGAAAGATGCCACGACTTAGAGCATGTATAATGCTTTGGATTTTCAGTGGGAGAATTGATGCCATTTCATCAAAAAGTCACTTTTGGAGATGAATTATACCTACTCTCATTTAAGTGGCGTGTGACTTAAACCAATGGTGAAAATCATGTTACATGACACACGCCCTATTTTACTTGTAAATATTTTCAAATATACGGGATTAAAACCATGATATCGTCTATTTTTCTCTCTTGAATTATTTATTTTTCCATCTCCTAGTCAGGTACAAATCAGCAAAGAAAACCCTCCATCGTACATGCTCTTATGAGAAAAATATAAAGCAGCAGTGACTGTCAAGTGGCATCGCGACACCCACAGCAACCACAACCACACTAACCGGATCCTCTGTCTTTTCTGGTAATTAGGGATTTGAAAGACAATCAAATACCAAAAAAAAAAAAAAAATGGCGGCAATTAGAGCCACAACAAATATGATTCGGAACCAGATGTTGCCGTTGCACTTTCATTTTCATCATCATCCTCGACTCTTATCTTCTTTCCTCTCCTTATCATCTATCCCAACCACGTCATCGGTCTACACTTGCCACCGCAATGTCCATTTTGGTAACATTCGTTGCGCCGCTTCCGGCTCCGGCTCCGACAAGAAAGTCTCGGCTCGGCTCTCTCAAGTTCAAAATCTCCTGCAACAAGCCGAGGAGCGAGCAAGCTTGGGAGGAAACGATCCTATCCCTCAAATCACGCTAGGTTACTCCAAACTTTTAATTTAACTTTCTTATGATGTGATTGTTGTTGTGTTTGTTATAGTTGGTCTTTGTTTAGCAATTGAGTGAGGATGTGGTACTGTGGATGCTGGATAAAGCTCCTGTGTGCTCTACTTCCATTCTTGATTTTGATAATAACGTTGATATGTTTATAGACCATGTCACTGTTAGTTTTGCGAGAAGTGGTGGACCTGGAGGCCAAAACGTGAACAAAGGTATAAATTTTGGGACTCTACGTTGTTAAGTTGAAACCTGGTTTAAGAGACTTCTAATAGCTTGTGTCTATGATGGCAGTGAACACTAAGGTGGACATGCGATTTAATGTTAAAAATGCATACTGGTTGAGTGACAGGATCAGAGAACGAATTATGCAATTGGTTTGTTTGTTTCCACTTTTTCTATTTATTGGAACTCATTCAAGTTGTCACAATATCGGTATATTCTAACAGTACTAGGATCAAAGTTCCCAATTTCTGATCTACTGGGATTCTTTCTCCCTGAATAGAGAATATAGCAAATTTTCCCGTGTTTATAAACTTGAAGCTGGAGGGAATAAGGCCCTTAGTGCATCAGTTGCTTCATAACATTGAAAGGAAGATAAGGTTTTCAATTGAACTCAAAGTTACTGATAAAAAAGGTTAGTAAATTAACTGGTAATTCCGTCCGAGATTGGATTGTAAGTCCACTACTTAATTCAGTCAGACAGACTTAGTAAGAACTATAGTTGCTTTTGTGGAGACTGATCAATCTATTGTCTATTTATGAATGCTTATTCTCTAGAGGCTGAAAGGAAGTAGGTTTGATGGTTAAAAGCGGATTCGTTCTGTAGGTGCCATTTATCAAGAGAGAAATATGTTGCAATTCCCTTCATGATGATAAATTTAAGAAACAGGAGATTAGTGCACAGATCTTAGATGACATTTTCTTGTAAGAAATCTACCTTGCATACCTCTGGTAGATGCTGAATTGTTAAATTATTTAACTGTAGAACTGGTTTAGTCCTTGTATAGTCATTTGATCTCACAAAATAGGGGCTGCTAACCTCACCGATTCTATCATATACAAGTACTCTGACACCTTATGGAATGTCTTAAATGTGCTATTAATTTATAAGAGTTTCTCATAAACTTGGATAACCACTTCTTTATTTATTCAATTGTATTCAGTCGGGTGATGGTGTGATTGTCTCTCTGGAACCTCTTGTTATTTGTGAATAGGAGAAAAATCGGATAAACAAGGATGGAGAAATTGTGGTTTCTTCTACCAAGACTAGAACACAGAAGTAAGCTTCCATTCCTCTCTCTTTGATAATTTAATGTATGTGCCCTAATTTGTTTGATTTCAACCATACTTCCTCAGGGGCAATATTGAAGATGCTCTGTCCAAACTACAGGTACTTTCTGTTCCACAGTGCATGCTTCTTCACTATTTTTATGTGCCAGTGTTCATATTCTGGTGTTGAACATATTAGTGTCGGGGTCACATTAGAGAATTACCCATGCCACGACTGTGGTATGATTTATTATTCTGGTGTTTATATGTGTAACTAATAATTATGAACAGTTAAGATGGGAAAGGAAATAGAGGAGTGAGGCATTTGGTATAGTGATTTTATGAGCCTAGGGTGAGAGTGATTTGAGCCGCTCGAATACTTAATAATCTGTATAGGTGTTAAGTCACTTGGTAACCAAGAACAGCAATAATGCTACTTTTCCACTCTGGTATTTTCCAGGTCATATCAAAATGTTCCTATTTGATCATAATCAATATTCTTCTCAAATATATCTCAGAATGTTTTATGGTTGTCAAAGTGTATTACTAATTTCACTCTTATGTTCTTTAAATCAACTACATAGGCAATGATTGATGCTGCCGCATACGTGCCGCCACCTCCATCAGAAGATCAAAAGAAGAAAATTGCTAAGTTGTAAGATTTAATGTTGCATGTGAATCCCCTCTATTACCCATGATAGTCTGCCATTGATACTTTTAAATTTTTTTACTTAAATAATTTGTTATTCTTGATAGTAAGTGCTATGGTTGGGTCTTACAGTCCTTTTTGGTTTTTTTGAAGGGCTGCAATTGGGGAAGAGAAACGTCTTAAAAGTAAAAAAGCAGTTTCAGACAAGAAAGCATTTAGAAGAAATCGAAACAGTTGGGACTAATATAGCGCACTGGCAAATACAACTCAGCTTGGTGCTCAATCCAGGCTTCAATTACTACTTCATATTAGTAGTAGGAGCCAGGTAATGTTTTCGATGAGGCCCTGCCATGCCATGCCATGCCTTTTCCTTAGTTCTGGAATCCAATGTTTTCCTTTTCCAGATATGCCAAGTTTATGAACCTAGACAGAATAGAGCTGCTGGACTTGAACAAATTCATAGTTAGGTTATGCTTCTGGTTGGAAGTATACTTGAATCTCTTTTTGATGTATCATTCATAACAGTAGGTCAGCAGCTTGTTGTTTTCCTCACATGTTCCCTTTACTGACTAAAGTTTGCTACTCTTGGGGTGAGACTTTTCAAAATGATTAAGCAGACAAGGAAATTGAATTTACAGCTAGTTAGATTGAGTGTATTTGTACAGCGTTGCAAATAGTAATCAAATCAATGTTTGCTACCAATTCTTCTTTAGCAAAATGTATGTACAACAGTGCAAGTCATGACTTACGAGTATGTCTGTATAATTATATGATCTTAGGATGATGCATGAACTTCTAACATCATAGTAATCTCCTACAATAAACTACTTCCTGAAAACATGTACTTCCCCAGATTGTTGATCCACATGCTTGAACCATCTGCTGCTATAACCTTTCCCAGCCTGAGAACCACCATCTGCAGCAGCAACATGTGCAATATCCAGTCCCTTCCCCACCGGAAGAAACACAGACCGGCGAAGGCACCGTGATCCCTCCTCAACTACATTTGTCCATCTGAAATCACCCACACTTCTGGAATTAGCATTCTTGCATGTCAGTACTGCTCCTCTGCTGCTGAGTTTCGCTCTTCTCAACACTCCGATGAAATCAACTCGCCGGCTATCCACCACCATGAAATCAACACCAACCAAGCCTTCCACAGCTTCCTCAGCCTCACCAACTATCACTTCTGGAGAGAAACCACCTTCTCTCAACCCCTTAACATACTCCAATCTCGAGCCTTGATCAGGAACTATGCACACGTGTCTCCCACCGGTGTGACGACTGGCAACTGCCAAACCAACACTGGTGGCTATAGCACCACCTTGTGACCATGTCTCCACTATGAATCTCGCGTTCCAACCTGCAGCCATAGCTGACACCAACTCCGCCACTCCCGATTCATTGTAAACCTCACACTGCAGAGAATCGAACACACAACCTTAAAATTAAAATCAAAACTTACAAAAGAATATAATTCTAAGTCGTGTCATGTCATGTCATGTGTGGATATAAAAAGCTTACAGATTTGACAGTATCAATGTATGCCTTGGATGCTCTATCAGGGGACCAAACAAGCTTCATGTGTCGTGTTGCTCTGGAAAATTATGTTGAAATGTGTGATGGGGGAGGAAGAGAGGGTTTTTATTCATAAGAGAAAGAGTCGTGTAAAGAGGTTATTTGTTTAATATATAGTTGATGTTGGACCGTTGACATTTGCACCGCGCAAATCTTACGTGGTTATGAGATTTGGATTACTATGGCTTGTTTTGTTGGTATATTGTTTTTGCCTACCAACCTAGTTTAGTTCCTTTTCTTTTATAACCATATTTATTTATCCATTCCACCCAGCCTGTCCAATTCCAACTATTTGTTACATCATTATTATTTTCTTCCGTTGTGATTAAAGAATAAATTCGAGTGAGTCGATGCCACATCAGCACCATGATCTAAACTAGTGCGATCCATAGTGTTGTTAGCCAATCTTGATTTGTTTGTTTTTAATATAACAAGAACCTAATTCCCACATTACTCTTATAAGGAAAAACTGACATAACCATCCACTTATGAATATACTTTTTAACCATTTAGAATATTAGAAAACGTAAGAACTTGGATTAAATTCCATTTCTCTTTCAATCTTACATTCTATAACAGAATATTCATAAAATATTTAATTAATAAATAAAAAAATATAAGAGAATATCCTTGTTGATGAATGGTTTACGAAACCTGTCCCTCCATGTGCCTCGTGTGTTAGTTGATAAGGGTCGACCATAACTCTTGTCTATCTGTCATAATCATTTTCATTTGTATGTGTATGTATAATATTAATTTTAATGTTGAAGAAGAAAAACGTGGAGAGATGATATAGGTTAGACACTTTATTTGAAATAATAGAAAAAGATTAGTGTTAGTTTCATTTTGGTATCTTCTATCGATATGGAGGTTGATTATGCATTACCTTTGTTTGTTTGTTCTTTGAAATGAATGTGGTCTACATCCAATGTGCTTTTATTTATTCATATGCATTGATCGATCTCCAACACGTAGTAACCTGTTAGGATTAATAATGTCGTCTAAAATAGTGGCATCCAAACTAACTAAAGGTTAAACAAGTTGATATTTATTTATTTAGTTTTAAATAAAGAAGCAAACAGTCACTAGAAACACATGACAACTTTTGTAAAGCGTGTTGTGGAGCATAAGCAACTATTAAATATGGATTTTAGAAATATACTAGTAGTAATAGAGAGGAAATGTAATTTGGTCGACGGAATGAGATGAGATAAAGAGGAGTTGAAATGTGTTATGTTATGTTATGTAATGTTGTTGTTTGCAACACGTGACCGTTGACTTTTGAAAGTCAACGTTTATCTACCGGCATGCCTCCTCATTGGTCGGCTAATTTACCAACGTGGACTGAGTCTTTTGCTGACGTGGACTTCTGACCTCTCCGTACATCCCATATCATTCATTTGTTAAACCAAGCAGGTTATTTATTTATTTATTTTTTAGATCAAATGATATAAAGTGGAATTATTTTTAATAAAAAATAAAGAAATCTTAAAATAAATATATTTACATTTATATTTTTAGAGAATTGGACAAATTTTATTTATCTAAACTGGAAGATATTGCTCATTTTATTTGTGGGCAAAGTTGAAAAAATATTTTGCAAAAGACTCTATCAACAATTTATAAATATATTTTCAAGCATAAATCTGTACTTGATTTCTGAAGGAAAATGTTCACGGACTAAAAAAATAATAATAAAATGCTACTTTACAAACATTACAACTTACTCAAATATTCAAACATATGTTCAAAGTTACGTGTCTAGTATGCTAATAATATACACATTCAAACTAGTAGGTTTAATTTCATTTTACTTGTATTTGATAGCTAGCTTTTAGTGATCAAAATTTTTTACAAGTAATTTGGAAACTAGATTATTTAATAAATATTTTTTTTATTAATAATTAAATTTTCAATTATGATTTTCAAATAGCTAGGAAAAATAATTATTCACAATCGTTAATAAAAATTCAAATTATACTCTTATCAAATTTTAATTTTTATAAAAATATTTTTATTAAAATTAAAAATTTAAATATATATTCATATTTGATATTTTTTATGAGTCCCATTTTCCTTATAACGAATTAAATATAATAAATTAAGGTATTTTTTAAAAGTAAATTATATTTACATCTCTTGAACAGTAACTAATTATAGATAACATTTATTTTATTGATACACAGTTTTTTTTTAATCAAAATGTATTAATCGACTTCAGTCTTTAATTTTTCAAGACTATTTTAAAAATATATATTTTTAGTATTTTTTAGGGTATATTTTTATTTTAATTATTTATATATTTTTTGAAATAATAATAAATATTATAACATTATTTTTTAAAATAAAATAATATTAAAAATATCTTTTAAAATTTAACATTTATTCATATATTTTTTAAAAAATTACTATTATTTTATTATAAACTACACCTTTAAATTTTAATAATTATGTTAACATAGTTATGGTTTGATTTTTTACTTATAATTTTTTTTTATTGAAGTTATTGAAATAATTATCTTATGTTTCATGAAATTGCAGAACCGCACTAGTACATAGAAATTATAGGAAGAAAAAAAATCATTAAAGCACATTACAGACAGTAGACCTATACATATAATAATATTTGAGAGACAGAAAAAAAAAATAAAAAATCATTTGATAGAAATGGGAACTTGTCAAATTAATAGTCATTTTCAGTGTCCAAAAATATATTGGACAGCAAGTGCATGCTAATGCGACCAAATATTATTAGTAAAATAACATTGAATTTGGTGAAATTATATTGCTGTAATACTAAATAATGTTTTAGGCTTTTGCTTTCTGTTTCAGGATATACAATACAAATACCATGGGCTTAATGAATATGTTATTTACTTTATTTTTAAGTGGAGGGAATCCATAATCAAAGTCATTGGTGACATTATTATATTATCATCAATGTATTCAACTTGATATTTTTCAACATGGTACCTCCTTTTTTAGCTTAGCATTAACGCATCTGTACTCGTGAATTAGAACCTCATCATCATTTTTGCAATTTTCAATTTCTGAATGATTGATTACTAGATACACCTTACTACTACTTTTTATTCTATGAGGAATTTAATGCTAATTGCCAGTATATATATATATTACAAATTTATTTATTTACTTCATAATATATAAAAATAGTTTTGGGTCTGACTGATAGGTCAAAATCTATTTAGTTTCAAAGAATTACCCAACGATACCTTGTATAAAAACCCTAATAATAAGAGATTAGAGCAAGAAAACATATACAATACCTGAAGAAGCAATAAAATCCATAATAAAATCACTATCATTTTCAATTTCCTGCATGAGGAGACGTCAAACGAATAATAAGTTGGTGAGGTGATAGATCATGGAGAAGATTCGATTTCAATTCAAACAATAAAAATAGACAAGTCATAGATTGTATGTATGTATGTATATCTCCTCCAACTACTTTTAAGTAAGCAATGACATCAAAAATTTGAATGCTGTTATATGACTGGACAGTTTGACATGCTTTGAATTGCAAGCAAAAAGTTTATTCAAGGTTTGAGGCTACATAATATCACACACAGTTAGTTAAAGGTCTCTTCTCTTGTCACAAAAATATACGACACTTGCCTAACTGGAAACAAACAAGAAATGAACAACAATTAAATCAACTCACGAGTCGTGATGATGTGACGCTAATCAACTATATAACAAAAACATACCCATGTCTTTATAGATGTAACTTTATAATTGAAGTGAAGAATACTGTATACAGTGAAGAAAAATAATTGTTTGGTAGCAATTGCAATTGATTTTCTTGTGGTAATAACATAAAAATATTTTCACCTGTAATGTAATCTGCTGTTTCCATTTGTTTGTTAATTAATTCACTTCAGTTTGATGACACTAAAATATCAAGCATGTGCCGTCACCCTTTCAGCTCAATTTCATTGATGCGAATGCAGTCGCCAAGTCCATGGCCTTGCTCACTTGAGATGCATCAGTTCCCTGGAACCCAAACAAGAGAGAATCATTATTTATCAGATAGAAACTTCATCAGAAGAAACTATGTTCTCCCACACTTCAGTATTACACAACTTTTCAATTAATTGATATGGCATCAATTGTGCACAACCTAAGGGACCCAAAACAACTAACCTGGCCTGAGGCGAGACCACCTTTCCCTTTGCCACATCTCCCTTTGAGAGGCTCCAAGGCTGCAGTCAGCCATTCCGACACCTCCAACTGTTGGCTCTTTTCTGATTTCACAGGTACCCCTGCGCATACCACAGCCTTGTTTGTGCTTTCATCTGTGCTGAAGACCATGACTGACATGCCCTGTAAATCAACAGTATCATTGTTGCATTTGCATGTACAAAGGGGAAGCGTATTTTAAAAAACCGATGATTGAATAATGCATAATTTACTAAGGAAATAGGCTAACAACCTTCTGCTCTATAACTTTTAGAACTGACTCGCGAACTGCTGCTGCATCTAGGCCAACTTCAACATGGGAGATACAGAATGCTTTACCATTTGAAGCAGAAGCTTCAGCCCTCTCAAGAGTAAGGTTGACAGCTTTACGCATATTTTCTTCTGCAATCTTCTTTTGTGCTTTCTTTACTTGGTTCTATAAATCAACAGGTTGATATATCACAATCAACGTCAGGGTACTCAGCAAGTATTAGCTTAACATTGGGTCCTAATTCGACATCACATCTAAATTTAGTAGCACCAAGTTTAGTCACTGTATGAATGATATCCATTAGCATAAATACAGAATGTATCAAACAAATCGATACTTCAACAACAGAATCAAGAAATTTGAAAAACAAAACTTGGAAACCTTCAGGAAGAACCAACAAGAGTATACACTAATTTCAAGCCTCAAGGTATGATGTCATATTGGTCTATTTCAAATACTTGTCCCAAAAGTCTGACCATTTTACCTAAACTTGGGTATGTAACAAGTGTAGAGATTTCGACTCTTAGAGGGAATGTTTAAAGTGCTAAATAGTTTTGTTTGGAACCTTAACTATTTAACCCAGCACCATATATATATATATATATATATATATATATATATATATAAGAATGAGTGCAACTGGCTTGGAAATTCATGAGTAACATCCTTAGCTAACTATATTAGGTACCTGAAGCAAGGCAATTTTCGCCCTGATATCAGCTTTCTTGGCAGCCGGAATTGATGCAGCGTCCACACTGCTTTTCAGTGAAGCCACTTTCTGCATAGGTGACATCCACACAGCATATATTAGAATCTCTTATGCTTTAAATCCAAAAACGAAAAATGACACTATGGCAATTGTAAATAAAATCATTATTTAAAACAGAGAATTCGAGAAATCACTGTCAGAAAAGTTATGCAGCTGAAAGAACATACAGCCAATGGACATGAAGTATTCTTCTATTATACAACTGCAAGATAGAAAAAGCCTGCATATTTTCCCTTTCGCTAATTTACCGGGGCAGTTCTCAGGAATCAAATTCTCTAATCATTTTTCTCGAAGGAAGATAATAAATGCAGAGTCATACTCATAAAAAAATGACCAGATACTACTACAAAAGAGGCTTGAATTGAGCTGTAAGTTGAACACAAACAAAACATTGACCATGACTACAAAACTAATCTCTCTAGTATTTACATTGCAATTGATAAAGAGAATAACTACTACTTAGGTACTGAACATTTAAGTCAAAGAAATAGCACGAAAACAAACCTTTTCCAGTAAGCTTCCCTCAATCTTAGATGCTTCACTGATTTCCTGCTCCAGCAAGTTTGCAGTTTCCATAGCCTTAAAAGCACTATCAGTGGTGACTGCAGTTATCCTCCGGATTCCTTTAGCAATTCCCTCCTCAGATAAAAGGGCAAATGCTTTAGCTTCCCGAGTATTTGATATATGGGTTCCTAAATTCATCCATAGATTAGTTTCAGTTATTATCAAGGCAAGAAGAAGAGCATTAAGTTACCTCAGCAAACATACCTCCACACAGTTCTGCTGAAATGGATGACCATTCTTCATTTTCTGGATCTGACAAGAGGTCATCAACAGAGCGACCAATTGATACAACTCTAACTGGATCAGGATAGATCTGCATGAGAAAAGATACCATTAAGGAAAGAAGCTTTGCATAAACAAGTCAATAATAGAAATAATTCATAAAAAATATGGTAAATTACTTCTCCAAAAACAGCTCGCAACCCATTGATACGCTTGGCTTCAGCAAGTGTTGCTTCCTTTCCAAACACATCTAATTCTGCTTTTATCTGTTCATTCACTATTGACTCGATTCTTCTCAAGTGTTCAGGGTCAACAGGTTTGCCTATTCAAAATTGATTAGCAACTTAAATCTTGCATATAGAAGTCATTTAGCCATAAGAGACAAATTCTGCGCAAGTGCTTTCTAAATAAAAAATAAACGGGCCCTCAATGAATGCTGCATTAAGAAATCGAGACATCATTGGTTTCAGGCCAAACTGTTAACTACAGACCCAAAAGCAGGGTACTTATTAAATTTTTTGCTCACATGTGCAATACTATACTAAAATCAAGCAGTTCCATTAAGTTATTGAACAGTTTGCAACAGAGCCAAGTGTCTCCTCCACTGACCACCCAATGCCCCCTAATACTACCCTTGCCATTGAAAAATCCTACAGCATCAAATTTTAGCTTGATGATTCTCTTGTAAATACTCTCTACGACAAGTTCAAATTATAAACTTGTTTTTATCAATCAAAACCTTGTGATCATATATAAATCTGATAACACTATTCACACCAACCAATTACTTCATTCTGTCCTTTTTAGTGGTTAAACAATTTTCTAAATACCGATTAGATTGTGAATCTAAATTATTTTGATTAAATATCTAAATGATAAAATACAATTTACTGCTGGTCCAACATAGCACATAGTCTTACCATGAGAAAAATCAAATCTCAATTTCTCAGGAAGAACAATGGAACCCTTCTGATCAACATGGTTGCCAAGAACTTCCTGCAGCAATAAAAAACATAAGAAATAAGAAACTGATGTACACACTACCTGACAACAATAACTAGAGAGAATTTTATGGTCCATTGCAGCAAGCATATCTAACATACCCGAAGAGCAAAGTTCAACATATGTGTGCATGTGTGATTAGGGGCAATGAGCTTTCTCCTGTCATAGTCCACCTATGCAAGTAACAAAAACCCACAACAAGGGTTAAGTAAGAAACAAAGAAAAAAAAGTAAGAGAAGCATCAAATTAATTTCGGAGCTTACCTTGCAGATAGTTTTGTCACCCACAGACAGTTTTCCTGTCTCATTGGTGAAGGAACCAATATGAAGGATGAAACCCCCAAATATTTGGACATTACATACTTGAAATGTGCCAAATGGGCCTTCAATTGATCCCGTGTCAAATATCTACAACCACCAGAGCATAGTAGTTAGAGACTAAGAGAGTGTAATGATGCTCAGTGCCTAATTGAATAACAGATGAATGCATTCCTGTGTTATACTAAGACTGAAATCCAGTTGATTGAGATACTTAACATGAAATGATACCATTAGTTCTACTTGTAGAAAAGAGCATGTATCCATGATTGGCTACTAATCTATCAAACATGAAAAAGAATTACCTAACCATGGACCCTGATACCTATTTTTTCAACCCGTTCAGCGTAACAAAATACTTGAGGCAACAATCAGAGGCAGAGCCAGAACTCAAGGGTGTCAACATAAAAATAGTGTGGTATCATTATTACATCTATAATATATATTTTAATACTTGTGTGTTTTCATCTAATAACAATAAAGTATCTTCTTTGAAAATCTGAGGTGCCATGGACACCACAAGTCTATACGTGGCTATGCCACTGGCAACAACCATCTTATGCAAGTAAACCCAGAATGCTACAAGCTAGCTACTTATTTAATTATCAAATAAGTATACATTTTCATCTTTCTATTTAGATTTTGATATGATGTATGATGGATATGCCAATTTGAATAGAGGTGTATGGGGTGTACCTGACCACCTTGCTCTGCATAGAAACTTGTTGACTCCAGTATAATACCAGCATCCGTACTAGATGTTGCACTGTCAACGAATTCTGAACCAGTGTAGATAGCTTTTACCACACTTTCATGTTCCTGATGGACAATAACTAGTTAAGTAAAATTAGGGTATTGTCCACTGATACTAAGATACAATAGTGGTAGAATAGTAAACTCATGCTATACATAACTAAATTGTAAATAGTAATCTTTGAACTGATTTAAATTCTACTAGTAAACCTTTTTCCTAATCATGTATACTACTACTAAGAAGACAAGTATACTTTGATAGGTTTGTTACAAATTAAGGTAGAATAATGAATAGTAGCCAAGAGAATTGTGTTGCAAGAGAATGTGAGGTATTGAGAACCTCTTTAGCTCGAGCCTAAGGCTCTCAATTTTTACATAACAAAACTGGTGACAAACCCAGCTATCACTAGCTTGGCACTACTGCTGCCCTTGACAACCCTACCCAGCCTACTACTAACAACCTCAACCTGCCATTAACAACATGCCTCTGACAAATTTAACATTCTCTTTCCTTGCTAGCTAGCACTTTAATTAATTCCTGACGTACCCTCATTGTGTTTCCTCTTGTAAACATGAGTAATGGGAGGTCTAACATACTCCTATTGTCATAATTTAATATTCTCTACAAGCCTTTTCAAAACATTTGATTGGTCATTAGTGTGTGTGTGTATATATTATAGACTAGATAGATCTTTCTTTTGGCCTCCCAGAAACAGATGATTAATCTAAAAAAAATGAGAGACTACCTCACTACACTAACAAACAAATCTGCATGTCTATTCAGCTACTCCTAGGATTTTCACCATAAGGTGGTACAAACTACAGAATACAAACAAATATTGCTACTGGTATGACACCCAGTATTAACCTAACAATATTGCATGTACAATCAAATGTACCGTTAACACAGAGAGAAATACAAAAACTCAGTAGCCCATAATATATTACTAAATTTATTTTTAAATTTCTATACAATAATACAGTAAACAGTATGCTAACCTGGAACCAAGTAAATTTATAGGAATCATCTGTTGCAGGTATGCCTCTCTTATGCAATGCAGCGGTAGCATCAGCATCCATTATAATAGAGCCACCAGCTTGCTGCCACATATAATACAAACTCATAGGTACAAAGGCATATAGCTTGGTGATGCAATGCATTTTTACTTCAAACTGACACTGTTATTTAAGTTATTTTCCTTCTATCACTTACCTCTAACTTCATCCATTAGTCCAAAATAAACAGTGCTTATTATTCAATTGCATTATTGATTTTCAACATGAAAATACTGAGCATATAATACCTTTGTTTGAGCATTTCTGGATCGTTCACGTGCTTCATCCATGGCCTTGTTAAAACCCTCGATGTCCACTTGTAAGCCTCTTTCTTCAGCCATCAACTGACAGGTGGTGGCAAGCAGAAAAAAGGGTAAGACAAATATGGGTAGCTATAATAGCAAAACAATGGAAAATATGGTTTACCTGCGTCAAATCTAGTGGAAATCCATATGTATCCCACAAGATGAATGCATCCTGCAATCAATGGACAAAAGATTTGAAGACAGACGTTATACATCATCAAGCAAACAATTCTTGACAACAATAGTATTTACTATTATTTACAGTTGAATTAAAATGACTATCTGTAAACATAACAGTTCCTAATAACATTTCCATAAGAGGTGGAGAATGTGGAAAACCCATTTCAGCTACAGTATGCACTAAAATTCTCCAGGTACCGATACCTAAAAGTTATCGTTATATTAGATTCTTGCAACATGATAGACCCTTTTCTAAAACTGCTATAAAGCTGATCATTAGTGTAAAGTACAAGATATGGACACAAAAGGACAGAGAAAGAGAGAACATTGAAGAAAAATGAAAAGGGAAAGGGAAAAAAGGACAAGAACCTCAATTTAAGATATCGTATTTCATGTTTAAAATCACCCAATGCAGATGTAACTCTTTAGATAATTGCCTATGATAGATTTCTGGTAGATTAACCATTAAGCTAGGAGTGGACAAAAGATCTTATTTTAAAAACTGTTAAGACAAATTAGTAGGAAGCATCTAACTTCTATGATAAAATTGAACATAGAAATGCACTTACCTGTCCACTTAAAACTCTCCCCTGAACATCCTGAGCTGCCTTTTTAAACTTTTCAATTCCCTGATCGTGAAACGGATCAGCAATCCATATATAAACAGGTCTAATCAACGCAAGCGATCAAGAGATATGGGAAGGGAAGATTTCACAAAAATGAGGTCTCCAATCAATTTTAAAAAAGGACATTACATTATAAAATTAGAGAAATAAAATAGAAAAATTCAGACAAAAAAATAGGAAAAGGCCCCTAATGTGTAGCATTTCTAATACCAAAGTCTTTGGGAGCACATTAATATTCAAGTGGGATAAAATCACGTGACCCATACATTTCAAAATTTATTTCACAAAGCAGATAGTGAAGATTGGGATTTGAGAACCTCGAAATGAATGTTATTTTAACCGAATTGTTTTAGATCCTTATTTACGAAAAGATTTCTTTATGGACAAAAATCAATTAGATTTATGTTTTATTTCCAAACCAAGATTTTGACTCCCATAGAACATGCAATTAAGTTTTTGTTTGGGAAACAAATATGCCACTACAAAAAGGTGATATGCAGTCTAAGATATTAGTTACAATTGCACACACATCACAGACACTGAAGAAGCAATTATACTTACTTTAAGCAAAGTCTTCCCAAAGCTGGCTTCCTCTGCTGCAACAATGTCTCTAATGTGAGCTTCATGTTGCTTTAACTCTGGGAAAACATCACCCATGACTTTCACAACAACATTTACTAGGCTGCATAGGTCAGAACAATAGAAAATCATTATATCAGCATAAATTCACACACAATTACAAAATGCATTAATTCGAAAAAAATAGCCTTCAATTTTTTTATTTTTTATTTTTATCAATTCTCTCCTAACTGTACAGCTTCCCTTTGAACTTAAGGCTGAATAGCTAGAGATATCTTCTCATTGATTTAAATTGGAAAGGCCGATTGTGTAACAAAAAGTCAGCTCAGTTGTCCTCACAAGAGGACATGGAGCAAGAGGCAATACATATTTTGTAATACAACTTTTCTCAGTCGTGAATTGATCCATAGGTTTTACAATTAGGCTTGTTGAACATGCATATGGCAAAGAACTTTCTCTTAGTATAAATAGTACTGGTAAAAGATCAATGATATTTCCCCATAGCATACCCCAAATGTCTCCAAGTGGTTTCAAGAAAAAACGATTGCAAGCCTTTGCTACAGCAGTAATCATGTATATGAATTATGGGAGGTAATCTAAACAACTTTAATTAGGAAAAAAAGAAGAAGAGAAAAATGATAATTCCAAAAGGATGTAACCACATATTTATGTGATCAGAGGAAGAATTATGTTAGCTCTAAATCCAGTGATCCAATACCATGAAAGTAGGCAATTCAACTTCATAACCATTTTTTTTCTTCTGAAACTTACTTCATAACCGTTTTATTAAGTATATTTTATACATTGTCCAATCAACCATGAAAAATTACAGGAAACAAATATTGTAGTAGTAGAGTTTAAGAGGAAGCTACGTGATAAGAATCTAGGGGTTAAATATTTCTTTTTAAAATTTAGGGTTAGACAATAGTTTATTTCTTATTAAGCTTTGATTTTTAGTTATTTTACTTTTAAATAGGAATAGTGTTCCTATTTGTGGTAAATTAAGTTTTCACTAATTCAGATATCAATATACTTGGGTTGGGATTTATTTCTCTGTTTTCTCTCTTTTTGGCTACTTGGCTAATCCACAGTTGCTTGGGCTATGGTAAAGGCTCAAGACCTGAAGTTCAGATATTATCTATCTTGACCTTTTGGCTAACTACCTAGTGCTTGGTATATGACAAAGGCATAAGGCGACCTGTTTCTAACCCATCGGATGAGTGTGTGAAGGCTGTTTGGGAGAAAATTCAGGTTCCTTGTGGCTGAAGTTAGTTCAAATCCAAGATTTCTCATTGTAGAGGTGTTTGCTTTACTTTTCATTCCAGTTACAAAGTGTTGATTAGTTATCAGATCCCTAAAAAGAAATCCTCAACACTATGATATTACCTAATATATAAGAACAATGCAATATGAGAGCAATGCTTACCCATTAAAAAACCCTTCTTGAGCTTTCAGGACTTCACTTCCATATCGTACCGCTCGGCGGAGAATACGTCTCAAGACGTATTCACGACCCTCATTGCCTGCACAGGCAATCAATGAATTAGAAAAATGTGCATACCAAGTAGATCCAGCATCAGAGAACAAGTTACTTAATAACTTTTCAATGTTTATTCACTAAATGTCTATATACTGTTTACCTGGTTATCAAAGAACTATGTGACAAATTGATTTCTAAATTTGATACAACAAATGTCTGCACATTAATGCAACACCCATGCGAGAAGCAAAATTAGAAAATGATTTTACACTTGGCAAAAAACTGCCTAGCTTGTGTACATACACATTATGATCAAGAAGCTCTTTATTGTCTTCACACTCTATTTTCCAGTAAATAGTAATGGAATTGTGACTGTCTCTAATTGTTTAAAAGGTTTAAGCTGGGAGGTAATAGGGAGAGACTTGTCTAAACTAGAAAATCCTCTTAATGATATGATTAGCCAGGTGCCCATTTGACACTAGACTAGAGCACATGCTTTGCTACTCCACTTGAAGCAAGGTAGTATTTTCACAATTGCTTCAACTTCTCTACTCAGGCTTACATCCGATAGCATACTACCACACTAGTAGTAGGAAATTGCCAAAATGAGCAACGGTTAACCAGATAATGAAAAACATAAGTGGTCATAGTCAATTCTTTTTCATCCGTAATACAGTCTGAACATAAAGTTTTATCTAAAAGATCAAAGGCACCTATATCCTAGAATAAATTGTTGATCCATAAATGAGAAAATAGTTATATGAAGAATGATAGGATAAGTTACTATCAGCATCAGAATCACCCTGAGAATGAGAAACTATTTATATTGATGCATCAACACCAAATCAAAAACATATAGACCAATTGAAGCCAATTATCAATTTTATGACCTTGAATTTCTTGATGCCTGACATGAGTATAACAAACATGTAAATCAAATGTTCAAAATTAAAGGATCTACCTGGACAGGATCCATCAGCAATAGCAAATGACAGAGTTCTAATATGATCAGCAACAACCCTATAAGCCATATCAATGTTGTCCACATCATCTGCTCCGACTTTTCCAGTATATGGCCTAGCTCCTGTAGCCTGAAAAGATGAACAAGTGTATAGAATAAGATAACACACCCTGCAATTAGATTTAATGTCTATATATTTCTCAACCAGTAAATGAAAAGATGTGCTAAAATAGAGCCCAAGCAGATCAATTTTTGTAGCAGAGCAATTATTTCCTTCATGATCCTAAATAAACTGAAATTTCAATATCCTAACATTTCATCCAGCCAGAAGTTCAATGAGAGATCAGGCGAATAAAAAAACCTAGATAACCAGAACATAGGTTACTTTAAATAATATTTACACAGCCAAAAAAAAGGGACAAAAGCAATCTTAGAATTCCAGGTTCGTTCACCATTCAATGCAAAAATTTGAATGAGTGTTATCTACATTAACCCCTAACAGCAATAGACCCAAATTGAGTAATTGTCCTCCTACCTGTTGGATAGCATCGAAGATGGGCAAGAATACATCAGTATCATAATTGCTCATCTTATTCTGCAATACACTAGTCAATCTTTCAAAACCCAACCCAGTATCAACATGCTTAGCAGGCAGAGGTTTCAGAGAGCCATCGCTTTCCCTGTTGAACTACGGAAACAATAAAGTTAAAAGATCCGTCAGTTCAATAGTGAAACTGTAGCCAACATATACATATCCAGAAGAATTGGAGGATACGCAAATTATCCTCTCTTTCCATGTCAATAGATATTGACAAATGACTGAGATGTTAAACATCATTCCGACAAATGTTTGAGTACATTCTTACTATTTAAGTGATGTGGTACCTGTATTGAACAGTATTACTAGCAACAAGAAAAGCAAATAACTTGAAGACATTTTATACCTGAATGAAAACAAGGTTCCATATCTCAATGCATGTAGGATCATCATTATTAACCAATGATGCAGCATCACGGTTACCAATTCTATCATAGTGAATTTCTGTGCAAGGACCACATGGACCAGTATCACCCATCTCCCAAAAGTTATCCTACAAATGAATAATAAAGAAAGGAAATTAAGTTAGAAATGCAGAAGAGAGCAATAATGATGAAATATTGAACTTGTGGAAAAATAAAAATTACCAGTTATAATATATTGTTTCAGATATCAAATAATTCAAGAAATTAAATTCAAGACTAGGAATTCTGATGTAGGACAAGGACTCCTACTCCTATTTGCTATAGGTTTTATTTCCTTATTTGGTTTAAGCTATATTTCCTATTTTATTTTTACTTGTTTTCCTAGTTTGTTTTCTAGTTGCTTTTAGTCTTCCTTTATTAGATTTCTTAATTGTTTAGGATTAGACTTCTTAATTGTTTAGGATTAGTTTAACTCTATATAAAGAGTTGTCATTCTCAATTGTTATTAAGTTCAATTATTAATCAATTTTACTCGGTGAAGAATATTCAGGTTTTATACCTATTTATCTTTAGTTTTTCTATCTTTCGCCTTAGCTGCGAACTATTTCCGCTGTGCTTCATCAATTGGTATCAGAGCGAGGTTTTCCCTTATCCGATGGCCAAAGATGGTTCTAGTGGTTCCAATACTTCCGACAATGAACGGAAGTTTGCACAAATCGATGAGCGGTTCACCGACATCGACAAGAGACTCAATTTCATGGAAATCAATTTTGACAAGAGGTTTGAGTGCATAGAGACAAGCATTCAAACCATGGAGCGATCAATCGCCTTACTAACTCTCAGATTACCATCCATCGCCCAACAAGGTACGTCTGTAACCGAGACAAATCCAAACTCTACTTCCTTACCAGACTCTACCTCTTTACCGCCTCATCATAACCCACAAATTCATATCTCTACACAACTACCCCATGATAACACTTTCTCCGGTCCATATCAAACCCCACAAATCGCACGTACCGCTACATCTAGCCACCACCAAAGTGCGCAAAATTCAAGGTTTAACACTCCTCAAAACCCTCGACTATCTCAAGGAGCATATGGTGATAGTAGAGATTTGGACGTCAATATTGGAGGTCGCCGAAATCTGAATGATAGTAATCGTGTCCGATTTGACGATTTTACAGAACCTGTTATCTCTAGATATCCCCAAATTTATCAACCAACTCCAGAACTAGTGTATGAAAGAGGAAATCGACGAGTTTTTGGTCAGTACGGCTCCGACGAGTCTTCTGATGATGAAGACATGATTAACCTGGTCAATACAACCCCTCAGCGTCATGCACACTACCAAGCCCACATCCCTGAACGCTATCCTCTACGCCAAGATCGACCCGACTTTAAGCTCAAGATGGATCTACCCACTTTTGATGGTCGAGTACACATTGAAGACTTTCTTGACTGGCTCTCGAATGTAGAAAACTTTTTCGACTACTTGGAAATTCCAGAGAATCGAAAGGTTAAATACGTAGCCTATAAGATGAAAGGAGGAGCATTAGCATGGTGGGATCAATTGCAATTAAACAGACAAAGAAGAGGGAAACAACCAATCAAAACTTGGGTAAAGATGAAACGATTACTGAAACAACGTTTCCTCCCTCCGGACTATGGACAAATATTGTTTCAGCAATTACAGAGGTGTTCCCAACTCGACCGAAAGGTAGCAGATTATACAGAGGAATTCTACCGACTACTTGCTAGATGTGATTTGACGGAAACAGATGATCAACAAGTTTCCCGGTATACCGGCGGGTTAAGAGAAGAAATTCAAGAAAAGATAGTTTACCAAACCGTATGGACATTGGGAGATGCAGTAAACCTAGCAATGAAGATAGAATCACAATTAGATCGACCCCAGCAACGAAATCCAACTAATTATAGGAGGTTGAACACTCCAGCTCTTCAGCAGCCAACCAGTGACGCAACACCCACTCCACAAGAAAAGACCCCAAATTCATCTTCAACTACTCCCCAACCGCAAAGGCGAACCAACTCTAACCCTTATGCTAGACCAAATTTGGGTAAATGTTTCCGTTGTAATCAGCCAGGACATCTCTCAAGTAGCTGTCCCAACCGAAAAACAATAAACCTTGTGGAAGAAGAAACGGAGGGATATAGGGCAGAAGATCAACATCATGACAATGAAGCCTTCTATGAAGGTGCTGAATTTGTAGAAGCAGATGAAGGAGAGCCTATTAATTGTGTCGTTCAACGCGTCTTGCTTGCGCCAAAAAAGCTTGATGACTCACAACAACATAAGATCTTCAAGACCAAGTGCACGATCAAGAATAAGGTTTGTAATGTTATTATTGATGGTGGAAGTAGTGAGAATATGGTATCCATGGCACTAGTTAAGATGTTAAACTTGAAGACATCTTCAACATCCTAGTCCTTATAAGATATCATGGATCAAGAAGGGACCCGAAGTACAAGTAACCGAGGCGTGTAAGGTACCTTTATCTATAGGTAAGTATTACAAAGATGAGATCAAATGCGACGTAGTCGAGATAGATGCATGTCATGTACTTCTTGGACGACCATGGATGTATGATGTAGATGTCAATCACAAGGGACGTGACAACACCTACATGTTTTGGTGGTATGGGAAGAAAATTATTTTGACTCCACCGAAGGCAATAGAGTCATATGGGAAAGACCAGAAAAGTTTGATTATGGAAGTACTTCCCTCCGGATGACTCTTCACCACAAACAAAACTCGAGGACGAGTTTCCTTCAAGTGGAGGAGATTGATGTAGGACAAGGACTCCTACTCCTATTTGCTATAGGTTTTATTTCCTTATTTGGTTTAGGCTATATTTCCTATTTTATTTTTACTTGTTTTCCTAGTTTGTTTTCTAATTGCTTTTAGTCTTCCTTTATTAGATTTCTTAATTGTTTAGGATTAGACTTCTTAATTGTTTAGGATTAGTTTAACTCTATATAAAGAGTTGTCATTCTCAATTGTTATTAAGTTCAATTATTAATCAATTTTACTCGGTGAAGAATATTCAGGTTTTATACCTATTTATCTTTAGTTTTTCTATCTTTCGCCTTAGCTGCGAACTATTTCCGCTGTGCTTCATCAAATTCAAATAGCAATTCTTGCAGCTTTAAAATCCAATGGATAAATCTGAAGTATACCTTACAGCCAAAAGGCAGCACACGTCCAGGGGGTAAATATTTGAGCCAAATATCTTTAGCTTCAGTATCAGGTGCGAGACCAGCTTTCTCATCACCACCAAAATAGGTAGCATAAATCCGATCTACAGGGAGCTTGTAAACCTGTACGCAACATCCATTCCAGAATGAGAAGGCGAGGAGAGATATAACAGTGAGATCTTAAAGCAAAGAAACCCAGACGCATTAATTAAGGATAGGAAGTGCCTTTGTGAGAAGCTCCCATGCCCAATCAATTGCTTCTTCTTTAAAATAATCACCAAATGACCAGTTGCCAAGCATCTCAAAGAAGGTGTGATGGTAAGTGTCCTTCCCTACATCATCGAGATCATTGTGTTTTCCACCCGCTCTTATACACTTTTGGGTATTACATGCACGTTTCAGCTTACTCAATTGGGTGTTGGGATCAGCTGTTCCCAAAAATATGGGTTTGTATTGATTCATTCCTGATCAATCATAGATTTTGATTGAGAATTTCAATCTAAAAGGACATGAAAAGACACTTCTTGATTCTACATTTTGATATAAACCTTTATGCAAAAAAGAATTCTATACCAGCATTAGCAAATAGTAGAGTGGGATCATTATGGGGCACAACTGGACTAGATTTCCAATTGACATGGTTCTTTCCTTCAAAATACTTTATGAAGGTGTCTCGTACTTTCTTAGCTGGCCACTCTCCTTCGTGAGAATCCACGTGTGGCATGGCCATGGCTTTAAAACTAGAAGAAAAAGAAGCCAAGACAGGAAGATTGTAACTGTGGTTAATATAAGTTTGATTGAGAAGAGTCTTGGTAGCCACCAGATACAGAGATTTTGTTTTAAACAAAAAACTTCTCATTCATATTTATAAATGCCAATACAGACCTGCACAAACACAAAAAATATAATAAGCAACATAACTAGTGGAATCATACAAGCTATGTAAAAAATTAATTTGACATGAATAGACCATTATTTATACTTCAACAACAAAACCATAAAACATTCGTTCAGCTTGAAGCTTTTTCATATTTACTCTCATTTGGTATTGATTCTCTAGTGTCTTTGGGCAGCAAAGGTAGGCTAGTAGTGTAAGGCTAAGTTGGTTAAGTTGTTAGGGAATTGTTGGTTAATTGGGTAGGACAATATCTTAGTAAAAATAGGAAGTGTATTGTAATTAGAGGAGGGCAGTACTTTTGTTATATTGTTAATAATAGAGTGAGCTGTAGGCTGGAGCAGAGGTGCTCAAAAGTACCTATTTTGGGCTGTATTTTGTGAGCTACAAATTCTATCTCAGTTTCAAAATTAGTTCATTAATTCTGACGAACCTAACAGACTACTAGACAAAATTATGAGGTCCATTGACAGGGACCATAATGCTTCTAAATTAATAATGTTGTAGCTTCTAAAAAACTAGCAACAGGGAAAATTAATAGAAAGAGGTATAAATCACCAAATATTATTGGAAGAAAAAGGAATTGACTACTTTAGAGCTCATACCTGATGCTGAGAAAAACCTTAGGTGAAAACAGCAAAGGTAATGAACCTGGGAATATGCTACAGAGAAAAACAGAATGCTTCCTATTATCAGACCAATTAAAGACAATAAGAAAAGAAGCATTAGACTTCTTCGACCCATCTTCACATTAAAATGAGTCTGATAAACACATCAATTTAGCGGAATATTAAGACAAGACCGGCAACCCTTTAGATGAAATAGTATCTAAGGAACAAAGAAAAACGACCAACTATAATTTAGATGAAAGATTATCAGACATCCATTTTATTTTTACAATGGAATAAAATTCAATCTAGAAAATATAAAAAGAAAAAACGAAAAAGTGGAAAAGGCACAACAGTACATCAAATTAACTCAGAAATAGACTTCAAAAACACAGATGCATATTTCATTTCCTCTACTCTGTTCACAACGATAGGTTTTTTAGCAAGTTAAGCAAATAAAACCATCCGCAGATAACGAAATGATACTCGAAACTTACAAAGTGTTCGTGCAAAAAATAGACATACAGTACAATGAAAGGTGAGTTCAATGACAGTAAGAATTGTATTTGAATAGAAGAGAGCCTCACCGGGTTGACTGTAGAAGAAGATTGCAAGTGAAGTTGCTTCGCTGTCGCAGTCTTATCTCCTCCTTTCGCTAAATTCGCCAGATATGTCTTCGTGGATGTATGGAGGCGGGTTTAAACGATTGTGATGGCCTGAAGTAGCTAGGGTTAACCCTGCCGATATTTACTACCTGGATTCGGGCGGGCGTGTAAAAGTAGTTTGACTTGGGCGCCACTCTAGAACCGGGTAGATTCTAATTACTGGACCCGAGATCCGAAACTATAACCCGACCCATAAATTTAAAGGAAAAAAAAAAAAAAATTTACTACTACTTAAGCCCCAGTCCCGAAAGCCCTGACACCGTTATTAACGGCTTCGACCTCAACACCGCCACTATTCCTCCCGCCCCTCACCCTTATTCCTCCGCCGCTGTCCGTTGATAGTCATACTTTGTCAGCTCTCCGTCACCCTCACTCTGTTACTCCATCGAAATCCGAACCCAGCTACCTCTCTGTAGTCAAGCAGCGTTCTCTCTTTCGTATTGAAAGGTCTGTTGCGTTTCAAGTTTCAAACTTTCTATTACATTAACATTATTATTATTAGGTTTTGTATTAGGTGTTGTATGTCAAAGCTAGTATTTAGTAGAATCAGGTCTGCTGCGTTTCAAGTTTGATTTTACTTATGTTTGGTGACAGTTGAGACCAACTATATATCCTGCTTTGCAAAGTTTTTGAGGAAAATAAATAAATAAATAAATAAAACTTAGGAGGGATAATCTGAAGAGGAAGCATAGAACCGAAAGAACGGGAGAGCTGTGAGTATATACTTCAATTTAGAAGATGGCCCGTCCTAAGGCTTCTTCTTCTTCAAAGAAGCAGCAGAAGCAACGTGGTGTAGACTTCAAAGTAAGTTTATTCCTTACTCTCTTTTTTCCTCTCAAACCTCAATGCCTGAATACGGACTTACTGATTTCCGATTCTCTTTAGAAAATAAAACGAAAGCTAGGCAGAAAGTTGCCCCCACCAAAAAATGCAACCAATACTGAAATTAAATCCAAAGGTATGTAGCCTGACTGAAATTTCGTTTGAATTATAAATTAATGAAGTCTATTAGTAATTGAAAGGAACACATCCATGTTTAATTGTGAGTAGCGATCGTACTTCCTCAA
This sequence comes from Cardiospermum halicacabum, assembly GCA_031304145.1. Classification (NCBI taxonomy): domain Eukaryota; kingdom Viridiplantae; phylum Streptophyta; class Magnoliopsida; order Sapindales; family Sapindaceae; genus Cardiospermum; species Cardiospermum halicacabum. The sequence goes on from CM062393.1 coordinate 13,286,090, forward strand.
AGTGTGACTGCGGAGAAAACGGGTTTGGCCGTTAGCAAGAAGGGATTGACTTTAAAGGAGCTTCTCCAACAAACATCTCATTATAATGCCAAAGTCCGTAAGGGTAAGTTATTCACAGTTTATAATTAGGTTTTTTTTCTAATTCATATGTGGTTTTTACTTTTATTATATATATATATATATATATAATTTTTAAAAAATGTATCTACCAATTATATTGATGTTGGTACTAAGTTTATCTTTTGTGTAGATGCATTGCTGGGGATAAAAGATTTATGTCAAAGGCATCCAGCTGAGTTGAAGTTGCACAAATATGTTGTTATTGAAAAATTACGTGAGCGTATCAATGACAATGATAAAGTTGTCAGAGAAACACTATATCAGCTGCTTAAGATTGTGATTTTTCCCGCATGTAAAGAGGTGCGTCAGCACATTTTTTCATTCTTCACTTTTAATATGTCAATCATTCTGAATAATTCCATTGTGTTGTTTTTCAGGATTATCAAGGATCTCTTGTATCTTTGATGATGGCAAATATTTTTAATGCACAGTTGCACTTAGCTTTTGAGGTTCAACTGATGGCTTTCAAGTTCTTAGACCTTGTGGTGCAGTACTATCCGTCTTCCTTTTCCTTGTATTCTGAAAAGGTATGTAACTATGGTTCTTTGGTTATCTATGTTAGTGTTTGTATGTTCAGTTTGGTTCTTTTAGAATATCTCCCTCAAGAAGGAATGTCTTGCACCTAGTGTATGAAAGACAACTATACAGTTAACAGTATAAACTTTGAGGAGCTGTGATAAGTTGTGTTTGCAGTGACAAAGTTCTCATGTTCTCATTTATAGAAATAGAAGACTAGTTAGTTCATTCAAAAAGAACAAATTAGCAAAATAAATCTTGATAAAAGTGCAGAAACTTGATGATTTTGTTCTTTTGTTTTTCCTGCTCAACTGCCTTTTAGGATTTTGTTACCTCGTCTTTAGGGGCCTTGTGTATTCTGCATTATTGATTGCCTCTTTGAAGTTGTATCCTTTCGTTACAAACGTAATCTTTTATTCGGTAATGATTCTAAACAAGAAAATACAAATTGAAGTTTTAGTCTTTTATTCATCATAAAAGAAAAATATGCTGGGTTTTTACTTAGTGGAAGCATTGCTAAATTTTAGAGGCATTTTTACAGTTGACATGTGCAGGCTGTGGTCAAATTGTACTGATCATGAAAAGATGGTTAGTATTTTTCCCTGGTAGTTTAACAGTTGTGCAAAAGGATGAAAACCACCTCACTACCTATCAATGGCTGAAATTTCTATTGTATTTCAAGTTGCAAGGAATAATACTCTGCTGTATATAGTAGGTCATAATGGTTGTATGTGAACTTATAGTAAAGGAGGGTGTTTAGTATTTTTTTCCTGGTAGTTTAACAGTTGTGCAAAAGGATGAAAACCACCTCACTACCTATCTATGGCTGAAATTTCTATTGTATTTCAAGTTGCAAGGAATAATACTCTGCTGTATATAGTAGGTCATAATGGTTGTATGTGAACTTATAGTAAAGGAGGGTGTTTGTTTAACTTTTACTGTTTTCCCTTGACAATGTTGTAATCAGTTGGGGTGTCCTTCCCTCCCACTCCATGCCTTTTCTTGTCTTTTTTATTTCCTCTTTTGGTTGCTATTGTGTCAAGCTATAGTCTTATTTTGATCTATCTAGGATAACTCCCGGCGCCTTACATTTGAAAGTTTTGCATTGGTATTCCAACAGATTCTTACAAATTATGTAGAGATTTTCCGGGAAAACCATTTGATTTCGCAAGACAAGGGCGAGTTAAAAAGTACTCTTGCTGGGTTGTTGCGATGCTTGTCTCTTTTGCCTTCTAACAAGAGAAACCTTGAGTCGTGTGAAAAGGTACCTTTTAATCTTTCATCAGTTGTTATCTTATAACTTCCAGATACATAAAATTATTAGATACCGCTCAATGTTTTGAGCTCACATCCTCATAGTTTGATTGTCGAGCCCTCTTTTTCTTTTACTCTTTTCAGCTATTAACATTGTCTTTCTTGTTCTGAAGGATTCTCCTGGACAAGGGATATTGCAAGTCTTTGAGCCACAATTGCCTGCAGAATCTTCTGGTATTGAAGAACTTTTATCTTGTCAACTTAATCTCCTGTGTTAGCATTTATGAATTTCTTAATTCTGTTGTAATATGATACCTTTGCCTGTGAAACTTTGGCCTTCAAATTTATTTATTTATTTTTTAAAATTATCATTTTTTAGTTTTTTATGACACAGAAACTCTTAAGAGCAAAATGGTGGTATTATTGATATTCTTGGTTTGTTTGAGAACATTACAATTTACAGAGTGAGGACTCAATTTCCTCTTGCCTTAGGCTCACCAAAATGAGTTATCTGAAATTTTCATTGACTATTCATTTCATTTCAAATAACTCTCAAACAATTCCCAAATTGTATCCGTCATTTTCCTTCAACTTTGTTGTTTGTTTGCTTTGCAATTTAGTAAGTACCATTTACTAATGTTTCCCACGTAAGGAAATGAGTTATTTCAAACATATGAAATTATTGTCTATTGTCATAAATTTACTGATTAGAAAATGAAGTGATCATTATATATATATATATATATATATATATATGTGTGTGTGTGTGTGTGTACATCTATATGTATGTATCTATATGCGCGACAATATTGTTATGCTGTCTCTGTCCAATCTTATGTATTTCTCTATCTTTGCAGGATTTTCTGTCATTACCAAGAAACTAAAGGACCTTCTGCCAGTTTTGATCAATTGTTTCCAAGAATTAGTTCAGTTGGTGCATGGTTTGAAGTCACTTGATGCTCAATCATTTGATTGTATGCATTATGTACTTCAAAGCATAGATATTGTGGTGCAGTGTTGTGCTGATGGAATTGGCCACTGCGAACGTGTCCTGCTAGGGGAACCTGAATTGTCTATATGGAATCAAACTATTTCATCAATGTTGTTAAAGAGGTTTTTCAGTGCCTTTCCTCTAAGTGGAACACATCTACTAGATGAAAAGGTATTATATTGCTGCAGCTATTTCATTAAGATGGTTTGAACATTTATGCTTACCATTTGTACTTGCTATCAAGCAGTCAGATGAAAAACCTGTAACAATTTTAGATATTCTCTAACACCACCTCTCATGCCTCCATTTGATTCTGGCTTGTGGCTCTCATTCACAACTGTGTCGCTAGAATCCGTTCGATCAATGTCATTTGCCTTTTGTCAATGTGCTCCATATTAAAAGCATTCTTCACCTTCAACTTATTAGTTTTTTCTAGTAGCAATTGTCTTCAACTTAGAGAATGTCATGGCCAAGGTGGCAGAGCCTCCATTGTGGAACAAATTCACAATGGGAGAAAGTTGTAGGCTGGATGGAGGCTGTGGATCCCACATAGGTATAACCGATATAAGTCTGTTATCTGGGGTCTAATAAAGAGTTTGAGCTTGTGAGCTAACCAGAGAAGCCTAGGGTTTTGTTCAGTTTTGTTTAAATATTGTTATATTTACTTGTTTGTTGTCAAAAACATACTTAGCTGAAGAAGATTAAGTTTATGATTTAAATTCCTTTTGTTACTTATTCTTCAGTACATTGTTTCATGATTTTAAATTTATATTTATATATAGTGAACTAATCTCAATTGGAGGAGGACTTTCACTAACTTTGCTTTTATGTAATTGGCAGTCTGATGATAGATTCTTTATCTTGAACACTGTGATTGCGGAAATATTTTTGCGTTACTACGAATGCATTTGCCCACCTGCTGATTTGCTGGATACTTCTCTAGCATTCATTGAAGATGCGCTTCTTGGCAAGGTCTGACTCTTCCAATCACTCTTTTTCTAGATTCAGTTCGCTGGTGTGCTATAGATCTCGATTTGTGAACCAATTAGGTTTTAGCTTGCTGTAAATTTGATTAAGAATTATGGCATTTCAGATGTGCAGTGACACACGGTCAGGTAAAGCAGTATGGGCAAAACACATCCTTTCACTGTTGTCTTTCATTCCAAAAATTCTACAGCAAGTGGGAAGTGATTGGAAGTATCGTCTTCTTCAGGTTTCATTGGTTCTTTTCCTGTAGTATTTTCTTAATGGGATCTTGTGTCTGCTAAGATAGATAGATTGTTCTTAAAGTTTATCTTATTGTTTGGATACTTCTAGGTTTATTTGTGGAGCATAAGAATCCTAAATATGCAGACTATTTTAAGACTTGATTTTCTAATCGATACCTTTATTGCAGGCATTTACTAAGACGTTTGAGGATTGTAGTCCAGAGTCTTCTCTTAAATCCGCTTGTCTTTCAGCAATTGGTGAAATGCTTGTTCCTGTAAGCTCAATATTTTTTCCATCTTGAAGCAATCTTTCTCTCTGTTGCCATTGTCTTTTCACCTCCTTGCCCCCAAGTAAAGTTTTAGCATAAAAGAATCATTAACATGGGATTTTCTGTCCCAAACATAGGGAGATGAGATTTTGTGCCCAGATGCTGGTGATCCCTTATTCGAACATCAGATTATATGGATAAGGACTCTGCCGTTGTTGCTGATTGTCCTAGATGATAAGTTCCCATCGTCCTCCCAGGTATCTCTGCCAAAAGTTGTTGAACAGTTTTCTGTTCTGGTGTGGTTGAAGGTTCTGATTGTTAATCTCATAAGATTAGCATCTGTCTGACCATAGTCATGATTCCAATCTCCAATTTCGTCATTTCAGTTCAAACATGAAAATCATTTTTTTTCTAAAAGTATAATCCTTGCTGCAGGTTGTGTTAGACATACTACTTCACCTAGGTCAACGTGCTTGTATCAACGCTTCTTTTGCCTCTGAATATGAAAGTATTCAGTATTCACTTCCTAAGTTCTTCACATCTTGTCAAGATGAAGGTATTTGATCACCGAGGTTCGTAATGATCTTTAATTCTTATGATTTCACACCTCATAATAATGTTCTCTTCAGGGAATATACTTTCTGGTCCATTCGTAAGGCTCCCCAGGGATTCTCAGGAGCTTGCTATCTGTTGCCTTTACTATTTCTCTTACTTGGATCAGGCGTTACTGAAGTCAATAGCTTCCTGTTGTCTTTGTAAGTAACACTGTACTATTTAGTTGTTGGTTTGAACTTTCAGATTCCAATAAAAAGACAGCAAAAAATCTTTTCACTGCATTTCATACTTTTACTAACATTGTAATTTATGACACTAACCCGAAAGGTGCTTCTTCCTTTTTTGTTTACTTGGTCATCCCTAAATTTGGTTTGTATGATCTGTATCGAGAGTAAAGGGTTTTTTCGATTCCTGTTTTCTAGTAAATTATTGATAATATGTCCAAGGGTCCTTCACTTATGTGTAATCATGTGACTTATTTTGCTTGTTTCTTTTGACATCTTTTGTCACTATGTACTGCAGGTCCAGAGTTGGAACCATTTGTATTATTTCGGATCATAGATGTTTTGCAATCATCTTTTGTCGTTGGACATATCCAGATAGCTGACCACTTGAGCTTCTTTATTACTTTACTCTCCCGGTTTAAAGTTTTCCCTGGTACGTGCTCCACATTATTGTTTGTTTTACTGTTATTCTATTAGTTATATCTACATTTTCTTTTTCACATGATTGACTCTTCTAGTTAGTAACCTACATTTGTCTTGCATTTTGTGATACATGTAGGGATCAGATTAAATTCCATTAGCATGATTTGCAATCTGTTGTGGTAATAACTTGTTAAAAATCATGAATTTCATTTTGATGGAATGGTTTCTGAGTAAATAGTCCTGAAAGTATAAAGAATAACTCTTGTAAATTGTATAGGTAGGCTTCAAAATGTACTGAGATCAATTTTTCCACAAGAAACAAACTGGAAAATTTATTCACAGTTGAAGTAGTTTAGTCAATAAGGATATTCTGAGCCTATCACTGAATTCTATGTTATTCATTTTATTTCTCATCTATTCATCTGCTATCAATGAGAGACCTAAAATAATTTTAATTGGTCAATAACTAGTTAATATCTAACTGATGAGATTGGGAACTGGTATTTGCAGAAAATATATATCTTGAAGCTAAGAAGGATGCGGAGGTCTCTAATCGTGGGACTTTTAAGTCACTCACCAAGGCTGTCTGTTTTTTCTTATCACAGATGGGAGAAAATTCTCTTGTTTTCCGGATACTAGAGAAAGTGATACTTGACCAACTTGTATGCTGTGACTAAGAATTTAGCATGCATTTGTATTTATTTCCCTTCATCAATGACTTCTGTGGTTTTGTTTCACCTTGTGCCGGATGGAAACTTGATAATTTTAATATATTGTTTCTGATTGGTCAACTGATTTTGGTAGGTTCTATGCTGATGTTTGTTTTCATATTGCAGTCATCAAGACTGCCTCTGGACAATACATGTGCCATGCTGAGGATGCTTATAACATTAGACTCTGAACCCTCCAGTCTTTCTGAACAGAGTATTATCACATTAAGCGGATATCTTCCCAAATATCTAATTGATATTGTGCATGTGAGTACATTCTGGAAAACTCAATACTTAGTTTTCTTGTCAACTGTTTCAGGTGATTGATGATGATGTTCCTTGGATAATTATTAGGATTCTCATCATGGAACTTACTAAGTTCTACCTGAAATAAAATTTGTAACCTTCCTCCGAAAATGAAAATATCAACCTTAAGAATCATGCTTGTGGCCGGAAAATTTTCCTTTCTTGTTCTTCATCTTATTTTTTATTTTATTTTGAATTTGCAGGGGTTTGATTTGCATATTCTAATTTTTAATACTTGTAATCATAGAAAAAGAGAAGCACTAATTAGGCTCCCAATAAGCAAAAGCATTGTACGTTATATTTTATCATGTGGCTAGTTCATCCAACATACCTTGGAACAAGTTGTTGCAGCCTGATTTCTTGATGGAAAAATATTTACATACCTTGCAATATATGTTTGTTCTGCACATTTTTTGCCTCAGATGCATTCAGGTAGTTTTAGTCCTTTTTGGCTATGTTGCAATTATGCTTTTGTTAAATTTTCTGCTGAACATGTCTGATTCAAGTACTAAAAAAAAGGTATATACTCTCAAATAGATGCGGGTGTCATTGTTTAAGGTTGCCTATTGGTTGGAGAGTTCATAGTGGTACATGTCAAACCTGGGTGAAAAGCTAATATTGGATTATCATGAGTACATAGTGAATGCTATGGTGATGACGTTGAAACTTTTCTTGGCTATTTAAGGTGCCAGACAGAATAAGAAGCAAAATGTTTAGGGATCAATTTGTAATTTTGTCTTGATTTTCTGTGTAGCCGTCTGCTTTTCGACTATTTTTATTATAGAGAGATTTGCTGCTCTCCTTTGTTAAAAGTGTTGCAACAACTTTGATAGACTTGGAACATATATAATCCCCTGATGATTGTTCACTATTTTTCCCTCTGCAGAGTATTCCAGAAGAAGATGATGACACAACCACTGAATCTCCTAGTATGCAAACATGGTATTATTACCTTATGCCATGTTTTTTCTTGTTTGATAGGAGCCACAAAGTTCTGAAGCTTGTTCTGAATATGATGGGATCGATGGTAACAGAAAGTACGGCACTTCTACCTTCATCACAAAACTATGCTTGGCAGGCTGTGGACTGTTCGCATAGGATAAATGCAATTGTTTCGACTATTATATTGATGCACAAGGATGCTAGAATTATGAAAATTATGTCATTATTTAAGATGGAGATGGTCCATATTTACCATACCATCCTCTCTTTTCAGGTATCATTTTGCACTTACTATATCTATCATATGCTATCTACAAAGTACATGTATTCTCATTTTTCCTTTTTAGATGGTGGTTCATTTTTATGGGTGCAAAAATAAATAAATTAGAAATGAATGAAGAACTAGTATCTGTACATATGACTTGATTTTTGTGTCTGATAAATTTGGGGAGCTTATGACTTCTGTAGACTTATTGAATACCATGATTAATCAAAGTTATTTATGTTTTCTAGGACAGCTAGTATTTGTCTGTGTGTTGAAAGTACATTTTTGTAACTGCTGTATAAATACTATGTAAATACATTTTTGCATCAATAATTTATTTATGTTTTTTGAAATTCTTGGCCTATGTTTTATTGTGATGAATTGAGCTTTATACCATAACCCAATTTTTGTTTATATTATTATTATTATTGTTGTTGTTGTTGTTGTTGTTATTGTTATCGTTTGTTTGTTTGTTTTCAGTTGGCATGTTTTCCTGTCTGAACTTATGTTTCGATTCTTATGCTGCCAGTTTACATATATACTCTGAGTAGCCTTGCTGGTTTTTTATCACTGTAACAGAGCAATGAAATTTAGTATTTATTCTGTGTTTTTATCAGTCTTCAGAGGAAGCCAACATGAACATTGAAGAAAAGCACAGAATAGAATGTGCAAGCAGTCGACTGAAGATAATTTTAGGCGTGTTACCCAAGGAGTTGCCAGCAAGTTAAGAGGATATTTGAAACCAAAGCTAGTTGCCCAGTTAGTATTCTTCTCAAACCCATCTCCAACTTCAATATTTTTCTTTGCATTTTGTCAATATTAGTTGGTGCAGAGTTTACTTTTACGAGATGAGCTGTCCAAGTATGGCTCTCAAAATAGCATCCAAGTACGAAAATAGAAGGGTCAAGCATGAGTTTTAAGTTCTGCGAGTCCTTATGACCAATTAAAGTGTCTGGTCAGATTTAAAATTTGAGAAGTTTGTTAATTTTTCTTAAGTGCATCTGAATTGTGGGCTTGCCGAGCCTTGAGTTTTGATGCACAGCTAGCCATTAACATTTAATGAGACCCTATCTCATGCTGGCTTGCTTGTCACAGGCTTATGGGAATTAAAAATGAAGCCTAGCCCTCGCGCATTTGGCTTGCAAATGAAATTGATCCCCATTCATTTGAGGGCTGGACTGACCTGGCTCAGTCTAGACCTTTATGTGGCAGCTAATGTCTAACACTAAGCCAGCTGATCAATAATTATTTCCATATTTGTCTGCTTTTCTCTCTCTGTCCCTTCAAACTTGTGATAACTATGTAGACCACTGAACAATTCATCAAATTTTATTTATTTTAGTAGTGTTTTTGCATCTGCAATAGATTATGGATATCAGGATCTTCTCACTTCCCAAGTCTGTAAATTGTATTTGAAATGTTATATGCTAATTTTGTAGTTAATTGATGTTGGATATTTTGATATAATAGCAATTGCTGATAATGTTGACTTTAGCATATTCTTCTCTCTTTCGTCGAGGTTTTATCTTGTTCAATGTTGAGTTTAAAGAGATGTGCATGCAATGTGTATGCTTTGTATCTTCATAGGAAGTTCCTTTACGTATACAATAATAATGCCATAAGATGTCAGGCATAGGAATACCCTTAAGTTAAAGTAACTATGCAAATTACAGAATATTTTAGTCCATATTCCCATGCTGTTAGGTGACACCCCAGTTGCGCGTGTAGAGATATCTGTCTTGTCTCATGTATTTACTCTCTTAGCAGGCAAAATGTTTTAACAAGGTGAGGGGATTGAAGATCACACCCAACGGTAATCAGAAGGGGAGATGTTGTGTAAAGATTGTACACCTGTGCAGTAATTTTAGTATTCTTTGGTGCTGAATGTACTCTGATTCACTTGAATACAGCACCTCAACCCTGGATTCTAGTGGCTTGCAGCTCTTCGAATCCATTGCATATCAACAGTTTTGAGATATAACAGAAGCCTGCTGCAGATCATTTATCCCGAATTCAGAATTTGGATAGTAAAATGCACTGGGGTTCCAGCAAAGTATCTAGCATCGGAGATTGTAAAGAGTCTCGAGTTGAAGAATAGTGTTGTATGAGTGTTATAAGTTATAGTTTTGAATCATGCTCAATATTAAATTGAAGTTATGGAATTTTGTTAATGTGAATTTGCCGGTCCCAGAAAGGATGTACAAAGTTTACAAATATCAATACGCTGATCATGCTGAGGTGCCCGAGTACTAATCCGAATTTATATTGGCTTTTAGTTTACTTAGTTAGTGAATAAATTCACCGAATAATCCAAATATAATAATGTGTTGGCACTAAATTGAAATTAGAGTTTGGATGGCATAATTCAAGAATTTTTTCTATTGATTTTCCTCTTAACAAATAAGAGTTTTAATAAATATGTAATTAATTCAAACTGTACTCCAAACGCGCGAGCTTTAGACAATTAATCAAGCTCTGTGAAGCATTTTGTCGAACACAATGAGGAAGCGGAATATCAGTCACTGGAATACCCACACCCAGAAAACTCTGAATCCACGTGGCGTAAAACTCTTACGCTAAAGGCTTACGTGTCGCCCAACCAACTCAATTCCAACTTGAATTTCAGCTTCTACTTCAACGCAACCGCCTTTTTCTTATTTCACTAGCTAAACTAAACTCTTCAATCCACCGCCTAAACGACATAACCCATGCGTCGTATCATCAGGCCTCTGCTGCATTTCTCCAAATCCAGCCGTCTCCTCCACCATCAAACCGACCCAAGCAATGTGGGCCACATGGCGTCGCTTCTCAAATCCCGATCCGTGGTCCGGTTCAGCGGTCCTGACACCATTAAATTCCTGCAAGGTCTACTTACAAACGATGTACGGAAGTTCGGTGCACCGGCCGGCGAGAGAGAGAAGCTTTCCTCACAGCCAACTCCTAACCTGCCGTACGAGTCGGCTTCTCCTGTCTACGCGGCTCTGTTGACACCGCAAGGACGGTTTTTGTACGATTTCTTTTTGTATTCTCCTCCCAAACCGGAAGAGAAGCTCGAAAGGTCCGGGTCCGGACCCGGGTCGAGCCCAAAGGATGAGGTGGAGGAGGTGTTCGCTGATGTGGACGCGTCGTTCTTGGACGAGTTACTGCAGACTTTGAAGAAGTAAGTCGTCTCTATCCTCCTGTATTTAGTAAAAATCTGCACTTTAAACTTCAGTGATCGCGTTTACTTTATTGAACTTCCATTTTGATGTTATTGATTAATGTGTTTTGCCTTTATGTATATGCATTCACTTTCACTTGTTCAACTAAAATAAGAGGTCCAATTCCTGCGTATCTATTTTCCTTGGCAGATATCGGTTGAGAGCTAAAGTTGATATAGAGAATGTAGCTGCGGATTTCTCTTGCTGGCAGCGATATGGTGGGAAGAACTTATCATCTGTGGAAGAACCAGAAGCTGGAAGTATTGGTTGGGGGAGCGGCGTGGATCGTAGTGGCGTTTCAGCTTCACAAGGTAGTGATGTTGGTTGGCAATGGTTCAAGGATCCCAGATTAGATTGTCTGGGATCCCGTGGAATCTTCCGTGCTGGTAAAACACGTGAGTATTCGATTCTCTTTGTTACAGGATCAATACAACTTTACAGAGAACATGAATTAGCAAACACTTAAGAGTGTATGTTGTGTGTCTAAGTTGATTAAGTTTCCTGTTATTGTTGGGTTTTTGGTGATGCAGCTCCATCAGTTGAGGCTGACAGCGAAACGGTTGAAGAGAACTACCTTTCATGGAGGCTAGAGTTAGGAGTTGCTGAAGGATCATCTGAAATTCCAAAAGGTGCAGTCATAGTTAATAATTCTCTTTATTGATTGATAATGTGGCTAATGGTCTGTCTATTATTCCTAGGGGCTATCTATCAGGTTAAAACTTGTACTTTAAATCTGAATTTTTTTGGTTTGTAATTTGAATCCAACTATAGGTTGACATGGTGGTGAAAAACTAATTTAAGAAAAGAAAAATGTTTGGTCTGAATATGTAAAGATTCTGCCCTACCTATCCAGATAGGCTGTCCATCCAGAGCTACTGTAGTAGTTAGCTTCAGGTTAAACTTTGGATGGTGCAATTCACTTTGGTTTGTATTTTACCTAGCCAAAACATAATCTATTTCCCTTACCTTTTAGCTTGAACTTGTGACCATCCAATTTAGGTGAGGCAATGCCGCTTGAATACAATTTCGCTGGTTTAAATGCAATAAGCTTTGACAAAGGTTGCTATGTGGGTCAAGAATTGATTGCTCGTACACACCATCGAGGGGTGATACGCAAACGTCTTCTTCCTGTAAAGTTTCTTGATAGTGCAGGAAAAGGTTATTTTCTCCACCTTGGTTCAGTTCATTCTTTTTGCTATCTATGCACATACCAATCAATTCATTTCTGTTTACTCAGACGTGGAGCAGAAAGTCGCACCTGGTTCAGAAGTAATAGACAGTCAATCTGGGAAAAAGGCTGGAAAGGTGTCAACTGCTCTAGGCAGCCGTGGGATGGGTGTCTTGCGGTTGGAGCATGCCTTTAGCGAGTCCGCGAATTTAACCATAGAAGGGCATGAGCATGTGAAGGTTCAGGCCATTAAACCACATTGGTGGTCTGCTGAGTGGTTTCGAGAGCATCAACAGCAAGCTGCAGGTGTTTAACAATTTGTATGTTTGCTGGTCATTATATGTTACTTTACCTTCCACAGAGCCACACTTAGATTTTGTAGCTTCAACTGTATTTATCTTTGTAACAATACAAATAAAAAGGAGAATTTTGCAAATTAATTACTGTTTGTAGCTACCGGTAATAAAATTTTATGGAACCCTGAAACTTGTTTCTTTCTCTACCATGTAAGAAAACTATTTTGTGTTAATCGCATCTGAATTGATGCAGTTGTTCGTGGAGATAGAGAGACTACTTATTACATGTAATCACAAGAGAACTTTACTAGTAATGAATTTCATGTGTGACAACTCTAATTTACAGAAAATCAACCTGTTTTTGAAGTTCTCGTGGCAAGCCTAGTACAATGATAGAAGACGACTATGCAAAACTTTCACCTACTAGTGAGATCTGTAACAAATTTCCCAGATCATCATCAGCAACTTTTAAAACTATGGAAATAGAAACGTAGTCATCACTGGCGCTGCAATTGTCAACTCCTCAATTACAGCGCCTATTGTAGGTCTGTTATCAGGATCCTCTTGGGTGCAAAGAAGGGCAATTTTCCCCAGCTTAGCTGCTTCAGACTCCGCAAACTTGTCACCAAGATTAGAGTCGATGAAATCTTCAAATTTACCCGATTCGGCTGCCAATCTCATTGAGTTGGAGAGCATCAGTTTACCAGAGAGAACCTGGAGAATTATCACTCCAAAGGCAAATACATCACTCTTCTCAGTAAACCGGCCAGTTGTAACATACTCTGGAGGAAGGTAACCCATCATTGCACTGGTTTTCACAGCCGAAAAGACTAAGTCATTGGCGAGAAGCTTGTACAGACCGCAATCTGCAATCAACGGATTGAATTGCTGATCGAGGAGAACCTTTTCGACAGATATGTTCCGGTGTACAATGGCAGGCTTGTTTGCTTCACTGCTATGAATATATCCAATACCTAAAGCATCAGCATATCAAACAGATCATAAATTAGTTGCTGGTACTGTACTGAGGAAACAAGAATGATAAATATCAACAGGGCACAAAACTGACCTTTTGCTATGCCTTCAATGATGGACACCCTTGTGGACCAATCAAGTACATAATTACTTCTATCTTCTACATCAAGATATTGTGAAAGCTTTCCCTTTGGAGCAAAGTCATAGATGAGATAACATTCTCCTCTGCCCCTGGAACAGCAAAACCCTCGCAATCTGACTAGGTTTTCATGACTTATTGATGTTAACAGATTCAACCCATATACAAACTCAGCTTCTTCAGATTTACAGCTAGTCACATTGATGCTTCTAATAGCCACAAGAGAACCATCTCTTAGAACTCCTCTATATACAGATGAGAATTTGTTTTTCCCTAGTAAATTCATTTCAGAGAAGCACTGTGTTGCAGACTCGACCTCTTCCAGGTTCAACCTGAAGTTATTTAGATGATCCTGGGGGAAGCCATTGCAATTTAGGCCATCACCTAATGGATTCCAACCATGTGAATACGCAAGTGTTACAAGAGGAGAGGCACCATTCCTGTTGAACTCTTTACCCAAATCAGGACTCATCTGCTCATCAGAAGACTCTGATCTACTTGCAATCTTTTGTTTCTTCCGCCGGAAATGAAAAATGATCAGAAATCCTCCAACTGTAAATATAACACTGAGGGTAACAACCCCAACAACAATAGCCATTTGAGGGAACTTTGATGAGTTTGAACAGTGTGTCTTATTGCAATCTGTTTTGATACTTGGAGGATCAGAGTCAGAGACATCCACGGGAGGCAATTTATTTGTATGCGATCCAAAGGGTTCGATTTGATTAATGTCTACACTATCAAATTGATTGCAGGCTCTCAATCCATCAAATCCAACTCCACATAAACCAGGGTTGGTGTCAGCTTGGAAACCTTCTTTGAGCCTCTGTAAACCTTGAAATTCCAATCACCAAGAACCAAAATAAGTGAACTGTAGGCAACTAAAACACAACTCATAGAAGCAAAACACTTACCAGAAGGAACTACACCAGAGAGAGAATTGTTCTCAACATTAAATACTTCCAGTAACTGATTGGAAGCAAAAGTGGCAGGAATAGTACCAGATAAGCCATTGAAACCCAAATACACCCTTCTTAACATCCTCAAATCCCCCAAGCTAGAAGGAATTCCACCACTCAGTCTATTGTATTCCAACGTCAGAACAGTCAGATTCTTCAACGATCCTATCTGGTTAGGTATAGTCCCTGTGAATTGATTACAACAAAGCTCCAGAACTACAACAACATAAACAAATCTCTCATCAATTTTCATCCAAAATTTAAAAATAAAATAAATTAAAAAAGAAAAACTAACCTTGCAGACTGACCATATCACCGATATGAGGAGGAATTTTAGCAGACAAGTTATTGACATTGAGATACAAATCAGTCAATTCAGACAAATCACCGATCTCAACCGGTATTTCTCCAGACAAATTATTGTAATGCAAATAAAGACCAGACAAGCACTTGAGAGAAGACAAAGCAGGTGTTAGAGTTCCAGTCAACCCTTTCCCTTGTAATGAAATGTTAGCAACTTTACGATGCTCATTACAAGCTACTCCTTCAAATGATCCACTACACGGGTCTCCATTACCTGTCCATGACTTCAGTACCCTGTTTTCTGGATCCAGTGCAGCTTTTATCTCCATGAGAGCTCTCACCTCGGTGTTGGCGTATATACATGGTGTTGAAAACGTGAGAAAGAGAAGCAGAGATGTGAGGATATGAGACATACCCATGTTAATGTAACTCTGGATTATGTTCTCAGTTGTTTCAGTTTGTTGAAGAAACCATTGTTTTGAAAAATGTGATTTTGATTTAGTGGAGAGAGAGAGAGAGAGCCAGTGAGTGTATGAGAGGGACGTATAAGAAGAACAAAGCGAGTAGTGTGAGTACGGTCTCAATAACGACTTGTGGAACTTGGATTCACATTGGGGTGTTTATATATATTGGTTGTGTTGTGAGCTGGATTGAGCGTCATGTTGTCAACAATTGACGCAGAGAAGAATCTATTTTTACAGCTCTGGTCACTGTTCTGCTAAAATTGAGTACCAGTACTAATAGAAACAGGTCATTAATAGAAATCGGAAAAAGAAAAAAGAACATACAATGATTTCTTCGTAGAAATAACATAAATAGACAGATTATTCAAAACAATATTTGCAGTCATATAGATAAAAACAGAAATTGACATTTTGTCTGTAATGATAATTAGTCACTCAAAATTAATTTTATAAGCTGTTTTGATTGTTGTTGTTGAGTTGAGTGAGGTCAATGGTTGGAAAACCTAATTTCCCACTGATTGCCACTACTCTCACATGCACTTTGACTTCTGTCACACTCTCAGTAAAATTTATCATTTATTATTCTATAATTAACCTTGGATTCCATCTTGTACCCCCAAATTGTATTATGAGCTACTTTACAAATCACCAACAATAGTTTTGTATACATTTTATCTCAATTCAAGTTTCGTTGAAGGGTTTTGGAGTTGTAATGTTTGTAGGTAGTGGTTGGATGTTGGGTACGTCTGCACTGGGCCCTTGTTTTTCAAATTCATAATCAATCAATTTGATATAAAGATGCTGCATGGCATTATTAAAACAAACAATCTCATACTAATTGATATTGATCGATTTGGAATTTAGTAGCTGGCGTCTTTCTTGTCTTGGGATTTATACACATATATGTATCGATTTTTTAAACAACTAATGTCGAAAAATAAAATAAAATCTAAACCTAGTCAAAATGGACAGTGGGAAACAGAAGTAGCAAGATCTGGAACTTTATTAATAATTATTATTATAATGGTCCACTGGAAAGAAAGTAGGCAGCCCAACTTTACAAATTTGAACAGAGTCAGCCATTATAGCGTTATTGTTCGTCTACTACGTCTTTTTCAATCTTCTAAAAAGACATATATCCACTAAACATCAATTAATTAATTATAGTAGAAAAAGTGAGTTATAGTGGTCAATATTCAAGAAGAAAAAGAAATTTATATTTTGTTATATGATCAAAGAAAAACCAAAGCCCGTTTGATTGAAACGTCATCATCTCTCTTTTTCAAAATCTTCCACCATTCTCGACTAGATTTCAGATGCCAAATAGTAAAAGAGATCATATTGGTCTAATCAAAACTTAATTACAGTTTTCAAATTTGCCCTTTTTATACCTTTATTAACTTTTTCCTCATTTTGTTTAATCTTTGCCTATGTAAAATTATAGTTTTAGAAAAAAGACAAAATTTCAGGCTGTTTAAAGAAGGATTTGTCCAAACATGATCATGACTTATATACTGTTGACACTTTTTTATTTTTGATTTTTTTAAATTTATTTATTTATTTATTTATGCTACACAACTATCATAAAACTTATAGATATGTGTGAGAAATGATGATGTATTATTTGCTATAACACGATGTTTGATTTTGACATTAATGTGTGTCACCCACTATCTGCAACCATTCATAAATTCATATTGCACAATAATTGTATATTAGGCCCATAGTGTTTGGGCTTAATGGGCTTAAGTAAAGCCCATAAATGGATCCATTTCACTCCAAATCCAATATTTTGCGACAAATTACGATGGCCTGTCCAGACAGAACAATAATTTAATGACAAGACAGACAGCTTCGCTAAAATAGTAAATTAACATCGTAAAAACGACTGCGTTTAGTCGTACACAACAAACAACACAAAGCGACTTCACAATAATAGCCATTCACTTTGGAATATAATTTTTCCTCATTCAAAGAAAAAAATCGGAAAAAATGGGCAAGGATCTGAGCGATGAGCAGGTCTCGGCGATGAAGGAGGCGTTTACGTTGTTCGATACGGACGGCGACGGCAAGATCGCCCCGTCGGAGCTCGGGATTCTAATGAGGTCTCTTGGTGGGAATCCGACGCAGGCGCAGTTGAAAGCCATTGTCAACGAGGAGAAGCTCACGGCTTCTTTCGATTTCAAGCGGTTTCTTGAGCTGATGGCTAAGCATATGAAAACTGAGCCGTTCGATCGCCAGCTACATGACGCCTTTAAAGTTCTCGATAAGGACAACACCGGTTATGTCGCCGTCGCCGATCTGCGACACATTTTGACGTCTATTGGAGAGAAGCTGGAGCCTGCTGAGTTCGACGAGTGGATCCGGGAGATTGCTGTCAGCTCCGATGGAAAGATCAAGTATGAAGATTTTATTAACAGGATGGTTGCTAAGTGAGATGTCGATTCTCGATCCCTTTAACAATTCCAACCCCCAAAAAAAATTAAAAAAGAAGGAAGAAAAATTTGGTGTGTTTTTTCTTTTGCTCTTGTTGTTTTTTGTTTGCAAGTATTTTTTTTGGTAATCTTTTGGCTTAGGGTTTGTAAGCGTTTGAATGTGATGAAATGTTGGTATTTGTTGAATTGTTGAAGTAATGCTTACTCTTGTTTTTAGAGATTTTGCTGTATTGCTGATTTCTGAAATTTATATGTAATATAATTGTTAGCTATGAATGCATTGTTACCTGTTGCTGTCTATTGGCTGTTTTATGGTTTGCATTTGCCCTATTTGTTAGCTGTTTTATCTTGTTAAACTTATAGCACTATGTCATCAACAAAGCAGAGATTCAACATCAGTTTTTTTCTGGGTTGAGATTTCCTGGATCATTTGTCAGTGATCATCTTATGCTATTTAGAGTATAGATTTTATTTATATGATTGATGAGGAGTTATCCATTTAATTGTGAAACTCTGCTGTTTAAGGTTTCCTTGTGATGTCTGTATTAAATGTGGTGGACCATTTTTTTTTCTTTTTTTGGCCATCTTAATAATTGATTCCAAATTGGTCTTCATAAGCATGTTGCCTGTCTTATGTTATGTTGTTCTAAACAAACTAAGTAGAAAAACTTAAGCATAGTGTTAAAGTTCTTGAGATTAGGTGGGTGGTACATTACCCCTTTGTGTGACTCCATGATTATTGTCTACCTAGGGCCACAGCAATGCATTTTGGATTTGATGCTATACATATCTTTCCAGTAGTACAGTGCTTGCTGAATTTATATTAGAGTAAAAGATACCCACTTTTACAATTATATCATTTCTTATGGTGGTGGATATTTATTAATGAAAGATCTTATTGGTGTGTTTTGATTAAGCTTCTTCTGGTACAGTTCTTTGCTGGCATCTCCATCACACAAGGCTGTCACATACAAGGTATCAAGTAAAGAATTCTTAGTTTAGAAACTAATGAACTCTTCTTTATGAAAGTTAAGTTTTAGTAAATTTTTTGTGTTCAAGGTTTTTCATGGGGTACTGGAAACATTTATGGTTGCCGAACCTTTCTATTTCTGATACTGTAGTTCTAGTAGTAAATAGTGATTTGGAGAACACAACGTTGTTCTTGTTACTAGATTGTTCAGATTATTGCCCCCTAAGATCAGAGTTTTTCTATTTTCTCCCCACACTTACTGTTAAGTCTGGTAGTTTAGATGGGGTTTGAGGAAGAAATGCACATCTATCTCTTTGAATTGTATAGTGGTTCCTGAATGTGGTGGACTACTGTGACAGAGTAGCTCTGGTAATTGCAATACGAGTGAGAGACTAGCTTTTGAAGGTGATTTATGAAATTGTGTATTGGATACTGGGGTCAGAAATCTGTCGGCATTGAACTGATAAATAATACAGATTCATGTGATTTGATACCTACAGTCGTGTGTGTTTGTTTTTAATAATAGAAGTGTTGAATTAAATATTGAAGAATGGGGCAATAACTTGTCATCACGTCTGTTTTTGTTCTATTTAATTCAATGAACATGCATGCTCCTAACGGAATAATTGTCTGTTCATAGAATTATAATTTTCTTTTTTACCGGATAATTTAATTCTTATTTGGCAGATTAAGGTCAGCACTAAAATATTATAATATGAATTGGGTAAAAATAAAAGGGAATGCATCACGGCCCTTATAGAAAGATACAGATATTAAGGATGAAAAAGCTCCAACACTAATGATGGATGGTACGTGATAGGACAAATGATCAATTATAAAGCTATATATGTGAGCTTCTTGTGGTTTAGCTTTTAGATTTTCAGAAATTAAAAACTAATTTTCAGTAAATCAAATCAATTTTTTTTAAAACTAAAATAAAATTAAAACTAAAATAACTTTTTTACCGTATAAATTAAAATAAAGTTAAAATTAATTTATGAAATTTCTATTTACTATTTTCAAATCTTAAATCCATTATCCACGGTTCCATTATTATAAAGTGCAACCAATAGCTACATCAATTTCTTTTACGCAATACGGTATTAATTCTACGTTTGTAAAAATATTGTTCAAATAAGTTATTCTTCTATATATCTATATAAAAGAATTAGTCGAACTATGTGCTAAATTTATAGATGCTCAATGGAGTATATAAAAATTATTCAATCAAATAAAAAGAAATCTTACAAAATTAATTATCAAAAATTAAAAGAAAAGTACAAACAAAATAACCAACACAACTCAACCACTTTACATTCTCATTCTTATTGCAACAAATAAAAACCACATATTAAATACCCTAAAAAGTCTAAACTTTGATACAAACTAATTAACCTCACAAAATATCCAGAAAAAAAAAAAAAATGGATACAAACTAATTAACCTCACAAAATATCTTGGGGAAAAAAAATATAGTAAATACTGAAGAGAAGATCGTACAAACACAAATAACCATCACTCCAAGAACACTTCAAGCTCGGAGGAGTGAATTTATTCATCTTGCTCTCACTCCATTTCTTCAATTCTTTCAAATGAGTAGCAGTCTTTGTAATTGAATAGCCATGAACAACTCTATAGATATATATAATTCAAAGCTAAAAAATACTAAAAAGAAAAATATATATCTTTAAAACATACTACATATCTTTATTTGAGATTGCATGTTGATATGGTAATAGAATCTCCATCACGAATAGATCTTGTAAATGGTAATATCAAAAAAAATATTAGTACAATCAAAATTAAAAAAGATAAAATAATGAGAAATTAAGAATAAAAATTGTAATATAAATAGAATCAAATTGAAATTGATAAAATCAACATAGAAATTAAGAATAGAAAACGCATCACAATCAAGATATTATTAAGGAATAAAGAGAAAAAATAAACTAAGAATATAAAAGTGCATCACAATCCATAAAGAATAAAGAGAAATTAAAATACAAATTGTATAGTGAAATGTGATTAACTGTATGAAATAACACATATAAATAGTGAAATAGTCCAACGGATAATGAAAAGTCATAGAATTAATAAAAATTGCATTTAAAAGGTATCATTTTAACACCTTTTATTTTCAATTAATGAAATAATAATAATAAATTAAAGATTTAGAAATATAAAAGTTTTAAAAAATTAATGAAAATAGAAAGGAAAGAGATAATAAAAATGACACATGTGATGTTCTCATTGGTAAACTATAAACCAATTTTAAAACTTTCCAATTTTGATGTTTTTCTACTTAGTGCGGAACTTTCAGCGCGCCACATCAGATTGGTGGGACCCGCTGAAGGTTCCGCTTTATTTATATATATATATAATATAGATTACAAAGCCCGCTGATGTGGCATGTTTAAAATTCTATTATTCACTTTTATAAAATGGATTCAATTTATAAATTATTTATTTATATGTCATTAGTTATTACTAATATACATTCTCATTTTACAAATGGGTTCAATTTAAAGATTATTTACTTATATGCCATTGGTAATTACTAATAGTTTTTAATGTATTTCTTCAACTATCTCACAATTTAATATTAATTTTTTTCATAATAGTTTATTTTTATTTATCAATCTATAAATTTGAATCAAATAAAAGTGAATAAATATGTTATTACTATGAAACATACTCCTATTTATATTATAAATATCTCTACATTTTTCATAAATTATTTATTATTTTTTTTATAAAATTATTTTTTAATTAATATTATAATATTATTTTTTAATTAATATTATATATTATTTTATATAAAATAATAAAATAAAATTTTTAAATATCACGCTTGCGCGAGTATATAATTCTTTAATATTGGAATTCATTAGTTTTCTCCTATATAAATGATCGGTTTCCATTCCGAAGAAAAAACTAACAAATGTAAAATACATCAACTTTGATTCTATATTTACATTTGTTAAAAAAAAAAAAATTACTAATTCTATACATTTAACTTCTTTTTTAAAAAAAAAAAAAAAATCTTCTTTCTCTAAAATTTCGATCTTTCCACCGTAATTATTTTCGAACTGCCAATTAAAAATTAGTAATATTCATCCCACATATTTATAATAGTAATATTCAGTGTTACAATTGGGAATGGACAGCTCACCCATAATTATAGTAAATTTACAAAATTACTTTTATAATTTACAGAATGATATCAAACAAAAGATTTTAGTGATTTCAGTATTCAATTTATATGAACCAAAAGTTCGAGGTATTCAATTTATACTTCCTCGTTTTTTTTTTTAATCGTTATATACTTCGATAGTAACCACTATTCATCCATCAATTTTATTCATCCATCAATTTTATTTCGCATGTTGTTATTTATGTGTAAAGAAAAATATAGTTAAGATCTTATTTTATTCGACTTAATATCTATTTTCTAAATCTAAAATTATTATAATTTTTAATTGTGTATAATTAAAGATATTTACCTTAAAAATTAAGCAATCTAAAATTATTATAATTTTTAATTATTTATTATAATTTTTAATTGTTTATAATTAAAAATATTTATCTTGAAAATTAAGCCAAAAAGAAAATGTAGCAAGTAAAAGAAATTCAGAGGAACTATAAAACAAAAGATTTGAATAATAGTAACTATTTTAGTGACAATTTAGAACTATTGATTATTTTACTATTTTTAGACTATTGATTATTTTACTATTTTTAAACTATCGATCTTGAAATGAACCCTGATTCTTTTAAAGATAAAAGAAATATGGGATATACAAAATTCACATTAAATTACCGCAAAATACTAGGGAAAGTAAATGTACAACAATCTAAACAAAACTCAGTTCCTCCCAAAAGCCTCACAACAAAACCTCCAGCTGCTTAGCTCGCATATCACTTGCTTGTGGTTTAATTTAAGCCAAAGAACAAACCAAGCAAAACATAGTTATTTTTTTACACTGATTGCCTAAATTTGCTGCAGTTATTTGCAGTGATGTACAAAGACCCCACCAAATAAAGAACAAGAAACTCCTGCCCGTAGTATAAATGTTGACTAGCAGCCATGATTTGTTGTCTTCTTAGCTGATGTTGCATTATACTTTGCTCACTGATGATGCTATTTTTGGCAGTGCTGAGGGGTGGCTCGTCTGAACTCTGCGAATTCGAACTCTCAGGAGCTCCTGGCAACTGATTCTCAGTAGATGAACTTTCAGCGTTTCTGTCATCGTCTTTGGGTGGATAGTCAGGATCTTCTTCTCTATTGTTTTTTTCACCGGGATTACCACTAGCACCATCATCCTTTGAGTTGCCCCGAACCAAGTCTGGTCGGGCTTCTACCCCAACTCGCCTTAGATGTAGCTGTGTAATTTTCATAAACCAGATCAAACCAAATCTTTGAAAAAAAAAAAATAATAAAAAAAAAAAAATTCTAGTTTAATTTGTATGTCCCAAATCTGTCTAATCAAATATATGTGCACCTGCAGATGCAAATTGACTTCATCTGGGCGCGAAAGAAATGGAAAATCGCCACCACTCTTTAAGTAAGCTCGCCTAGCTCCGGGATATCTCTCCCCTACTTGATCTTTAAGTTGCTGAGGAGTTGCACAGTAATCATTTGTCTAAAATGAAAGGAGAAAAATGTCAAAAAAAATTAATCCAGCAACCAAATGTAAATTAATTCCATAATCATTCCATACATACTAACTTGGAGAAGAAAAAAAAAAAAGTAATACCACCTTTTCGTAGAAAATGTAAAAATAACATTTGAATTCAACCGCTAAAAATTAAATAATAATTGAGAATGAAAAGAACACATTATTTTCCAAAACAAACAAAAACATAAATCAGATTTAACATCACAAAATTTTAGAATATCACATCACATTTGACATCATTTTATGTATATAAGCTAAAAACATTATCAAAATAGGCAAGTGAATTATCGGCAAAACTCTAAAATACAATCTCACACCAGAGTGGAATATTTCGGAGTATTTCTAAGATAAGAACTTTTTAAACAAAACAATTTAAAGATTTATAAGTAACTTTGGCTCATCAATCAATTATTATGCAAAGATGATTCTACTGTAACTGAGAGTCAGCAAATTTTGACATACATCAACTGCTAGAGAAACAACAGCAACTAGAAATATTATGGATTGCGAAATAAGATTTAGATATCTTACATCCATTATAGTGACATTGGAATCTGAAAGCAGAAGATTTCCAACTAAAGCAGTATCAGCTGTCAAAGTCAACCTTGAGGCCAAATCATCTTTTGACAGTGTTTCAACCTAAATGATGCCACAAACATTAAGCAAGTTTAAGGTTTTTATTTATTAAAAAGAAATAAATAAAATAAAACAAAACAAAACAAAATAGTAAAACAAGCAATGAAAATGCAACTTGGAATACATGGGTCAGTAGGGTAACTCTCGTTCAACGCGACAAGCTAGAAAAGAGAATAAAATTCAAATATATAATCCTCTAGTAAGTAGAGTTATTCTACTGTTGCTCACTTAAAAATTGGGATTTGCATGTAACAAAGAATGTTTCACTATACTGCTAAGGTTGCTAGGAATGAAGAAGTAATTAAAAAATAATCATAATAAACCCATTCGTAAATACACGACATTCATAAATATAAATATGAAACTAGTTGACATCATATAATAAGAATACTATCCGATTAAAGTGAAAACCAAAATTTAAATCTAAAACCATGAAAATAAGACTATGATTATAATTTCAATTTATGTTTAACAAGAAAAAATCGAACGTATATTGTGGTCAAGATTTTATCATGAAAATAATAAAATTGAAGATGAAATAGATTACAGACTTTACCTGAGATACAACAAAATCCACAGAATCCGCTATAAACGGTTCATGAGGGCCATCATGAATACCGCTTAAGACATACCGTTTAAGCAAAAAGGAAGGTGTCCAACTAACACTGCATAAGGCATTGTGACAATTCATCATCACATCAAATATACATGCACTATGGCAGAAAAGGTTGGTCAATATTACACATGTATAGGATGTCTACAGTTGTATCACTTCTAACACGTACATACTAATGTGAAGCTAATAAACACAAAAAAAAAAATCACATAAGGTAAGCTAGATAGTATATCAAACTTCCAATAGATCCGGTCCCAATTTCGAACAAATAATGAATCTATTTTGATGAAAAAGTAGTGACAAGTATAAATGATGCTCTGCTTTGGTAATTAAAAATTAATGCTAAAACTCACTTTTTGTAATAGGTTAACTTTCATTATAATATGGAATAAAGGGAAAATAGTTTTTATAATCCCTCAAAAAGAATGAGAAAAATTACAAATTAATTCTTTACTCTAAAACCAATATAACTATATCTTAGTATCATTTATATCTTAGTATCATTTATGATGATATAATAACTTACATGGGAGCCCATGGCATTGCAGCTGCAAAACTGCGTGTATCCAAGAATGTATTTGAAAGCACTAGTGACCTCACTCGTCTAGGTCGATGCTGTGCAAAGAGTTGAGCTAGAAAACCTCCGAGAGATGTACCATAAAGATGTATCTATAAAATATAGGTAGATAAGATCATAAGACTACATAGAAAGTACTCAAATCCGTCAGTTGCACCAAACTTGGAAGACGAGAAAAGTAAGATATACTAGAAGTTAGATTCTTTAGAAATAAATATATACGATTGGGAATGTGTCTCATTATTAGGAATAACTCATGCATGTTACTTTAATGTAGTTACAATCTCTTTTCAAGGATGGATCTACAACAAATTCAACATCTTCTAATATGTGAATTTATGAGATGGAATGAAGTTCAATATACATTTTATGTCATTAATTAATAATATAAATAATCAGTGTGATCTGCACATCCAAGCTTTCAACCATATTCACTTAAAGACCACCTAATAATATGAACTATGAGCAGGATGGTGAAATGAGGCAAGCAAATACAGTAATAAAAGCTGATTTGTGTCATGTAAACGAGTGAATGTATTGTAAGTAAACAAAAACTGAGCTAACTACTTAAGTAATAAGGTAAAAAGAACTTAGAAAAATGACATATGCTGAATTAATGGAACTCTCACATGGTGAACATCGATGACGTCCAGAAATTTTTCAAAAGCTTGAATCCACTCTTGATGATTCCAAACACAAGGTATATCAACAGATATTACACGGTAACCCTGAAAATTATAAAAAGAATCTTAAAATATATAATAGATTTATAAACACTCAAATTATATATTTTTTTTACAAGTAAAAACTAAAATAGAAAAGAAAATACTTACTATTCCTGACATTTCATGTAAAGAAGTATACTAGACAATTAGCTTTTTAACATAGAAAGAAACATGCACAATGTAGCCATGAATTAGCCGAATAGTTTTCAGCGAAATAACCACCAAATTACAATCTTAGTTTCCAGTTTCAAATGATTTATCTAGAAGGATGTTAAATTCTTAACAATATTGAAAAACCTCCCTCTAAGAAAATTCACTTATTGAATCTAAAATCGTTCCTAAAAAAAATAATTTTAGTGAATGCCAGTACAAATACCTACCAGTGAGATGGTAACATCCTTACTCACATGTGTGGAGATCTACACATGCATTGTTTTAGAAAGAAGACATAATATTCATAAATGAATACCCTATTATTTAATACTCAAATCGATGTTTTAAAGGTTCTTCAAGAAGTAGTTACAAATGTAATTGATGTTCCTGAATTTTATTTTATTTTTTTCTTAAACAAAGATCTTCTACAGACAGTAAGAGTTTTTCAAAATCAACGTGCAGTTCTCCCAAGTATGCACAAAATCAACTTGCAGTTCACCCAAATATGACACACACTGACACTAGGTGGAGATTTAGGGTATTATGAAACAACAATACTGATACAAGTACTTAATATTCACAATAAATCTTACTGGTACAATTAAGGTAAATCTATTTCAAACAAAAAAAAAATTATACACATAAACACACCCAATTTATTACCTTCATGGACAACGACATGACCTGTTTGTAATAAACTTCAGCAGTCCCAGCAGTTCCAGGAATACAGATAAGAGGAGGAACTTCTTTTGGACCAAAATCATAATACCGCCACTGTTTTGTGCCAATCTGGGAGAAAAAGCATAATTCCCTGTTAGGCACATTATTATTTGATTTTTAATATAAGCGCATGGATCATTTATAATATAAATGATCAAATTTCTTTGTACTTCAAAAACCAAAAATAATAGACTTAATGACACAATTTAATATTCTACTAAGTTTAAGATGATAAGGGCAAAACTATAAATAACATGATAAAAATAACCCCACAATGAAACTATCATTCCTAACAAACCAAATGATCATAAACAGCACAATGAAACTCATAGACTGGACTTGAAAAATCAGTCTCTCTGCTATCATTCATAACAAACCAAATGAGCATAAACCCTTATATTGTTAGAACTTTGATCCTATTTAGAACACATTTCCAACACAAGATTCATGCAATGAAATTGAAATTCACAAACCTAAAACATAATAAGACACTACTATTTCTAGAACACAATTGACGTTGACATATCCAACCAATTGAGAGTACACATCAAACAGTGACAAACTCCATCAAATGATCACAACAATTCATTAAAAAAAACAACATCACCATCCTAATGTAATGATATCAAGACATTGTAGTTAGAAAATAACCTATAATCAAATATAACTTGTGAGCGGAGTCAACAAAGCTTAAATCAAATCAAAGTATCAGCAGAGAAACCTTAATTGAAGAAAATAACACACAGCAACATTAATTGATATGTCAAACTAAAATCAAACTGAAATTAGAGTGAAAATATTGGGAGAAACTTACAGGGATCTTGTGGAGAGGAACCTGAGACTTGAAGTGCACAAAATCTCCTGGCGCCGAGAAGACGCCTTTCATCGCTGATTCTGGTGTCTACACATGCATTCCCAAGTCCAATTCTGTTGTAGACACTCCCCCTAATCAACTTTATAAAATCAATTACATCAAATCCAGAACCAATCCCTCTATACAACAAGAAAATTGAAATTTACAATTAAATAAAAATAGAACTAATGTTTTTCTCTCTCTCTTATTATTGCCCGCATTATTTCCCTTGCATTTGCTGGTGAATTGTGCAGGATGCGAACCACGTGGGACGTCATAACAGTCCACTAACGGAGCCTCATTCAACGGTTCGTCAGCGTTATATTTCCAGCATTTGCTGGAATATTCTGTCTATTATTATTATTATTATTATTATTATTATTATTATTTATTTATTTTTTTTTTTAAAAAAAAATAGAGCTGCACTCCGGTTTCTTTTAATCTCTGTCCTTCTAAATTTTTATAAAATGGACGTATAGATATCACATTTAATTGAAAACTTAGGTTCCTCGTGATTTACTTATTTATTTAAGGGATAATGCATATTTAGACTACTAAACTTGGTATAATTTTTTATGTGGACATTTAAACTTTTCGAAATTTCAACTACACTCTTCAACTTGTCAAAAGTGTTTCAGTTATACTTTTAAACTTTTCGAAATTTCAACTGGATTTTCCAACTTGTCAAAAGTGTTTTAGTTAGACTCTTAAACTTTTCGAAGTTTCAGTTAGACCCTTCTTAAAATTTTCTAAAAATCAAATTTTATAACACTTTTAACAAGTTAGAGGTCCAGTTGAAACTTCGAAAAGTTTGAGTGCTCACATAAAAAGTTATGCCAAGTTCAGATGTTCAAATATGCATTATCCTAAATGTGTTTATATTTAGGTATTATATAAAATTAAAAGTAAAATTAGTACTTACTTCCATGCGAAATGTATACGATCATATATGTAAAGATATAGTAAATTATAGATTTTTCTTTAAAAAAAAAAAAATCAATTTTTCAATCTTTTACTTTAAATTAGTGATCTTGGAAAATTTTACAAAATTAACACTAAAATTAAAACAACGAGTGGTTTTGTTATTAGTCTTGGGTTTGGATGACTAGGTTTCGAATATTACGATATTTTAGTAATTTAAAAATAGTACTTAAATTTATTAAATAAAAATTTTAAACTGATTAAAACATTATAATTATCCCAAATCATCCATCCAAGAGTAAAACCACTAGTTGTTTTTGATCGTTGGATGGTTTTGCAAAACTTTTCAAAATCAGCGACTCAAAGTAAAACGTTTGGAAAAATTAATTTTTTTTTAAATAATCCTGTAAATTGTTGTAATTGGTGATGGATTCTCCATAAACATTCTATATATAAGTGTCCGTTTTATATTATTTATTAACTAGGTTACATGTTCGCGCTTTGCGCCGGAAATGACCTTTGTGCACTGGTCACTTGATGTTATTTTTATTTTTAAAAATATATAATAAATAAATTTTTAATAAATCAATATTTATTTACAATATAAATATGATAATTGACCTCACTGAAAAATTAAGTTATTTGGTAATTATAATAAAATAATAAGGGATAATGTAATTGTGGGTATCTATAGTTGTACAAAATTTTCAGTTAGATACTTCAACTTTGCGAGGCTTCATATAGGTACTCCAATTTGCAAATTACAGGTCATTTAGATCATTCGGTTGACGTGGCATAATCTGTGAGCAGTACCTATATGAAATATCGTAAAGTTGGAGTACCTATATAAGATCTAATTTTCAAGTTGAAAGTACATATATGAAACCTCGCAAAGTTGGAGTACCTATATAACTTATAAGGATCTAATTTGCAAGTTGAAGTGCCTGTATGAAATCTCGCAAAGTTGAAGTACCTAACTAAAAATTTTGTATAACTATAAGTACCCACAATTACTTTATCCCTAATAAGTTGCGAGGTTTCATATAGGTTCTTCATTCCATATATTAATGTGAATTTTTTTATGTGAACATTTGAGCCAAACATTAAAGAGTTGTTGCATTTGATCGATTGCATGGATAGCCTTTTGTCCAAATCAAACTTGGCGTTCCACCCTGCAAGGATTTATACATGTTTTATCACTTTCTCATCATGATTCACAATCAAAACATCAGTGGACACAACATGAAAAATGGTTCATTTCATAAGTTTGAATGAATTTCTCCGCTAGAGGGACCTCTATCAGCTAGATAAAATATTCGTTGCTCTTCAGCTGATTTCATTTCATACGTCTCAATGAATTTCTCCGCAAGAGGGACCTTTATCAGCCAGACAAAATATTCATTGCTCTTCAGTTGTTTGTCTGTGATTTCTATACATCAAAATGAAAATCTATAAAGTAAAAAATAAAAGAAGATTAAGCTTATATATTTTGATTCGAATTCATTTCAGATTTTACCAGGATGAGTTAGAGCGATCTCCAATAGAGACATAACCCAGATGATAAATGAAGCTATGGAAGGATTTTTCCTAGTTAGATTTGATATCTCAATTTAAAATTTAACAAATAACAACTAATTATTTTCCATTGCTAGATGCCTTAAAGTGATAAACAAAACAAAGGTAAAAAAAAATCGATTAGTTACTGTATCAACATCAAAAACACCTAAATTTCATTGTTCTTTATTTCGTGAAAATCAAAGTCAAAACTTATTCATCACAGTAAACAAAAACCCTAAACCCTATTTCAGAATCTAATCCAAAAAATAATAAAAATTTAATCTTTCAGATCAAGATAATCACACAGAAATAGAGTATACAGAACTAATTCATTCAATCAAACTCAAATTGTCACCAAAATTCAATCAAAATATTGTTTTTATATCAGTTCCATTTTCCCATCTT
This sequence comes from Cardiospermum halicacabum, assembly GCA_031304145.1. Classification (NCBI taxonomy): domain Eukaryota; kingdom Viridiplantae; phylum Streptophyta; class Magnoliopsida; order Sapindales; family Sapindaceae; genus Cardiospermum; species Cardiospermum halicacabum. The sequence goes on from CM062393.1 coordinate 13,316,624, forward strand.
AAAAGGTTTGGAATTGCGATATGTAAAAAAAAAAAAGACAAGTTGTAGATCCTTCATTGAGCACGAGTTGAAATGGTTTCAACTCTATAAGCAGAATTTGTCATCCTAGATAAAGCGAGAGCAGTAGCGATTTCATGGATACAATCAAATATCCCGTCGAAGAAATACTCTCCGGTCTTCCCAAGATTTACAGTTACTTTCTCTGTGATCTTTAAACATCCAAAAAAGCAACAATAACAACGAAAATCTTGAACTTTTCACCATCTAATCTATCAACCTCCATTCTCTCTATATATGTTGAAATCGAATGGTTTCTGTTACGCAAGGATTGGATTTTGGTGTAAAGTTACTGATTTTTTAGAAGTAGGAGACAAAACCGACGAATAAATCACAATCAGAGAAAATCATGTCATCACCAACGATGATAGAAGGCGCTTGATAAGAATCTTTAATTGCTTTGAAGGAGTCAAGCAGCGGCTGTTGGTTCCACGATATCTGAGAATAATAAATTACTTCCTGTTTTTATGTTTTTCAAATAATCTTGATTGCTGTTAAGATTTGGTACTTTTATAGCTATAAATTGAGAGTTGATTCATGAATAAAACCATCGGATGTTTAACACTTAATTTTCCTTTCTCTGTTTCTTTTCCTTCTTCCCAAAATTATTCTATCAATTGGTATCAGAGCCATGACTCGAAATCAGACCAATGCTGAGTTCCGAACCGAAACTCAATAAGCACTGGAGTGCCATGAGTCAAATATCAACCAATTTCATGCCATGTTTGAAACCATCTTAACCAAACTCCAACACTTAGAAACGATATTATCCCCACCAAATGAACAACCACCAGATGAAAATACTTTCGCTACTGAAAATGTGGGAAGTACAACCACACCACACCAATGTAACACCCGAACCCCTGCCCCGACGGAAAGGGAATGCGGAGACCGGATGTCACATGCAGAAGACAAATACATAACATACAGATGACAGATAGAGACAGATAGACAGATCATATTCAAATCTGAAAGACAGTTCTTATAAATCCAAATTAAAATAGTTCGAAAATAAATCCAAATCCAAATTGTAGTTGAACTACTAGTTCCAAATGTAAGACAATTACATAAAAATATCTCAAATGTAATTAATCTGAAAACAATTCCAAAACATGTGCAGCGGGTTCAAAATTCAGAATTAAATCCAGCAAAGTAAATTGATATGAAATCCAAATCCGAAGAGGATGCCATGAGGATGCTCGATGCTAGTGATATCCTGCTATCCCACCTGACTGTCTGAACTCAGCAATTCCATTCCCAAAAAGGGTTCAAAACATACAAAACAAAAATAGAAACAACGAAGGGTCAGACTATCGATGTCTGGTTAGTAAGCCAATGCCCCACAAACACATACAGATGCGTCTTATTAAACAGAATAGTATGTCATCCACAAATGCAAGTTAGTTAACAACCAAAGGGTACAAACATAAGCAAACAAGTTGATTAACAAATCAAGTTATCCCAAAGTTTAATCCTCTTTAAGTGATCTAGGATAAATGATTACAGATTATTGCAATTACCGACTGAAAAAGGCTTTACAGTTATCAAATTATTTTTAGAAGGAAGACCGTAACCGAATAGTAGTTCGGTAAGCAATCCGGTAGGTTATACGATCAGAGAGCTTTATCAGACTTACCGAATTGTAGTTCGGTAAACATTCTGGTAAGCTATACGGTCAGAGAGCAATTATACGAACCTAAGGAAAGTTTAAGTGACAGTTCGGTACCTATCCCGGTATGAAGCTCGGTATGAAGCTCGGTCAGAGAGTTTCAATTCTCTCAGACATGCCGAATTGTAATTCGGTACCTAACTCGGTGAAGAGTTCGGTTAGAGAGGTTGAACAGTCTTCGGGGGCTCATACGGTAACTTATTCGGTAAGTAATTGGTCCAGAGAGTGAATCTAATGATCTCTAGTCTGACCGAGTTGTATTTCGGTAACCAGCTCGGTAAGGAGTTCGTCCAGAGACCATCCTACATTCAGTTTTCCGGTTTTAAGTGACAGTCCGGTATCTAATCCGGTAAACAGTCCGGTTACAGACCTGGGCACTTTTTAAGCCTATTTCAAGTTATTTCGATCGACAAACAAAGTATAGCTACCTAGTTGGGTCTAATCCAAGCACTTACAGCCAATTAGTAGTCACAATAAACAATACCCAGTGTTAAAACCCAAAAGAAAATAACTAGCATCAGCCAGAAATAAACCACAACATATCCAACACATAACCAGAAGCAGAAACACATCATTATCACAGAGTTCAGATTACCGAAATTAATTAGGTGTTTAACTTACCAGGCCTGTCCTTAGTCTAATAACAAAATCGAGAACAAAACAGACAGATAGGGTTAAACCCTCGGAGATGGATCAAAGATCCCAGAGATGATGTCGTCGCATTCAGAAATGAGCCAAGCTCCAGAAATGATGCCGTCGCATCCAGAAAATGGTTGGCAATCAAGGCCATATATGCTTTCGCGCATCGATGTATACATCTAATTTTCCCTAACAGCATGCTGGTCTTATCGTATTAACCTTAGGACAGGACTTTAGCATATTACAAAATTCAGTTTCCAAATAGTAGACAGATAGCAACGAATATTGACACAATTTTATATGTCCGAATATAATCAAATAATAGGGCAGCAATATTCCCAAGCAAATTATATTAAATGAAGCAATATAAGTATTCAATCATAGATTTCAACTTATTTTAGTTTAACCAATTTGCAAACAAATCAAACAATAGTGAGGGCGTAAACATGGCTACTAACCTTATTCGCTAATCCAAAATATCACCGAAATTACTCCGGTTGACGATCCCCAACAGGGTCTACACGAAACCAAGAGTAACTCATAAATCCCCAATTCGCAAAAGTTAGAGTTTATGTCCAAGAACAATTCAAATCAATTAAAACCCAATTAAGACCTAATTTACGAAATCAACATCAAGGATTTCAAAACCCCACCCACGAAGATTTTAAATCCCAAACCGATTTTTGAAATCAAACTTAAAATCAACAAATTCTAATATGAACAAAATCCCTAAATCAATTAATGTGATTTAAAACAAAAGAGTTGCAGCAATCATTACCTATATGAAGAAATCGAGGTCAAAACCAAATCCCAAGCGAAAACCACATAAGAAGTTTAGAAATATGTGATGGGTGTGTGTTCTTTATTTGAGAGAAAAGATGAATACGTAAAAGTGAGTCTTTCTAGGTTTTGTAAATAATGAATCAAAAAGCTATTCTATTCGATATATATATGGGTGGCAATTATCGCCATAAACCCACATGTTTTCACTTTAATTAAAAATAACCCCATTTATAAAATAATTACAAAATCATCTCCACTATCCAATTGTTTTCAAAACCAACCCAAAAGTCAACTGAGTCAAATAATTTGGTCAAACCGGAAAAGTCAACATTTTTCAAAAATACCTATTTTACCCTTAAAATGAAAATAAACAAAAATTAAGAAAAATTTCAAAATTACATAGACGAACAACCCCAGATTACGGACGTGACAACAACCTCCACCAGTTACACCAAATGTCACTGACAACCAAAACTTTACCCGCCAAACTTATAATCCGCTTTACCAATCAAATCCACCTCCCACATCAAATTTTCAGAACACCTCACAGACTACCCTTACTACCCAAAATGTCCGACAACACATGAAACTTCCATTTCCAAAATTTGATGGAACTGATGCACAAGGATGGTGTTATAAGGCAAAGCAATATTTTTCTTTTAAGGAGATATCCCCACAGGATCGAGTTCACCTTGCTTCGTTCCATTTGGAGGGAATTGCCTTGCAATGGCACCAATGGTCTGCTAAAATCACAGGCCCTGTTTCATGGGAAGAACTTGCTCGTGCGATCATCCGACGCTTTGGTCCAACCGAATATGACGATCCTGGAGAAGCACTCACACACTTGCTACAGACAACAACAGTGGGAGAATACCAGGAGGCTTTCGAAAGATTGTCGCATCGTGTAGACGGATTTCCTGAGAGCTTTTTAGTAAGCTCCTTTACAGCGGGACTTCAAGATGAGATCCGATTTGAGGTAAAACTCAAGCGACCACGCTCATTGATAGCTGCAATTGGCATGCCAAGAGTAGTCGAAGAGAAACTTAACGTGGAAAAGAAGACGCATGTCAATACAAAGACGTCTGTGATGGGTAGAAGCAAACCTAATCCAAGTATTTTGGGTCCAGCCCCAATTTCCAAACCTACAAATAATAACAACAATACAACTTCCATTCGCCGTATTATTGGTCAAGAAGCGAAAGATCGACGAGAGAAAGGACTCTACTACTATTGCGATGAGAAATACGTACGGGGTCATAGATGCATTAAACCTCAATTGTTTGCTATTGAGGACGTATTGGTAGAGGATTGTGACACAGAATCTGACTCGGAAGAAGCTATTGCAGAGGTATCGTTGCATGTTATTCAAGGTACGAATCATCCATAGACCATTCAATTATTTGGAAAGGTGAAGGGAAAGGCAGTTACCATATTGGTGGATAGCGGCGGCACACACAACTTTGTGGATCACAATTTGGCTAAATAGTGTGGTCTGATTGCTACAAAGGAGGAGCAGTTAAAGGTCATGGTGGCGAATCGTGAGCAAGTCACATGTAAAGGGATTTGTAGAGGTGTGAGTTTCTCTGTGCAAAATTATCATGGAGAGGCAGATTTCTATATCCTGCCTATAGCAGTGTGTCCGGTGGTTCTAGGAGTTCAATGGCTGGCAACAGTAGGACCTATTGAGACAGACTACCGCAAACTCACAATGGTAATTCAAGGCAATAATGGACCGGTGATCTTACAAGGTGTTAGAAATAGTAAGCTGGAACCTATCTCTAACAAGGAGAGTAATCTTATATGGGGATCCAGTTTATTATTGCAGTTCGCGGATTCGCATCATCTGGTTTTGAGACTTCACAAGATACACACCCGACTAAATACTATCCTATAGAAATCCAAACCTTACTGGAGAAATATCACCACATCTTTACCAAACCTACTAATTTACCGCCTCCGCGAAGTCACGACCACCAGATTCCGCTACTCCCAAATAGCAAACCCATATCTGTTAGGCCATACCGGTACCCATTTTACCAAAAGACAGAAATGGAGAAGCTAGTTCAGGAGCTCCTAGCTACTAGATTGATTCGTCCTAGCTGAAGTCCTTTCTCCTCACCAGTTCTCCTTGTAAAGAAATCAGATGGCAGTTGGAGGTTTTGTGTCAACTATAGGGCTCTCAATGAGATCACGATCAAAGATAAATTTCCAATTCCAGTCATAGATGAGTTGTTGGATGAACTTCATGGGTCAAAGTTCTTCTCAAAACTTGATTTACGGTCTGGTTATCACCAAATTTGAGTCCATAAGGAAGACATCCCAAAAACTGCCTTTCGCACCCATGAAGGACATGATGAATTTAACGTGATGCCATTCGGTCTCACTAATGCCCCGACTTGTAACGTCCTGGGCCAGGGCCCAGTTGGTTACTGTGCACACCCGGATAAACCCGAATCGTACACTGTACACACCCGGTTAAATCCGAATCGTACACCAATCAATACCGATACAATCGTTACACAATCGGATATCGTGGATCCCACCCACTTTCTTTCGCCTCCACCAGCACTCGAACTCACAACCTTAGGGATATATGGATTGTGAAAGCATGCTAATTACCAATCGAGCTACTAGCTGTGAAGGAATTTATTCGTACATGCACCATTTGTCAACGCAAAAAGTATGAAACTACCAAACCGGCTGGCCTTCTTCAACCTTTGCCCATTCTAGATCGTGTTTGGTCTGAACTATCTGCAGATTTTATTGAAGGACTTCCGCCCTCCAATGGATGTATAATGATTCTTGTGGTCGTTGATAAGTTATCAAAATACTGTCATCTTATTCCTCTCAAACATCCTTACAATTCTGTTTCTGTGGCAAAAGTATTTTTCAGGGAGATTGTCCGGCTACACGGTATTCTGGAAACAATTGTTAGTGACAGGGATAAAATATTCACTAGTACATTTTGGAGAGAATTGTTTAGTCTGCAACAAACTAAATTACTTATGAGCTCCAGCTATCACCCCCAAATAGATGGGCAAACTGAGGTAATTAATCACATAATGGAACAGTATTTGCGTTGCTTCACTTGTGATCAGCCGAAGAAGTGGTATGATTGGCTACCTTGGGCAGAGTTCAGTTATAATACAAGTCGCCATTCTGCTACAAAATTCACCCCATTCGAAGTTGTCTATGGGAGACCTCCCCCATCATTGGCTTTTTATATTCCAGGAATTACAAATGTTGCAGCTGTTGACGAGGTATTAGCTGCTCGCGATACTGTTCTGCGAGATCTGAAACGGCACCTTAAACTTGCTCAAGAATGTATGAAACTTCAAGCGGACAAGGGGAGAAGAGAAGTTCAGTTTGCAGTTGGTGATTTCGTATACTTAAAGTTGCAGCCTTGTAGACAGTCTTCTGTGGCATTTCGTGCTTCACTTAAACTATCATCAAGGTTCTATGGTCCTTTTGAAGTCTTAGCCAAAATAGGACCGGTAGCATATCGCCTACGCTTACCCCCTAATGCTTTGATCCATGATGTCTTTCATGTTAGTCTTCTGCAGAAGCATTTAGGTGATAAACCAGCACCATTGAAAGACTTACCACCAATCATAAAGGATGGATGTTCGCTCCCTTCTCCTGCTGTAATATTAGACAAGCGCACAGTCCAAAAGGGTCGCTATTGCCCATTTACGGAGGTTTTAGTTCATTGGAAGGGGACGGATAAAGCGGATGCCACTTGGGAGAATTACAAACGGTTATCTCGATCATATCCTGAGTTTGTCCTTGACGACAAGGACCATTTGGGGCGGATGGAATGATAAGAATCTTTTATTGCTTTGAAGGAGTCAAGCAGCGGATGTTGGTTCCACGATATCTGAGAAGAATAAATTAGTTCCTGTTTTTATGTTTTTCAAATAATCTTGATTGCTGTTAAGATTTGGTACTTTTATAGCTATAAATTAAGAGTTGATTCATGAATAAAATCATCCGGTGTTTAACACTTAATCTTTCTTTCTCTATTTCTTTTCCTTCTTACCAAAATTCTTCTATGAGCGCTATGAAATAGAAATAAATTTTCACAATATTTTATTTTGATCCATATCATCTGAAAATAATGTATTATCAGTTTTATTTTATTTGCCCAGCAAACCCACCTTTCGTAAAATTGCTATAAAATGAAGGACAAATTTGAAAATAAATAGAATAAGCAATTATTTTCACTTGCTTATTCTTATTTTCATATTCTAAAAAAATTATCAGGACAATTTAGTCTTATCACACATTAAGTACTTATAAAAATAAAATAAAATAAAATTAGTCGCATCATAAATCATGTATAACACGCTCATCAATACACCAACCATCATTATCACCAAATGTACACACATTTAACATGATTCAGACGTCCTTATTCTTGGAGATTCCTACCCATGCTGTTACTAAGTCCACAAATTATTTAATATAATAAAAAAATATAAATATAAATAAATGAAATATATATGAAACATTTTTTTTTCAATATAATGAAAAGGTTAGGTATATAATTATAGGTTTATTTTGAAAATTTTATAAAAATAAACTTTTAAATATTTGAATTTCATTACATAAACTATGGGTAATTGCCAAAATCTCCAAAGGTTTGAAACGTTTGATTTTCCGCCACCAGTTTTCAAACGTTGTATCAAACCGTCTTCATTTACAAAATCAAAGTTGTTTTCTCTTATGATTGGATATTTTCTGTTAATAGGGGCAGTTTGGCACCACGTTTCGGTAAACGGTGGCGTAAAATAAACGTTTCAAAACTTGGGGGATATTTGGTAATTACCATTTATTAATTCTCTAAATGGTATTAATATGAGGACATGTTATGATTTAAATATTTAAATTAATTTAAATTAATTTTAAAAAAAGATCAAATTTAAAGAAATAAATAGATTAATAAATTAAACTTATTTAAATATTTAAAATTTAAAATAAATAAAAAGGTATTCTTGAACTAAAATAATATCCGAAGAAATTGTTAGATGGAAAATAACACTACTTTTAATAAAATATGAAATAAAATGTGAGGCAATTGAAATTTAACTAGTTAAATAATTTTTTCTCAAAATTAATTTAAATTTTTATATTCGGAAAAACCCCTAAGCGATACCACATTTGTATTCGTAAATCATAAAATGTCCTTAAATCAATACCGTTTAGAGAATTAATAAATGGTAATTACCAAATATTCTCCAAATTTTGAATCGTTTATTTTTCGCCACCGTTTTCCGAAACGTTGTGCCAAACCGCCCCATTAACAGAAAACATCCAATCATAATAGAAGATAACTTTGGTTTTGAAAATGGGGGCGGTTTGGTACAAAGTTTGAAAACTAGTGGTAGAAAATCAAACGTTTCAAAATTTGAGGGGATTTTGGCAATTACCCCATAAACTATTCACAGAGAATAGTTCACAGAATTTATAGCACAATTTCAGAAGTATTTTGTAAAATTAAATTTATAAGGTGAAGTGAAAACCAAACTTTTAAATGTTTATTTTTATAAATTTTTTAAATCATATTTTGAAGTTTAAAAAACTCATTTAGAAAAATTATCGCAATAAATAAACACTAAACAGAAACTTAGAAAAAAAAAAACACCTCTATTTGCTTATTGAATCCACTAATAAACACCTATCAAAACCATTTTACAATTTTAACAGAACTTCACTATTTCAAACTAGAAATTGTTGGGAGAAATACACACAATCAAACAAGTAGCGGAAATTCTTTCTCTCTAAGATAAATACGATCTAATTAACTAAGTGAAGCACACAATCAACCATGCTCACATAACAAAACAATATAAATAACACTAAGCCGATTTTTGGAAAATCTCCTCAATGTGAGAAGTAAAAATCACATTACGGGACCGTAGTCCACCCCAAAATTCCACTACAATCAAAGAAAGAGAATACACAATGTTCCAACACCAAATAGGGAACCAACAATAGCAGCAATCCTAATAGTACCGAGATTAAGATCTAACAATAAGAGAAAGAACACAAACCAAACCAACCCCTCTGTTTTGATGAATGTCGCTCTCGACAAAAGTCTCCAAATCTGATCTCCACCGTCCAGAATAAATTTTAATATGTTCTTGACAATATATCCAAAATTCAGCTCCGGCTAACAAAAGAGATAAACCCCTTTGAATTTGACTGCTCAGTGCTGTGACAGGAATCCAATAGCCTTCACTTCCGGCTGTATAACTTATTCCTGAGAACTTCAGTCGACGATCCCAAATTATTTTTCAGAACTATGTGTCTTCTACGTACACTCCAAATTTGAGCACGATCCAACGGTTGGTTTAAAAGCAATCTTCAAAACCCTCAGACTGCACGGAAGAAAAACAACCAATTTTCTTATATTTCTCTCAATCTTTTTTTTTTTTTTCCGTTGGTCACTATATTTTTTGATACCAATAAACTTTAAAATTATTAAATTTTATATTAGGACTTCTTAAACTTGTTGGACGTCTTGAAAAAAGGCATATGCAAATGGAGTATAGAATTTTCCAAATCTATTTCATCCCTATTGAAAATTTACATTATTGATTAAAAATCACGAAAGTACAAAAGTACAATTATCAACAACATCTCATTGAATTCAACCGTGAATGATTTTTCATCGTCCTGAAATTTGAGTGCAGAGAAGTTTTAATAATCTCTCTAAATACCCTCTTGGAGAAGATATGCTAAGGAAAAGTGAGGACGAGGAGGGAGAAGAGGAGTGTCGGGACTCAAATATGAAGATAAAAGTTAATTGTAAGGACGCTGAATGAGACAACCCAACTACCCCTTGGATGTAGATATAAGGACACGCTATTCTTGGTTCCAGATAGAGTACAGGGTATAAGATAGTGAGTGAAACCACCCCAACCATCACCATTAATTGTGTACCATAGCAACACCATTCTATAATAAGGTATCATAGCAAACCCATTTCATCAACAACACATGGATTCCCAACTTACCCCTTCATTTCCAACCATGCTCCTCCTCATCATCAGTTTCATGTTCTTGGCAATTGCAAAAATAGCCCAATTCAGAAAATCAACTACAGGTTTCCCACCAGGGCCATTGAAGCTACCTATCATCGGAAACATGCTTCATTTTATAAAATCACAGCCTCATCACACTCTCAGAGACTTGGCTAACAAATATGGCCCTGTAATGCACCTAAAACTTGGACAAGTTTCAACCATAGTCATTTCTTCCCCTGAAGCAGCCAAACTAGTCATGAAAACTCATGATGCTACCTTTGCAGACAGGCCATTCAACTTATCAGCTGATATTCTTCTCTATGGTTCGATAGACATCGGGTTTTCCCCACATGGTGAATATTGGAGACAGCTGCGAAAAATCTCCATAACTGAGCTTCTTGGTCCGAAACGTGTTCATTCGTTTCGATCCATACGGGAGGATGAGGTGTTGAGTGTTGTTAGGTCGATATCTTCAAGTGCCGGTTCCGTGATCAACTTGAGTAGGCTAATGTTTGCTTACACTTTTAGAGTTGTTTCAAGAGCTGCATTTGGTGAGAAAAGTAGATATGAAAATGAGATCCTCCCTTGTGTGAATGAAGCTCTCAAGTTGTTTGGAGGTTTCTCTGCAGCTGATTTGTTTCCTTCTTTCAAACTTCTTCACACGGTTACTGGGTTAAGGAGTCGGGTTGAGAAGGTTCATCAGACACTCGATGGAATCCTGGAAAGTATAATGGACGAACATAGAACCAAACAGGAGAGTGAGATGGAGAAAGATCTGATGGATGTTCTGCTCAATTTGCAGAAGAATGGAGATCATAAATTTCCATTGAGTAATGAAATTATCAAAGCACTTATCATGGTATGTACTTTAAAATTGGTTAATATCTTCTTTTTTTGTGTACTTTTGACGTAACTGTGATTTGATGACGTTGTGGCAGGACTTATATATTGCTGGGACGGAAACATCATCAGCAACTGTGGAATGGGCTATGTCTGAAATGCTAAAAAATCCAAGAGTGATGGAGAAGGCACAAGCAGAGGTAAGAAGTATTTTCGGTAAAAGAGGATATGCAGATGAAAATGCCCTGCATGAATTAAAGTATCTGAAGTTAGTTATAAAAGAGACTCTGAGATTATATCCTCCTGCCCCTTTGATTCCTAGACAAAGCACTCAAACCTGTGAGATTTTAGGACACAAAATACCTGAAAGAACTAGAATCATTGTTAATACATGGACAATCGGGAGAGATCCCAGACATTGGAGCGAAGCAGACAGATTTTATCCAGAAAGATTTATTGATGGCTCGATAGATTATAAGGGAAACAACTTTGAGTACATCCCATTTGGAGCAGGGAGGAGAATGTGTCCAGGTGTATCATTTGCTATGGTCAACATTGAACTTCTACTAGCTCAATTTCTATATCATTTTGATTGGAATCTGCCTAATAGAAGAAATCTTGATGAATTGGATATGACTGAATGTTTTGGAATGACAATGAGAAGAAAGAATGATCTGTATTTGATTCCGACTACTATCCAGCCTTGGCCTGCTGTATAAGTGACTAGTTAGGTTGTAAGCATTGATTCAGAACTCGCTGGGCAATAACGTATTAAGTTATTCGAGGATTACTTGAAAATTACTTGGTGGTCAACGGTTATACATTATATTCTCATAAAATAAAATAAAAAAAAACATAACTTATATTTTAAAAAATATTAATATACATTGATTTCTATGTTTTTTCACTCATCAAGGCAAATGTAACGAATAGAAAAACAAATCATCCATCCAAATCAAACAAAATAGTCACGTAATAATACAAAATAACCATCTATATATTTTAAGAAACATTCGAAAAAAAAAAATGAAACATCTTAATTGAAAAGTAATCAATCAATCGAAGTACCATCATTATAAAAATCGACCATCATCCTCATTGTAGATGTCTTCTCTAAGTTCCAAGTTCTTCATTAATGGACTCAAAATCAATATTTGAATCCTCAACAATTATTTCTTCATGATCCGACTCAAAATTATCATCATCAACTTGTCTCATATCCTCCGGCTCCGGATCTTTATCAATTTCATCTTTAAAACTATTAACAAACCATTCTTGAACTTTTGATGCATCAAGATTAGGTGTCAAAAAAACATCCACGGTAGTATACATTAGATATGAACCCTAGAACAACCTTACCAAAACAAAAATGTAACAGTTAAACATAATATAAATATGAACTATAATTGTAATCTATTGACTTTAGACTTTAGTAAGAAACTCTGAACAAAGAAGCAATTAAAACAATTCAATAGTTACACGTCCAAATTCAGCCACACTATTCAACATCTTAACTAATTGAAAAAAAAAAAAAAAACTAATTAAGATTCCATCACTTAACATTCTAGAATTGCAATAAAAACTTAACACAATTACCATAGACACACACCATATTAAGAACCTAAATAAAACATACCAATTTAACGTAATAATTGTAATGAACCATAATTGTAACTCTACATATCTCCTAATAATGAAGTTCAGATACCTTCTAAATTTATTATATATTAACTTGAGTAAGAGACTCTGAACAAATAAGCGATTAAAACAAACCAACAATCACATGTTCAAATTCAAATACATTACTCAACCTCTCAACCATGCAAACAAAAACTATTCCATATTCCATCACCTAACATTCCAAGATTGCAATAAAAACGTAACACACCATCATAGAAATACACATCATCATAAAAAGACATACCACATCAAGAACGAAAATAGAATACAATTATATCAAGAACAAAAATTGAACATACCATTTTAGAATAAAATGACTCTCTTAACCTTTCTTTCAAGAGGAACAAGGGTTAAAACCTACGAAATCAAATGTTTCATCAATTCTCCATTTTCACATCATTAGACAAAAAATGAAAAATAATTTTAAGTCAACTATTTGCAGGAGAAATATCAACCAATGTGATGTAGCCCAACCTTCCCGTGAGAGAAGTTAGAGTGATAAGTCAGGTGATGAATGGAAGAAATCAACTAGAGTCATGAAAGTCTGCAATCAATTAGAGTGACGAACGCCTGCACAGTATACCACAGCAAAATGCCTACATCAGTGGTAAAGGTGGCAACTAGCGATGTTATCGGCGACGTAATGGCTATAAGATGTTGTCCTGGAAGGTTCGTTGATTTAAAAAATAAAAAGAAGGAGATTCTGTACCCTAGGTTCAATTGTATTATGTAGATTTAGTTTTTTTTTTTCCTTAAAATCTAGATCGAGAACTCGGAATTAGTAAATTGGACCGAGAACTCGTTTAACGAGAACAGCGGCCGATTTTGCCCATCTTGTACCGGAGAGAGCAGCCAGTACTCGCCGAGTTCTCGGTGTACTCGGGTAAGTAAATGATCACCCTTAACTTGAAATATGAAATTTATTTTATATATTTTTTATTTTTATTTTTTAAAAAATATCAATAATATTTTGAAAAGAAAAAATAAACAATTTAAAATTGAAATGTATCATGAATATTAAATGAATTTATCTTTTATCTTTTTAATGTCAAATAAATTTATATATTTTTATAAATTTGAATTCAAATTTATTACTTTAATAATTTATCTTTTTTTTTTAAATACCTGAACTTCTTAGTTCAAAACGTGTTGATTCATTCTGATCTATAAGGAAAGATTAGTTGTTCGGTGTCATGAGTGTTAGAATTTACGAGTTAACACACGAAAAAATAAATTGAGAATAAATTTTTGGTCAAATATAGATTTTTTTATTATTCTTTTATTCTACTTCTTTTAGCCATGAAAGCAAATTGACAAGTAATTAATATAAATTACAAAAAATCAAATTAATTATTTAATACTTTAAATCAAATAACACCAAACACCCAAATCAATTGATATTTCTCCACACCAATCAATGTTCGCATCTTCTGAAGAGCATCACATGTTCTTTGTGAAAATATCAATAGGTGTGACTTCACATATTCAACCTCTATAGGCATGTTCTCAATGTCTCGATGAATAAAATGATACTTTATCTTTATATGTTTGCATCGATCATGAAACATTGGATTTTTTACGAGAGCGATGAATAATTTATAATCTATTTTTATATTGATAGGTTCACTTTCTTCAAAATAAAGTTCCTTCAATAATATTTTCAGCCAAATAGCATGGCATGCATAAGCAGTAGCAACAATATACTCAGCTTAATAAGTTAAAAGAGTAACTATCTGTTGCTTCTTTGAACACCAGAAAATTGCATTATTTTCTAAGAAGAATATGAATCCGGTAGTACTTTTCCTATCATCAATGTCTCCACCGTAGTCGCTATCACAATATCACATCTACTTGAATTCTTCTAAAGCAGAATAAAAGATGTCATAATCAATAGTACCTTTAAGATATCGTAGAATCCTCTTACTTTCTTTCATATATGTTTTCGTTGGATTTTCATAAAAAGCAGAATAAAAGATGCCATAATCAATAGTACCTTTAAGATATCGTAGAATTCTCTTAGTTTCTTTCATATATGTTTTCGTTGGATTTTCATAAAACGACTAATAAAACCAATAGAAAATAAAATATCAGGTCTAATGCATGTAAGATATCTTAAAGTTACAATAAGACTTTTAAATAGTGTTGGATTAACCTTTCCTGGCCTTCTTCTTTCTTCAGAAGTTTTATCCCACATTCCACTAGAGTAGTGACAGAATTACAATCCAACACACTAAATATCTCTAATTAATTCTTTCTATATGCTTCTTTATATATAAATAGGGGTGGACACAATTCGGTTTTTGGCTGAACCGAATCGAAAAATTTTGTGTTGAAATCGGTAAATCGAACCTAACCAAACTGAGGTTTAAAACCGAACCGAACCAAAAAATATAGGTTCGGTCCAAAACAAAAAAAAAATCCGAAAAAATTGAACCAGTTTAAGTGATTTCTTTAGTTCGAACCAAAAATGGTTTGAATCGAACCAAAAACATTGAACTAAACCCAACAAAAAAATTGTTTTCTATAATCAAAACCAAACCAAACCAAACTGAACAAGCCAATTTGGTTCGGTTTCATTTTGTTTCGGATTTTTTGCCCGCTCCTTGATATAAATATGCCATCATACCTCTATTTAACCTCAATTCCAAGATAATAGGACATAAGTCCCATATCACTCATATCGAATTCCCTCACCATAGCCTTCTTTAAATTCTCAAACATTATTTGATTGTTCCTTATGAATATAAGATCATCCACATAGATAAAAACAAATAAAATACTTCATTTTTCTTTTTCACATAGAGTGCATATTCGTGATTGCACCTAGTGAAATTATTTTTATGTAAATATTGATCAAGATGACTATTTCAAGCTCTTGGGGCTTGCTTTAATCCATATAAAACCTTCTTTAATCTCAACACCATGTTTTCATGATTTTCTATTATGAACTCCTTAGGTTGTTCAATATAAACTTCTTCTTCAAGGTATCCATTTAGAAAAGCAGATTTCACATCCATATGATGGATTTTTCACCTATTTTGAGTTGTTATTGATAACAACAAACGAATTATTTCCAGACGAGCTACATGAGCAAATACCTATTCATAATCAATGCCATGTTTTTTCTTGTATTCTTTTGCAACAAGTCTTATCTTACATCTTTCCACTTTGCCTTTAGAGTTCCTTTTAACCTTATACACCCATTTTACCTTAATCGCAATATGACCACTTGGTAATGGAGTAAGCTCCCATTTACTACTTTTCATAATAACATGAATTTCTTCCTCCATAACTTCTACCCATCTGTGATCTTTCATGTGTAACGTCCGAAAATCGGGTCAAAATTTTTGGCTTATTATTTTGAATATTTTAATAATTGAATTTACAAATTTATCTCATTTTACTCTTATAAAATTCCAAATCGCAATAAATAAGAGAAGTTAACTTTGAGCAAGTAAAAATTGTGGCAGCTAGATGAAATTGGAAGTTTAGAGTCAAACATTTCGAAATTTTAAGAAGAATATTGATTATGGGTGAAATGTAGATTTTTAGTAAAATTACCATTTTACCCTTTTAAAACAGAAAAATCTAAATTTTGAAACCGGTGGCAATTCTTGATTTAAAAATGTTAAAATGAATTTGTGAAAAATTATAGTAATGTCGAGAATGAGTTTTGGTGAGGAATTGGACTAAGAATTGGATTGGGCTCAATGTTGGCCCAATCCAACTCAAAACCCACAACAATCTAACTATACTCACTCATATCATTAAACAAACCCCACTCTCTACCAAACACACTCACACCTACTTTCATTTTACTATTCATCTTCTTCTCCAAGTCATTTTCTCACATCCCACAACAATGCAAACACACCCTTATACGTGATTTAGGAACCACTTAAAACTATAGCCACCATATTTCACATCTCACCACCAAAAATCATCAAACAACTCCATGTTTACTTTCACTTAACTTGTAGGAGTTTATTTCACAACTTTAAGGTGTTTTTTAGCAAGGTAATTTTTTCTCTCACTCTAAAACTTGTTGTACCCGAAATTGTGTTGTGGGTTTGGTTTCTTGATGCTTATGGATGGTTGTAAGTGTGATTTTAAAATTAAAATTGATGTTGATAGCTTCCAATTGAATTCTAGGTTCCATTGCCTTAATATCTCTACTATAAGCTAATGCCCATGTGTTGTGAAATTAGCCTTTTTTTTGTTTGAAATGATTTTTGTCATTGATTTTGGTCATCCTTGATTGGTCCCTTTAGGAAACCAACAAGGGGGAATAACCAAGAGGAGGAGACCTAACATTTTTGGAGTTCGAAGCAAGGTTTGCAAATTTTGTTTAAGCCCATCATTGCTTGATCGTTGCTTGTTCTGTGTTATAAAATAAGATATTGCATTAGAATTGATAATTAAGGCTCCATGGTTATTTTGGTGTTAATTGGTACTATTGTTGAATATTGATCATGATTGATGAATATTGGTAACAATTGTTGATAATGGTATTATTGTGATATTCATGATGTCATCTTGAATTTTAGATGCATATTATTAGATGTTGGTAAAATTGATGAGGTTGGGTGTTGTAGACCAATATTTTAGATTTCATGAATATTGATAAAAATTGGTGGAAATGATGTAAATGAGAGAAGTATGTTGTTATTGTTAATTGTTGGATTGACATTGCTAATTGATGAGGAAAATGGCAGAAACTAGCATGTTTAGCTAATATGAAATTGATTGTTTAAATTTGACTTGCTATAGTATAATGAATAGCAATATTGTATTAAAAATATAGTCTATTTGTATTTTGGGTTCAAACATTGAATCTATTAAAGTATTGATAAATTGACTTAATAATATTTGGTAATGAAACTAATGCCCTTAAGCTAGCTATAGAAGATAGGATACAAGGCATGCCTAAGGATTAGAAGTACTTCGGCATGAAAGTATCGTATTTTCGGCGTGGAGCCATATTGGGACTTCGGTTCATGTTGGGACAAGGGTCCATATTGAATCCCGATTTCTATTCTATTATTTATTTTTGGGTAATGGTTAAGTAAACTTGGACATGATTATGTTGATAAATGTTGGTAATAACATTATTGATGAGAGTCGGCCTTATTGGTAAATTTACTGATGAAATGACGATTGAACTTGGATGTTAATGTTGTTGAAATTGATGAATGGGTTAAGAATGGATAATTGATAAGGTAGCTTAGAATGTAAATCAATATATATTATAATTGCCTTAATTGACGGCACGGTTAATAAAAATTGGCTGTGTTGTGATTGATGATACTTTGATGATGATGTTGTATGAAAAAGTTATGTTATGTGATCAATTCCTTGTCTAACCCTTAATTTGGCCCTTATTTTTGAATAAATGTGAACTTGTGGTATTCATCCTATTATATGAGTCAATTGTTGGTTTTGAGATGGACTTAAAACTCTTGGTCATAAATTTTGGAAATAAATTGATAAGCCTTGGATGCTTTGAAAATGATTGTGAGATGTTTTGGAATAAAAGAAATCAAGATATAAAGGTATTTTAATGCACTAATCTTGAGGTGTTTCTATGTGTTTAAATGTCTAATTATTCCATTAATTATGTTTGAAGTGATTCATAAACTCAAAGAATGGTTTTGGTTGTGTAAGAGTGAAGAGAAACCAAGTTTTTTAAGTTTTAGAAAAATGGGGCGCCCTGGCCAGCACCCTGGTAAGCAACTAGGACGTGAACTAGGATGCGAAAAGTGTTACCGCAGCTTTTTTTTTGCACTGGGCGTCCTGGTTCGCGCCCTGGTCAATGATCAGAAGACTGACCAGGACACCCAGGTCTGAACAGTGAGCTTTTCAGCATTCGTTCTCTTTCGTCCGAACTCTTATTTAGGTATCATTTATGGCCACAAATTCATATTAAAGTCATCTTTCCAACTATAATTTCATAAATTTGAAATAAAGTCAATAATATTTCATGATTTCCAAACTATCCATAGTATGCGAATGCTTCCAATTTGTATTGTCTATGATTGTAAGCTAAGAGGTTCTTTGCCTAGGATGTTGTGGACTCATCCATAAATTATATGATTGATATTTACCTTCATAAATGTTTAAAATTTGAATAAGTTCAACTGTATGGACTTGCTTAATTGATTGTTAGAATTGAATGATGGATTAACTTGAGTGATTAAGGAATTTTAGTAAGTTCACTAGTTGCATTACTTGCCATTTAATTGTAATTATTGATATGTACATATCGTATGTCTTTGTTAAGGTGATAAGTTTGCAAACTAGGCATTGATAACCTAACCTTGTTTATTTTTCATTTTCCTTTATTTATTCTTCTTTGTGCCTGAATGTTAACCCAGGTGATTGAGCAAATCATTGAAGGAAATGATTATCTTCAAGACCCACTTTTACTTCATGTTTCACATTATCATCGGATTTTTGTACTCATTAATTCTTTAGAGAGTTTTGAAAACTTATGTAACCATTAACTCTATAACTACTTGTAAGTAATGTGTTTAGCTAAGGCATTAATTTCTATACTTTCACCTTGCTATGAACTATATTTGTAATAATGAGATAACTTAATACTCTCTATTTGGATATAACCATGTATTGGATATATTTATATTGTCAAGTATTGGGATATGCATTCATACTATGATTGAATATTATTGAATATTGAATTAATGAAATGTATATTGAACATTATCTATTTAATTGAACTGGAAATTTGCATTATCAATTGATATCGTGGTGATCGGGCACATCTCTCGGGTCCCAGCAAGGCAGAGGTTTGACGCCACATCGCGACGTCATGAAAATTCGATGGCTCATCATTTGAGAATAAATTCTCATCTTCCAAGAGTTGAGTTTCTTCATAAAGATCAACAAGACTCTGAAATTTTTTACTCCTTTCACTTGAGCTAGAGGAAGGCAATGTATGGGTAGAACTTGGTGGTGAAGGCATTGCTGTAGCTGGAGATACATGTTCATTTTTATCTCTATGTATTAGTATTTCTTCTTCATAAAAGTAAGGAAGAAAATCATATGCACCTTCATTTTGACCACTCTAATTCCAGATTGAATCTTCTACAAATTCAACATCTCTACTTATTACCAATTTTCTGTTGCTTGGATCAAATAGCTTATAGCCTTTTGAATTCTCATCATATCCAATAAACAAGTTTTCTACTTCTTTCATAAAGTTTTGACCTCTCTTATTTTGGAACTTGAGTAAAAGCAATATATCCAAAGACTCTTAAATGTGATACATTTGACTATATTCCACTCCATACTTCCTGTGGTGTCACGTCCCTTAAAATTTTAGTTGGAAATAAATTGCACATGCAACTGCATTAGCCCACATCTATTCTGAAAAACTTGATTTCATGATTGCTCTCTTTTTCTACACAAGCTTTGGAATTTTTGAAAACTTCAAATGCTTCACTTTTGTGCTTCAATAAATAAATCCAAGTTTTTCGTAATAATTATCAATGAAAAGTATGAAATAAGAACTTTTACCCAGTGACTCAAGTTTAATTGCTTCAAAAACATCTTCATGAATTAGTTGTAATGGCTTTGTAGCTCCAGAATCTGATTGTTTTAGAAATTTTTTTCGTGAATACTTGTCAAGTAAACAAGCTTCAGATAATTGACTCGAATGATCAATTTTAGGAATTCCTTCCACCATCTTCTTGATCCCTATGTCTTTAAGTCCTTGAAAGTTTAAATGCCCATACCTCATATGCCATATCCATGATGGATCTTTCCTGCAAACATTTAAGCATATGGCTCTTCCAGTCTTTATATCCAACAAGAACATTCAATTTCTTGTCATAGAAACCTTAACAATAAGATTTCTTTCCTTATCTCCTAACTAAAGATAACAATCTTCCATAATTATTGGACAACCATTCTCCATGAGTTGTCTAATACTCAAAATATTATTTTTTTATTTATTTTTGGAATATAATAAATTGGGAAGGATTTATGGCCTCCATTTTCTTTTACTCAAATAAGATTGTACCTTTATCTTTAATTTCTACCTTTGATTCATAACCAAATCATACCTGCCCCTTCAAATTAGTATTAAGCTCAGCAAATTTTCTTTTATCACTTGTCATGTGATTACCTGCTCCATTGTCTAAATACCATGTACCACTTTCACATGTATGATTTTCATTATGCACAAGGAATAATGAAGGTTCCTCATTATCTTCATTATGTATGACAAGCCTCGTCTCTTTTTCTCTCTTTGTTTGCCATTCTGATGTGAATCATATTGCACAGTTTGTAGTTTGTTTGGGGCCTGCAATAGTTTTCTGGAAAGGGAATTGCAAGACAGATGATTTTCAAATTGTAGCAGGATGCCAAAGGCCCTATTGCACAGTTATCAGGCCCAAACTCAATTATTTTAGGGGTCAAATTTGACTTTTTCTATTTTGCCAGTTTTAGAGTTCCTGTTTCCATCAAGATTTCTAATTTTTTAAGGTTTCTTTTGCACTATAAAAACATCTTATGTTATTCTAAACCTTGTCATTCAATAATATTATTTCTTTCTCTCAGTTTGAGATTTGTCTATGTCGTTTCCTTGGTTAGGGTTTATTGACGTCCCAGTCAAACGAATTTGACTACCAAAACTCGTGACCGAGTCTAAATAGTATTTAACTTTACTTTTTGCTTCAATTCTGCGTAACATTCCCAAGAGTATTTTCCATATTTCCGCATTAATAGCATTCAATATGAGTCTTATCCATCTTTGAATCGTTATTCCTTCCATAATAACTTTTTCCTATTTCACAGTCTCTTATTAAAGTTTTGACCTCTTTTATCACTAGGAAAATTATCTTTTCCTTTTCCTCAACTGTATCCTCTTCCTTAGCCTCGATCGCGTCAATTTGCCTATTTTACTATTTTCACCATCTTGTCATTTGCCATTTAGTGAAAAAATTGCTTGTAAGACATGCTCTATAGTCTCTTGCTCTCCTTGGTTCATTCTTTCTTCGTGTGCTCGTTATGATCCATTCAACTCATCAATAGACATGTTTTCTAAATATTTAGACTCTTCAATAGCCACCACTACATGAATAAATTTTGAGTTAAGAAGAGTAAAGTATTTTATCTACAACTCGAACATCTTCCAATTTTTCTCCAAGACTCTTCATTTGGTTCCCTACTGCCAAAACTTTAGTGAAGTAATCTAAAATGGATTCTATTTCCTTCATTTTTAATGATTCAAACTTAGTCTTAAGAGTTTGAAGACACATCTTCTTCACCTTTTCAACTCCTATGACGGGATTATGAAGAGCTTCCCATGCTTGCATGGAGCTAGTTTCATTAGCTACTTTTTCTAACATTTCATCATCTAAACTTTGATGAATGATCGTAAGTAGTCCTTCTTTCTATTTTTCTCCAATGCATCTCTTTGAGTTGGTTCAAATGTGTTGATTCTTTCAGCTTCTACAAAAACTCTTTCAACAATATCCCATACTCATTAGTACCGAGAATGACCTTCATTCGGAGTGCCCAATTTTTATAATTTAACATAGTGAGTTAATGATATTTGAAGGAAATAATATTTTCCTTTGAAGTCATTTTCAATAAGGCTCTGATACCACTTTTTTTTAGAATTTACGAGCTAACACACGAAGAAAAATAAACTGTGATAGAAATAAGAATAAATTTTTGGATAAAATATAAAATTATTTTTCTTTTTTTCTTCTACTTTTTACAAATAAAATCAAATCAAATTGTAATGACTTTTCAATGCTAAAATTAGTAGCATACAAGTATAACTATTTCGTAAGAAATTACAAACCATTAATCAAATTCACTAGATTTAGTTAACCGAATCATGTTGATGACAGGGAGCCAATCCAATCAAGATATCCTACAAAAATAAAGACTAAATATCCATATGGACCCTTGATACACCAGTGTGGTATATCCTATAGGTACTTCGATACTCAAGTCAGTTCTAAACGTAACTAAAGGGGTATAAAGGGGTATAGGACTAAACAAGAAGAAGGAATTTATTGTATTCCGTACGAAATGAATTAAAGTGATTAGGTAGCACTGATGGTACTATGACTTGGATGATCATGATTAGAATTGTGATCGGGATCATAGAGTGATTCGGAGTGTGAGAAAGGACCTAAAGTAGCAAATATTGATTTTGATATAAATTTAATAAATAAAAAGAATACCAAGTGGCGATGGTCAAATTAAATAGGAATCTGAGATGGACATGAACCAAAGCTAATGAGAGTCTCAAAGACGTTAAAAGAGCCTCGTAGACCGTTCCGAACCTTTAAGACAAGACTTATTTCTATTAAATTTAGGTAGAGCTCAAATTCACTGCACTGGATCCGTTAAAAAAACAACACACTACACATATAAATGGTAAAAAGTGTTGATATTGAGATCCCTTAAAACTTGCTTTGAACACTCCATTAACATTACAATTACATAATTGTCTTTAACTTAAAAAATATTAATATTGATTATTTAAATATATTTAATATATAATAATTTTAAAAAATATATATGAATTATATTATAAAATTAATTAGATATATAATTCTACTTTTAAAATTAATTTATTTATATAATTATTTATTATTATTATTATTTATATAATATAATAATTAAGTGATTATAATTTATATTTTTAAATTAATAATAAAATAATTATAAAAAAATTAAATATAATAAAATAATTGAAAATAAATTAATATATTAATATATTAAAATTGAAATAAATAAATAAAATATTTATATATTTTTAATTTATTAATGATAAATTTGGTAATTTGAAAAAAATGTTAATAACTGAAATGTGAAAACAAATTCTATTGGCGATAAAATCATTACTCAATTATAAATCATTGGATACAAATATCGGTATAGCAAGGAGTAGGGTCAGATAGAAGGGCGGCCCTACTCGTGTGACTTGGGAGGCACCTGGCATCACCGGTAATGCTACGGAAGACGGCTAAGCCTACCAGTATACTGTGTGATACACATGCGAAATAATTATATTAACACGGCGGAAATTTCATTCGCGGTAGGTACTGTTAGTGTGTACGGGTTCATGAAATGCAGGCGTTGGTGTTTCACATGCATTCATGTGTACCACGCGTATAATTTTTGTGCACCTGTAACTGAAGCATTCCATCATCATGGGTAGCCAGGACGGACCCTACCAAAGGAGAGATTCTGAATCATTCTAAACCGTTGATTTTGGAACATTGGTACACATGTACGATAAAGTTGAGCGTATAGTTAAAAAAAAAAAAAAGAATTATCGATTTTTAAATTTTAGAGAAAGTAATAAAATTTTCAAAATTATTTTCTATTATTATTATTTATAAATATATATTGTTGTTTATTTTCAACGAAAAATGCACAAGTGTTTACTTAAAGCCTAAGGTGATCTAATTCATTCATCTTCATCTTATAAATAAGGGATTTTTAAAATTTTTTTTAAATACATTTGATAATCTTATGGAAATATATTTGACAATATATTAATAAATTGATTTTTTTAAACAAATAAAATGAAAAATTGGAGGAAAAAAATATGTATGATGTTGGAAATACATTTGTCTTTTATTTTCTAAGATTTCGAAAATAGATTTTTGTTATGGGCTAATATATTGTCATGTACTTGACAATCTTAGTTGGTGTATATTTGGACTGCTTGTAATTATAAAATAATCATTTATTGGGTGGTAAAATGTCAAACGTACCCTTAATTCATTTCAAATTTACATTCATGCATTATTGTTTTATATGTAAATTTAGGATGGATGAAAGGCATGTTTGAGATTCACCACCCTATAAGTAATTATTTTACAATCATAATGTTCTTGAATTCAACAATCAAACAAGTATAGAAACACAAAGTTACAAACACAAATTTACGTGGTTCACCCAAAAAGGGTTAATCCATGGGAACCTCAGCACAAGGAGACAGATTGCACTATGAATCAGCAATAAGAGTACAGATTACAGCAGTAGATCACAAAAATCTCAACACAGACAAGCCAAACAAGAAAACCCTAGCAGAGTCAACACAAAGCAAGAGAGAGAGAACAAATTTCTCTCACTAAAATAACGACAAAGAAGAAAATAAGCTTAAATAGTTAGGTCAATGGTAGTCTCAGGTAAGAAGGCAAAAGGCGCGGATCTCAGAATGGGTAATTGAGCCCCAATACCAAGTAACAACAGATGGGCTTAGACCAGCCCCAAAACTCAGAAAGCCCAAAGCCAAGCTTAAACCCAAAACCATCATAAACCTTATACAACTAGAGAACAAGAGAAAGAATATTACAACATAACTTCCCCTAATATACATTCTATTGTGATCATAATACAATAAAAAAAGGCTGATCTTAATTTAGCATCATTTTCAATCATTGTACCCACTCAATGTCTCATTGAGTTGCACCATAGGTTCAAGCACTCCAAAATTAGATCCGGCAGATGTGCAAGAAGTCTCTCCAGAATAGGAGCTTCTTAGCAGTCACTACCTTGGTTCCTATATCTGAAGGATTAACTTCAGTCCTTATCTTCTCAACCTGCACAACACCATTTAACACATTTAGCCTGATGAAATAATATTTCACCCCTATATGTTTGGTCTTCTCAAGATAAATAGGGTTCCTACTTATATGATAGGCGCCTTGGCTATCTGTATAAATGATAGCTTTGTTTCCAAGCAATCTGATTTTCTGCAATAATATCTGAATCCAGAGACTTTCTTTAATCCCCTCAGCCAAAGCAATATATTCAGATTCAGTAGTAGATAAAGAAATATCAAATTGTAGTTTAGATTTCCAGGAAATGCAGTTTCCACACACGGTGAACACATAGGATGAAATAGATAGCCTGTTTTCACTATCTTTAGCAAAGTCAGAATCAGTATAGCCATGAATCCAAACATTTTCAAAATGCCTACCAAAAACAAGACCATAATCTATGGTACCTTTCAGGTACCGAAATAAACCTTTCATTGCACTCCAATGTTCCTGCCTTGGAGTCATCATAAAACGACTCAAAATACTAACAACATAAGCCAAATCAGGTCTTGAGCAGACCATAGCATAGATAACACTTCCTACAGCTATTAGCTCCATTGGTAATCAGATGCTTTCACAATCCATATATCCCTGAGGTTGTGAGTTCGAGTGCTGGTGGAGGCGAAAGAAAGTGGGTGGGATACACGATATCCGATTGTGTAACGATTGTATCGGTATTGATTGGTGTACGATTCGGGTTTAACCGAGTGTACACAGTGTACGATTCGGGTTTATCCGGGTGTGCATAGTAGCGAACTGGGCCCCGGCCCAGGACGTTACAATATTGTCTAATGGTAACTGTTCCAGACCCCAGTATGCTACATTTGTGATCGGATCCCATAATCACAAACCCCTGCTTAACAGCTTTACAGTTAACAAACCAATTTTGATTAGGAGACATATGATGTGTACAACCAGAGTCAATCACCCATTCATTCAGTGTATTACAAGGTACAAATAAAGCATTCATTTCAATCACAGCAGTCATGCCTTCAGAAAAGGAATCAATAACAGCCAATGAGTTAGAGACACTAGCACTCTTTAGTTTGCCACTTGCTTCATCCTTCTTCTTTTGGAAATAGTCCTTGACAAGGTGGTTGGTTTTATTACAATAATAGTATTTTCTATCACTAGGATTACCAGTTTTACCCTTCCCTTTATCTTGTTGTTTAGACTTATTTCAGTTACCTTTCTGAGGCTTCTTTCCCTTTGGCTTGGTTTTAGTACTAGACTCAGGTTTATTAATAAATAGACCTTCATTTTCCTTTTTAAACATTTCCTCACCAACTGACCTGAAACTCAAAGCATCCATAATGTCTTTTGTGGTGAGGGCATTCTTATTGAAGGAAATGAATTCCCTGATAGTACTGTGAGACTCAAGTAAAGCATGAAGTAAAACCATAACAAGATATTCATCACTAAGACGTTCAGACTCCTTGGTTCTACTATTAAGGTCTTGGAAAGCCTTTTAAAAATAGCAAGATTCTCATTAACAGACTGATGAGAACCTAATTATTATGGTTTAATTATTTCTAATTCAAATTAGGGTTAGATAGTATTTTAATTCCTATTAGGTTTTGTTTTAGTTATTTTACTTTTATTAGTTTTCCTATTTGTATTTCAATAGGTTTTCCTTGTTTTTAGGGCATAATTAGCCTATTTAAAGGGCTGATTTATGCAGATTCAATTAAGATCAGATATCAATAAAGTTTGAGAGTTTTCTCTAATTATTCTTTCGGCTTCTCGGCTAATAACCGGTTGCTTGGGCTAGAAGAAAGGCTAACTACCTTGACTCTAGATTTACTTTTCGGCTTCTTGGCTAACTACCAAGTGCTTGGGCTAGTGTGAAGGCTAATAACCTAATCTCTAGAGAATTAGCGAACCCTAATTAAGGTGACCTAATTCAAATCTATCGTGTGAGTGTGTGTGGACTGTTTGGGGACATATTTGGGTATCTTGTGGCTGAAGTTAAGTCAAATCCAAGCTTGCTTGTTGTACAAGTCAGAGTTGTTGCTTTACTTATCGGTTAAGTTACGCAGATTTGATTAGTATTCAAATCCCTAAAATTAGGTCCTCAACACAGACTTATTGGGGATAAACCTAAAACTAAACAACTTATGGAGGCTGATAATCCTATTGGGTATGTCAGACTCTAAGTAGTTGGACTTAAGAGCTTTCTAAAAAGTGCTAGCAGTCTTAACATGGTTCATAGCAGTCAAAACATCATCAGATAAATGCAATAAGATGGTGTGATATGCACGTTTAGCCATTCTGGCCTTATCAGCATCAGAAGTATAAGGTGGGTAATCATTATCCACAGCACATTCGATGCCATGGTGTACTAAAATTGAAAGTATTTTCTTTTACCACAAAACAAAATCTTGAGATCATCAAAGACCTCAATGTTTATTGGATTTGAACTTGAGGGTTTTGAAGCCATTTTTATTGTAAAACAAAATTTACAGTTTACAAGAATTTTAGGTTATAAAAATGTTTCAAAAAATTACTAAAAAGGATCTAAAAACCTTTTATTTAAAAAATACAGATGTTGATAAGGTTCTAATGATGAATAGCTATACAATTTATGTATGTATGTATGAACAGACACAAAGTACAATTTTAATCAAGGACAGATAATATCTACACTCAACCAGTAAACAATAATACTATAAGCAAGTAAGAAAGAGAGATCAATAAACAAGCAAACAATGATCAATCAAGCAACAATCACAATTATATACCTAAAGAATCAGGAGGCCTCAAACAAGTTAGATTTTTCCGTTACTAGCAACCGGTTGGGACTTTAACAAGTGACTGAGACTTGTATCCCTACACCCATAACACACAAGCCAGAAATCACCGAGCTGGCAGATCGGTCAGGACTTTAACAAGCAACTGAGGCTTGTATCCCTTCAGCCAAGGCCTCAAGATTCACCAAGAGAGAAAGAAAGCAGATATTAACAATGTAAAGAGACAAGTAAGCAACAAATAAGTAAAATAAGAGTTTAGAGATGCTCTTTCTTCCTGAGCTGCTCCGCAACAGAACCCACAAATGAGATCTGCTTTCCTCCTCAGTCCCGATTTCTCTTAGGACTGCCTTCTACGGCCTTTTTCCAACTTGTCCTCCAGTAAACTTTAGAGTTCTTTGCTCTGGTTTATCCTTCTGCTCGTCCTATCCTTCAGGTACCTGTAACTCAACACAAAGTAGTTAGTTACAGTGTATTTGTGATTCAATAAGCAAGAATATTCCACAAAGGTAACTATAAGGCTTTATTAGGGTTTTATCTAGACACCACAGCAAAGAACCATTAAGTAATTGTCAGACATACACAAGATCAACACCACTTTCAGATTCAAACCAAAGAACAATCAAAATGTAGTCGGTTTGACCTAGAACTTCAGATCTACAGAGATCGAAGTCCTTAGTCACGACAAACAAGCACAAAGTATTCACATTCGCACACAGAACAATTAGAGGCTAGTTTCAAGCAATCTCAAACAAATTGAAAAGCAAACCAGACTACAGATCTATACAAACATGTCGTAGACAGTCAAAGATTCAAGAAGAAACGCTCTGATACCACTTTGTTCTTGAATCCAACAATCTAACAAGTATAGAAACACAAAGTTACAAACAGAAATTTACGTGGTTCACCCAAAAAGGGTTAATCCACGGGAACCTCAGCACAAGGAGACAGATTGCACTATGAATCAGTAAGAAGAGTACAGATTATAGCAGTAGATCACAAAGACTTCAACACAGACAAGCCAAACAAGAAAACCCTAGCAGAGTCAACACAAAGCAAGAGAGAGAACAAATTTCTCTCACTAAAATGACGACAAAGAAGAAAATAAGTTTAAATAGTTAGGTCAATGGTAGTCTCGGGTAAGAAGGCAAAAGGCGCGGATCTCAGAATGGGTAATGGAGCCCCAAAACCAAGTAACAACAGATGGGCCTGGACCAGCCCCAAAACTCAGAAAACCCAAAGCCAAGCTTAAACCCAAAACCATCATAAACCTTATACAACCAAAGAACAAGAGAAAAAATATTACAACACATAAGGAGCTCCAAACACATACTTAACTCCCTATAGTTTTTAGTTTGTCTTACTGAGCCCCTCTAAGTTGATATGATGTCTAACGTGATTTTTTTTTTTTATCTTTCCATGAAGTGAATTGGCATGTGTAATATAATCATCCACATCACACGTGAAAAGACCATTTCAATACAGAAGAGAGCTAATTGAGACAAGAGGACAACAATGAAATGAGAAAAAAATTGTACAAAAATATAATTAATAAAATTTAAAATTTTAAAATATATAAATAAAAATCTATACATAATAATATATCTTAATTTATTATTATTTGATTTGCCTACTCATCATTTTCAAAAAAAAAAAAAAAAAAAAAATTCCATAGATCCCAAAACGTTTGAATTAAAATTAAAACAAAGTTGTTAAAATATCCAAAATTGAGTAATTTCTGACCAATCGTAATATTATTATAAGAATTATTTAAAATAACTTTATTGGAAATAATAGTTAAAATAATTGGAATAAATTTGACCGTAACTTAAATAAAAATTTTAAATAGAATTTAAAAAAGAAATTTAAATGATAATTTATTCAAAATCTTTAAAATTGGTGAGTGGGTGATTTTTTGTTTTTGCCACACATCATTCCAACAAAATGAGTTAATAATAGTTGTCACTTGGGAAAACCATTTACGTTCATATTGGCATGCTCCTACTGTTCCTAATGCCGTCTTATCTTATCTACCATTGGCACACTGAGATGAGTTTGCAACACGGTGGATTGTGTTTTGGCATGCTCTAACTGCCATCATTTATTGTGTTTTGGCGTTATGCAACACCACCACTGCTACATAAGCTCAATCAACCCCTTCTCTTCTCTTCATCAACGCAACACATGGATTCCCTAATCCTTGCATTTCCAGTCATTCTCCTGATCACAACTTTCACGTTCCTTGCAGTAGCAAAAAGAACCCAAATCAGAAAATCCGGTTGGAATTCCCCACCAGGGCCACTGAAGCTACCTATCATAGGAAACCTGCTTCATTTTATAAAATCAAACCCTCATCGCACCCTCAGAGACTTGGCCAACACATACGGTCCTGTAATGCACCTGAAACTCGGACAAGTTTCAACCGTAGTCATTTCTTCCCCTGAAGCAGTCAAACAAGTCATGAAAACTCACGATGCTATCTTTGCCGACCGGCCAATAAACGTAGTTGCTGATATCGTTACTTATGGCTCAAAAGACATCGCGTTTTCCCCACATGGTGAATATTGGAGACAGCTGCGGAAAATCTCGGTAACTGAACTTCTCGGTCCGAAACGTGTTCAATCGTTTCGCTCAATAAGAGAGGATGAGATGTTGAGTGTCGTTAGATTGGTATCTTCGAGTACATGCTCTGTGATCAATTTGAGTAGGCTACTGTTTTCCTACACTTTTCGAGTCGTTTCCAGAGCAGCATTCGGTGAAAATTACGGATATGAAAATGAAATTATGCCTTGTGTGAAGGAGGCTCTCAAGTTGGCCGGTGGTTTCTCTGCTGCTGATTTGTTTCCTTCGTTCAAATTTCTTGGGTCGATAACTGGTTTAATGAGTAGGGTTGAGAAGATTCATCGGACACTCGATGGAATTCTGGAAAGTATAATGGACGAACATAGGACCAAACAGGGGAGTGAAATGGAGAAAGATCTGATGGATGTTCTGCTCAATTTACAGAAGAATGGAGATCATAAATTCCCGTTAAGTAATGAAGCTATCAAAGCACTTATCATGGTTAGTGCATTAAACTTTGTTAATATCTTGTGTAATTTTGACGTAATTATGGTTTGGTGACGATGTGGCAGGACTTATATATTGCTGGGACAGATACATCATCAGCAACTGTGGAATGGGCCATGTCCGAAATGCTGAAAAATCCGAGAGTGATGGAGAAGGCACAAGCAGAGGTGAGGAGTGTTTTCGGACTAAAAGGATCCGTTGATGAAACTGCCTTGCAGGAGTTCAAATATTTGAAGGGAGTTATAAAAGAGACTTTGAGGTTACACCCTCCTGCCCCTCTAATTCCAAAATTAAGCTCCAAAAGCTCTGAGATTTTAGAATACATGATACCTGAGGGGACCAAAATCATGGTTAATGCATGGGCAATAGGGAGGGATTCCAAGTATTGGAGTGAAGCCGAGACTTTTTATCCCGAAAGATTCCTCAATAGTTCAATAGATTTTCATGGAAATAATTTTGAATTCATCCCATTTGGAGGTGGAAGAAGAATCTGTCCTGGAATATCATTTGCTACCTCAAATATTATGCTTCCACTGGCTCAGTTGCTGTATCATTTTGATTGGAATCTCCCAAATGGAATGAAGCTTGAAGAGCTTGACATGGCTGAATGTTTTGGACTAACAGTGAGAAGAAAGAATGATCTATATTTGATTCCAACTACTTGGCTGCTTCATAAGTAAGTATTGGAGAGCTGATTTGTAATATGAGACTTGGTCTATTTGTTTTATGTTAAAGTTTCTATGGGGAACGTGAAAGTCTCATTGTTATCTGAAAGCTTGAACTCAATATAAATAAATTAAATAAATTCTTTGGATTTTTACGTCAATTCTCGTTCTGTGTTACAAATCTATTGTAACCAGTTTGATAGGAAAATCTTTACAATGTTGTTGAAATATGTACTACTTCTAATTGAATTTGGTGTACATTAACATCTAAATTATCACATGACAAAACAATGAGAGGCATGAGAACATTTGGTCGAGCCCAAAGTTGTCCTGCACCAATCAGTGACTTGTGTGAACCGAAGGAAATATACAAATAATCTGAAGGAAATATAATAAACCATATGTTGACTGACTCTACTTCTTTCCTTACTTGTCTGAGTCCATTCAATTAAGATGTGATAAATGACGTATGAAAAGCATGAATGATAGAAAAATAATTCAAATTGTACAGCAGTACTCTTTCATGTCTATCCTGAAGCCCAGAAAGATCTGCTCAAATATGTCCCGCCTCAATTACTCGTTTTGTTTTATATAGCATTATTGTTAAGGCAATATTTTTTTTTCCATAAAAAGTTTTAGTATATTGTATAAAGGTATTTTAATTTTTAGTCTTTTTAAAGTATTAAATTAAGTTTTTTAGCAAAGTAAATTTTAAATTTCAAAAAATGAATTTTTATGACTTTTTGGTCTCTCATCACACAAAAAGGTTCGTAGAGGTCTTTCACACGATATGAAAAACTTTTAATAATAATATGGGAAGGATGTGAATGCTCATTTTATCAAATCTGATTTTTTTTTTTTTTTTTTAAAAAACTTAACTCAAACTTTGAAGACTCATTAACTTAAATGTACAGTTCGATTGGTTCAGTTTTTATATTTTTTCATTGTATAATTATTATTTATTTTGAAATTTTTGTAAATTTGAATTTTGAATTTCACCTATAAGTCATTACAGATTGTGACCGTAGTTCGTAGAATTCCTATATAATTAAATTTTGGGAGTACTTTTAAAAATTAGATCTATGGAATAAAAATCAAAATTTTAAAAATTTATTTTTTCATATAATTTTTAAGGTAGACCTATAATTTTATTTACAAGTTTAAAAAGTCAATTTAGAAGAATTATCACTTTTTAAAATATACAACAACTATGCATATACTACCTTATGCCTCCGACCACCATTATTCAAGGTAAAGTCACCATCAGGATGTACTCATCTTCCAAGCTCACCCACACCTCAATAAATTAAAATATATATATATATATACATATATAATAAAATTAAAATAAATAAATAAATCTAAACATGAAAATTTTATAAAAACATTACATTTTGGAGTTAAGAAGAGGTTAATATCATATTAATAAAGTTCTATGAATACTATATACACGACAATATCTCTAATATTAATGAGGAGGTAATCTACCAATCCGTTAAATCTCCCTTCAAAATAATTTATGGATCCGTTAAATTATCTTCCACCGTGTTACTAACCAGCGAATCTCGCCGTCTGACCATCATAGTATTAAGAAGATTTTCAACAAAATACAACAAATACAAATTTAATCATGGAGTTTATTTCCGAACTAGGCTCTAATGTCACTTGTTGGACCCCTAAAGTCTCTTCTCAACTCTAAATTAATATGATATTATCTGTTGTGGATTAAGCCCGCATGAATTTGTTTTAAAGCATCACCCAATAGGCCTCGTGTTAATAGAGTTCTATGGATACTATAAACAAGACAATTTACCAATGTTATATTGATGAAATGTAGATGAAATAATGTGTTAAATCTCAAGTCATGTGTTGGGCAAATTGATGCACTGAGTTTTCGGTATTGATTTTGGATATGGAATTTGGAGCCCAAATTTGACTGGTTGAAGTGAAATGGTGTTCTGAGTCAAACACATCGTCTTTGGCGATAATGACGATAAATTTTGGCGTTTCGGGATCGTTTAGAGAGGTTTTTTGAACTTTTATTTTTTAAGATTTTTTTTTTTTTGTAATTTCAGAATTATTTTTCTTTTCTTGTTAAGGTTAAGAGTAACACCTTATAAAGGGGGTGTTTAGGGTTTCTAAAGAACAGACTTGACATTATACTTTTAGTAAATCAATTGAGTAAATGAATTGTTCATCTTATTCAATTCGGAATACTCTTTCAGCCAATTTAACATACGTTTTCGGCATCACAAATCAGAAAAATTCAATAGAATTATATTGCAAATTTATTATCCGCAGGAACTTAAATATATAAAAGCCGGCTAATGGAATTTAAGTATCGTATTATAAAGTAGCGAGGGGTACTTTTTAAATTTTTCTAAAATTCATTTTGTGGAATTCTGTTTCACACACAAAACTCGTTTTCCCTCGTATAAAATTAGATTTTTGTAAC
Organism: Cardiospermum halicacabum; assembly: GCA_031304145.1. Lineage (NCBI taxonomy): Eukaryota > Viridiplantae > Streptophyta > Magnoliopsida > Sapindales > Sapindaceae > Cardiospermum > Cardiospermum halicacabum. Next base: position 13,350,852 of record CM062393.1, read on the forward strand.
AAATTTGTAAATTAGAATTGATCTATACTTTTATTTTTGTTTGTTTTTTGTGTTTTTAGGATGTTTTATTTCAATGCTACTGTGATTTTCAAATATATTATCTAACTACTAACTAATATCACTAACTTATCATCAGCTGCAACAACTAATAAAAAGTTGGGCTTCTCTGAAATACCATAAAACCCTCTATTTACAATGACAAAATACGAGACCCATATTCTATTCTCACACCCTCCCCTCAAGGTGAAGGTATTTTGCAAATACCCAACTTGGAACATAAGTATCTAAAGACTGTAGGAATCAATGACTTTGTAAACAAATCTGCTAGTTGATCTTTACTTGAAACATGTGTAGGAGTAAGAAAACCCGCTTTAAATCTATCTCTGACCACATGACAATCAATGTCAAGATGCTTTGTTCTTTCATGAAAGACTGGATTTTCAGTTATTTGAATAGCGGACTTGGAATCACAGAATAGAGTGATGGGAAGCTTCATGGTAACTTGCAGATCATTTAGCAAATATGATATCCATTGTAACTCACATGTCGTAGAAGCCATAGCTCGATACTCAGCTTCTGTAGAACTGCGAGAAACAATTGGCTGTTTCTTTGTTTTCCAAGAGACTAGAGAGGTTCCAAGGTAGATACAATATCCTGTGACTGAACGTCTTGTATCAGTACAGGAACCCCAATCAGCATCACTATAACCTGTCATTTGTAAGTCATTATCGGCTGGATAAAAAAGGCCATGATTCAATGTGCCTTTTAAATACCTGAGCACATGAAGTGCTGCATTCCAATGAACAGTAGTTGGGGAATGCATAAATTGACTTAATGTTTGTGTTGCATAAGTCAGGTCTGGTCTAGTGAAGCCAAGGTATAATAATCTTCCAACCACACGTCTATACATCTCAGGATTCACTAACTTACTATTATCCTTTGCTGATAACTTGCAATGTGGAGGTAGGGGCGTACTGGTTGGTTTGCAGTTAATCAAACCTGCATCTGCGAGCAAATCAGTAGCATATTTATATTGATTGATATACATACCAATTTCAGATCTGGCAATCTGCAGACCAAGGAAGTATTTTGTAGGCCCTATATCCTTAATAGTAAAGGCATTATGAAGAGACTCTTTAACTACATTGATGTCCTCCACAGATGAACTCATAATGAGTAAGTCATCTACATACACTAGCAAAGCCATAAAGGATGATTCACTGTCTCTTGTAAACAAGCAATGATCATTTGTGATTGTTTAAAACCAATGGAAAGTAGATGTGAAGTGAGTTCACAATTCCATTCCCTACTAGCTTGTTTAAGTCCATACAAGGACATTTGAGTTTACAGACTTTATGAGATGGAATTGCAGAACCTTCAGGAGCCTTCATATAAACTTCCTCCTTCAATGAACCATGTAGAAATGCATTGTTAATATCAAGCTGTTCCACAAGCCAACCTTTAGCAGCTGCCATAACAAGAAAGACTCGAACCATCACAACCTTTGCCACCGGTGAAAATGAATCGTAGTAATCAACTCCTGCTACCTGTGTGTAGCCCTTTGCTACCAGTCGCGCCTTGTGTCTATCTATCTGACCATCAGGTTTTAATTTGATCTTATAAACCCATTTACAGCCTATGGGCTTCTTTCCGGCAGGCAAATCAACAATTTCTCAGGTTTTATTGGTTTCTAAGGCCTGCAACTCACTTATCATAGCTTTTTGCCATTCTCTGTGATTTTTAGCTTGGCTGTAGGTTGTTGGTTCTTGTAATGGTGCAATATTAGTCATGAAACAAGTGTATGGTTTGGAATAAAAAAGATGAGATGATACCTTACAATCTTCATCAGCAGTAGCATCAGGAAATTTAGTTGTGTCATTCACATTTAGAACATAATCTGATAACCATGTTGGTGGTTTTCTTTGTCTGAGACTTGTTCTGGTTGAAGCATTAGGCTGAGCAAATGATGGAATTGAGACTTGCACTAGTATTATCACTTGACGTGCTTTCAAAATCAAATGAAGTTTGATCTTGAGGATCTGAACCATTGTTAGCATGACTTGAGATGAGTTGTTCCAAATCTGAAGGTTTATTAGTGGTTCCACTCAAATAAGTTTGCTGTTGTGGATAAGATGGATCTGTGGTTTGCACTGGAATTGTGGTATTGTCTATGACAATATCACTAGGATCTGTTACTGAAGGGTCATTGTCAATGTTGGAATCAGTGACATGGAAAGGAGAGATTGATGTACTAGCATTGCTATTTGGATCATTAGTATCCTGGATAGGGTCTATGACTGGTAAAGGACATCCATCTGGCTGGTTTGGTATTTTTGAGTATGAAAAAATGTGTTCATAAAACACAATGTCTCTACTAATGTAAAATTTTTTTGTGTCCAAATCATATGCCTTATAAGCTTTCTGACTAGGCAAGTATCCAAGGAAAATACATGGAAAAGCTCTTTTGTCAAATTTGGATTTATTTGGAATGGTATTGGTCACATAGCATAAACATCCAAAAGTTTTGAGGAATTCATAATCTGGAGATTTGCAATTCAATATTTCAAAAGGAGATTTCCAAGACAGTATAGGTGTAGGCAACCTATTTAGTATGTAAGTGGCAGTCAATAATGCATCCCCCCAAAACTTTATGGGTAAAGAAGCTTGGAAAAGTAAGCTCCTGGCTAAGTTTAACAAGTCTTTATGTTTCCTCTCAACTCTCCCATTTTGCTGTGGTGTATAGGGTGTTGTTCTTTGATGTTGAATGCCATATTTGGAAAAGATATTTTGACATTCCTTTGATGTAAACTCTCCCCCATTGTCACTTCTAAAGGTCTTGATGGTTTTATTGTATTGAGTTTGGATGGTTTTGATAAAGTTGTGGATGATTTTGGGTGTTTGGGATTTGTGCTTGATAAAAAATGTCAAAATAGCTCTACTTGTATCATCCAGTAAAGTGACAAAATAGTGAGAACCTGTCAGGGAGGGCTGTGTATATGGTCCCCATATGTCCACATGTATAAGATCAAAAACTTGTGAAGCTATAATATCACTCCTGTCAAATTTCAACCTCTATTGTTTTGCTATGTGACTGACTGAACATGGTTTTAAAGAATTTGTCACTGATAATAAAGAAAGACCGGGTAGATGTCTCAAAACATTAAAAGAAGCATGAGCAAGTTTGTGATGCCATATTTGCAAGTCATTATTTCTGATGCTATTGCGTTTATCAGAGGAATAAAAAATATTATTTGAAAAACTTGTAGAGTTCACTAAGGCTGTAGAAGACACCTTAGTTGGATTGTTTCCACCAGCTGGCTTCTCAGTTGTTCTCAATGTGTATAAGCTGCCTTCCAAATTTCCTGATGCTACTTTCTGTTTAGTTTGAAGGTCCTGCATCTCAAAGGAATGAGAATGAAAATTGCAGCTCAATTTATTGTGTTTGGTGAGTTTATAAACAGACAACAAGTTGAAATGGAAATCTTGTATATAGAAAACATCACTAAGTGATAATGAAGGTATTAAAGTGACAGTACCAGCTGTAGTCACTGTCAATTTATTTCCATTTGGCAGTATCACTAGGCATGGTTTCTTCAATTCATAAAGAGTGTCAAAAAGATGCAAATTACCACAGATATGGTTGGATGCTCCTGAATCCACTACCCAAGAGTTTCTGCATAAGGAATTATATGCACTTAGAGCAAAATGAGAATTGTTACCTGCCGAGTCCACTAAATTAACCAAATTCATGAAATTTGGATTTGCTGTGTTAATAAACTTTGCTATTTCCCTTTGAATGATGCTGGTCATCTTAGGAGAGGCTTCATCTGTCATGGCTTCATCTGTATTTTTATCACCACTTGCAGAACCAGTCACATTCACATAAGCTTTGTTACTTCCTCTTTGCTCATTTGGAATATTGTACCAGTCTGGGTAGCCATGAATTTTGAAACATGTATCTTTGGTATGTCCCATTCTAGCACAATGAATACAATTCTTATCAGTTTTCTTGTATTCTTTCTTTCTGTTTCCATAATTAGTACCATCTCCAGTATATTTTCCTGCAGTTTGTGACTTATTGAATAAAGCCTCAGCAGTACCATCACCTGCAATAGTTGCCTGAACATCCCTTTGTTTTTCAATCTGAGTATCATTGAGTATGCCTTATTTACAGTTGGTAATGGCTCCATTACAAGTATTTGGTTTCTGATATGATCAAAGCGATCGTGCAGGCCCATGAGAAATTGTATCAAATGGCTAGAGAACATAACATCCGCCATATGTTTTGTCGCTCCACAGGTACATCCATTGCAAAGGCACTGTGGGATAGGAGTTAAACAAAGAAGTTCATCCCATAATCGCTTAAGCTTGGTATAGTAAGCATCTACACTCATGTCTCTTTGACTAATAGATGCAATTTCCCTTTGTAACTGATAGATTAAAGGGCCATTAGATTCACCGAAATGTTCCTTAAGTTCATTCCATAATTCAGTTGCAGATCTAGCAAATAGAAAAGCCTCTACAATCTCTTTTGAAATCGAGTTAAGAATCCATGAAGTTATCATGTAGTCAACCCTTTTCCATTGTTCAAGGTCCTCAAATGTTTCAATAGGTTTGACACAAGTTCCCTCAATGAAACCTAACTTTGATTTTGCTCCTAAAGCAATTTTAATAGCTCTACTCCATGAATTATAATTTGTTCCAGTTAATGTAGTTGAGACAAGATTCATACCAGGATGGTCAGAACTTTGCAAATGTAATGGATCCCCACTGTGATACATTTTTGTACCCATCTGCTTGTCATCTCCTGATTTAGTCGCCATTTGCGAGGAGTCTCTTCAGATCTGGAAAAGAACACTATGAAAAACCCAAACAAGTTTGTATTAATTTTAAACAAGCACTGCAGATTCAATTGTATTTGAATTAAGCAGTTGCAAGAACTATGTAGATCTGTTTTTGGTATAACAAAGAAAAGGAAAAAGAGGATAATAGAGATGGGTAATTTGAACAACCAGGCTCTGATACCATATTACGAAACCATGTTTTTTGGCTCACACAAAAGGTGTGTTCTTTCATTTATATGAAAAGCAGCAGATATCTGCTATTTATATACAAAAGATAATCTGCAGATTAATTATCTAACTACTAACTAATATCACTAACTTATCATCAGCTGCAACAACTAATAAAAAGTTGGGCTTCTCTGAAACACCATAAAACCCTCTATTTACAATGACAAAATACGAGACCCATATTCTATTCTCACAGAGATAGTGCTGAGGAAATAGGAATGTTTGAAATGGATAGTTTGTTCCTCAAGCAATCGTGGGACTGTTGTATGATGGTTAGGTATGATAGGAAGGACAACCAAACTGACGCTTGTAGGCTAAAGATAATTTTCACTTGAACTACAGAGGTTAGGGATATTTGGACTGACTCAAAATTAATGGATGCTTTGGATGAATTGTAGAGAGAATAAGCATGACATTACCTATGTATTTGAGGTAATAACGGGTGAAGATGAACCTGCACTTTGAATTGGGTTTGATGAGGATCTGAACCAACCTACAGAAGATAGAACACCAGTCCTCCCATCCTGCCTCCTATCACAAACCAAAATTTCAGAACCTCTTCACCCAACTCTCCAATTTATATAAGTGACACGGGAGGTTTCAGTTCAGCAGCTGTTAAGAACATGGAATTTGGTTCAGATGAATTTTATAGTAGGTCCAGTAGCTCGTTACTTTAATATGACTCATATCTAGTTGAAGAGGGTAATAATGTACTTTAGCTATCTTTTGATGATCACATTGGAGACTTTTAATTCTAGGAAAAAAAATTTTAGTTCATGAGAAAGCAGTCTTGGGCTTGATTATGTAGTTGATGAAGATGCTTACGTCTTCGTGGAGGTGAGGAGGAGATAGAAGATCTTGTTGACTTACTTGATGAAACTGAGGATGTGTTGTCAGATGTTGATGATGCTCGATATTTTAACAAGAGCAAGGCTGCAGATGATAGTGAACAAGAAGATGATAATGAGGAAGATGAAGAAGTAGGTATACCTTCTAAAATGACTGTTAAGGGTAAGATTAGATTGATGGTAGACCAGATATTCAGATATGCAAACCATTTTAGGGAGATTATTCTAGCATATTTTGTTCAAGAAGGTTTCAAATTGAATAGAAAGAAGAACGAGAGTCTACATGTTATTGTTGGGTGTAAGGCACATGGATGTAAATTGCTTGTCCACGCTAGCTAGTATAAGAGCAGACTGTGTTTTAGGATCAAAATATTGAAGGGTGAACATACTTGTCTGTAGGTTAACACCAACAAAGATGTAACATCTACTTGGATTAGAACAGAGTTTGGTGACCTCATAAGAGCCAATAAAGATATGAAGGTTGATGTAATAAGGGAGATGGTCAGACAGAAAACTAGTTTATAATTTCCAGCATATATACTGTATAGAGCCAAGAAATTTGCTTTGAAATAAGAGAATAAGGAGTATACACATAGTTTTAGCATGTTATATAGATATGGCTATGCAGTCTGAGCCAAGGATCCAAATAGCTCAGTATTTGTCAGCACAATTAGGTATGATCCTGATATAAATGTCCTCGCTCATTTTCATAGATTTTTTATTTTGAGTTTTCAAGCACAAGAATTAGGATACTTAGCTGGCTGCTGACCCTTTATTGGCATTGATGGGACTCATATAAAAAAGTTGTATTAATGGGTGTTACTATTTGCTATCTCATTGAATGCCAATAATGTATCTACCCTTTAATTGTTGGTGTCATAGATATTGAAAATGAAGATAATTGGAAGTGGTTTATTCAACTGTTATGAGAACATATTGGATTACTGAACCCAAATTAATTACCTTTATGTCCGACAGGCAGAAAGGGATAGGACTTGCTCTGAAACTATGTTGGCATAGGCAGCGAGTTTGATTTTGTGCTAAATACATTTTGGACAAGGTTATCAAGAACTATAAGATTAACTGTATAAAAGATCACTTTTAGGCAGCTGCAAAGCAACTGAACAAGATCTTTTTCATGGAGAAGATGCAGGTCATCAGATGTATGAGCATGCATATAATTATCTTATGAATGTCTCTCTTTACCACTAGGCAGTCCACGCTTTTGATCATGAACCAAAATTGAACACCTTACAAATAATATGGTGGAGACAATAAATAAATGGGTCAAGTCAGCAAGAAAGCTTCCACTGCTATGGATAGTAGAACAGATTAGGAAACATATTACTAAGAGGATTGTTGACAGATTAGAGCAATGTAAGAAATGGTCTAATGATGCACTTCACCATCAATTCAGAAAGTATTGGGTGGAGTAATGAGACATGACAGAGGTCTGAACACTCTTTAGTGTGGAGAATTTATTTTTAAGGTACAAGACAACAACTTGAGATATGTAGCGAACCTTCGAAAACAGACTTGTGATTGTGGAATCTAGCCAGTTAGTAGTCAGCCCTGTGCACATGCTCTAATATACATAGTGAAGAAAAGGTTGAACCCTATAGACTTTGTGCATAAATCAATATTGATTGAAATATACCAGAACATTTACTCACATTTCATGAGCCTTATACCTGATGAAAGTCGTTGGCCAGAGGTGACATTTGTGCCTATTCTTCCCTCATCATTAAGAAGAAAGCCGGTAGGCCTAGAACAGCAAGGTAGAGAGGTCTAACAGAATCAGACAGAGTACCAAAAGCTGTTGGCTGTTGCTGCAAGCACTATAAGCAAGTAAAGTATAATAGAAGGATCTGCCTAGCTCTTGGAAAAGCACCAGCCCGTCATGAAAATTTTGATTGTTTGTTGATTCATCGATCGTTTCGGTTGAATAGTTATTTTGGTTACCTCATTGATGTGTAGGCCAAAACTCAAAGTAGCCACATTGATTCTGATTTTTGCAAATGAAGAACAACCTATTTGGATTTGCCTCCGTTTTCAAAATTTCACTATAGCTCTTCTTCTAACACTTCTAATTGAAAATTTTGATCCACTTTAAATCTTCAAATCTGTAATCACTTGATGTTTTTGTTTAAATCTATTTAGAAATTGTAAAATAGAAAAATATTAAAATAAAATAAATTATGTATAAAAAATTAATTAAAAAAACATACCAGATCTACATTGGCATGGAGATCTAAGAAAATAAGAAATAAAATAAATTCGCTTTATAAAGTCAACTAGACCATCTCCAACCCACCTTCAAATCTTCGATCTCTATTTGTCCTTTCACTTAGCACAAATATCTAACCACAATTATCAACTAAACACAGAAGTCAAGATAGAGATTACTGTGGTGTCAAATAAACCATAGCCAATATGAGGTTAAGATTTATTGAGAAAATAGCTAAAAGCTTACAAAGATAATCTCACAGAGTTTTGCTCTAATGAATCCAAAATCGGATCCTTTACAATTATATCTACCCCTTATTTATAGGGGTTGCTAGTCTCTTTTCTAGAAGGATTAAGACTTCTCTTTCCCTTAGGGCTTGCTGTTTCTCTTTCAATGAGAAATGTCTTCCTTTGTTGATTAGGCTTCTGGAATCCTTGATTCAACAGGATAGGTCTTCCTTTATCAATTGGGCTTCAAGAGTCCTTGTTTGATTAGGTTATAATTTGATGGACTGGTGTACCTTGGTTGGGGCCTTGCTGAGCTCGACCGAGTTGGACCATTTTTGGGCCTTTGGCCATTTCGGGCGAGCCTAGCCTCTGGGTTCGTTTCTGGCCCTTTGTCCATTCCGGCTGAACCTAGTTTCCAAGTCTCCCATGTTCATCTTCGATCGAGTCTACCTCGGTCGAGCTTGGTTATAGGTTTTGGCTCCCTTTGATTATTTTGACCTTCGCTCCTGATTCTTCTTAGTTGTTTTCCCACTGCAATTACTACAATAAGCTTTAGAATTGAAGCACAATTGTATTGACTTATTTTTATTTTATATTAATATATGGATTTTTTAAAAAAGTGTCATGGATACACTCTTTAAAAATGGATTTTGATTCATCCAACCAATCAAATGGTTTCCTATTTCACAAACTCTATGGTGACACTTGTTAAAAGAACTCTTATTATATTATAATAATTATTTATAAAAATCTATATATATTTAAATTGAAGATACAAAGCATCTGTGTAGGAGTTGGTTTTAGCTCGACGTCAACTTCAGAATTTATTTATTAATAAATAAACAAATAAATTCGACTATAATATAGTATGTCAGCTTACAATAATATGATTTATTCTTGTAATTTATTCTTGTTTAAATACAGTAATAAAAAAATAAAAATTTCCGATAGTCACTTTTTAATCTAACTAGTAAGGTGACCCGCGCGTTACACGGGTATTTGTATATTTTTGTATAATATTATAATAACGTTAATATTTTATTAAAATTATAATGAATTTAATGTATTCTATTTTATATCTTATTTATATATTTTGTAAGTATAAGAATATTTTAGAATAATGATAGAGTATATAAAATACTCTCAATAATGCAGTGAATTGCTTTTATAAGAAAGTGGTTTATTTGATGAGATATGAATTTTCAAATTGAGTTTTATCTTCCTGTCAGAGTAACTTCTCTTTAAATTTTTATTTTACTTTATTTTATTTTATTTCCTCTTTAAAACTTTGAGGTTTATGTATTAATTTTAAGTTAAATATAATATGTTAATTTATTTTATTTAGAATATATATATTATTTATTGTGCCATGTTCTCACTTTTATTTATTTAAAATTTTGAATTAAGTTGATAAATTTATTTTTACTGGAAAATATTTAACTAATCTTTAACTAATCTTTTATTTTTACTAGGGCTGCAAATGAGCCGAGCCGAGTCGAGTATATGAGGTGCTCATGTTCGGCTCGTTTGTCAAATATCGAGCTCGGGCCGAGCTCGAGCTCGACGAGCTTTATAAATGTTTGTTAAAGCTCGGCTCGATAATTTTTTTCTGTGTTCGAGCTCGGCTCGTCTAAGCTCGTTTAACTTAATCGAGCTCAGCTCGTTTAAGTTAATCGAGCTCAGCTCATTTAGTAGCTCGTTAAAGTTAATCGAGCTCAGCTCGTTTAGTAGCTCGATTAGGCTCATTTAGCTGCTTATTTAGTAGCTCGTTTGAGCTCGTTTAGTAAAATTAAAATTAAAATAAATTGAATTTAAATTAAACCTAACTAAAATTAATTCAAACCATGAGTTCATTTCTCCTTGTTAAAAATATTAATAAAAAAAATACTAATAGTATCACACAGATCTAAGTTCAAAATACAATTTAAAAGAGTATTCATAATTCATTGGAGTTGAACCAATATAAAGTCATCAACCATGAAATTTCGATATAATCTAAGTTATATTAAACAATGAAATTTCGAATTATTAGACTCAATAAACAAACAATCTAAGTGAAATCTATATCAAGACAAATAAAGAAGAAAAATAAAAAATATAGAAAAGTAATTCAATTCACCAAGTGGTAGAGAAGCAAGTTGGATTGGACGCAAATTTCTGAGCAAGACTAAAGAGAGTGAAATTGCTTTACGCTTGATGACGGAAAAGTAGACAGAGAGAGGCGGCAATGGTAGAGATGGATGGTGGAATTACTTGAGAACTTGATGACCAAAAAAATAGAAAGAGAAAGAAGGGTTAATAGAGATGAGTGGTGACTATCTTGACAAACTATTAGTCATAAGAAATCTAAACCTTAGGTTAGATAAATTATTTTAATTATTTTTTTTTATATGTTTTTTTAATTCTGGCATCTATTTTAATTTGGAAATTTTTTATATTCATTAAAAATTTGTCTATTTATTTTTATTAAAAAATATATAGATTAAACGAGTTATAAATGAGCTCGTTCGCGAACACAAACGAGTTTTAATCGAACATAAACGAGCTATGAATGAGTTTGTTCATGAACATAAACGAGCCGAACAAGGGTTTGTTTGAGCTTGGCCGTTTACTAAACGAGCAATAAAATTTTGTTCGTGATCGTTCATTTAAGTGTTGAACAAACTTTGATCGAGTTTTGACCGAGCCGTTCACGAATCGTTCACGAGTGCTCGTGTTCGTTTGCACCCCTAATTTTTACTGGAAAATCTTTAACTAATCTTTTATTCATTGAAAGATTCAATTTTTAAAATTTTTTCATATAATTTTGTATCAGTTTAATATTTGATATAATTATTTATATAAATGGAATACGTATCAAAATTTTATTTGATCTACTATTCCATTCCATTGAGTATAATAGAGTAAATGATGGTATAGTGATGGACAACGGCATGATACTTCCATTTTTATTTTCTATGAAGTATAAATACTCCATTTTTATTTTCTGTGTGAAGTTTAAATACACTACTCAAGTTAAAACAATTAACACCTCACCCATTTTACTTTTTGTGCTCCACTCACTATTAAGAGAATTTTTTTTTAATTTAATCTTTATAAAATTATTTTATTTTCTCTTAAATTTGAATAATTTTGTCGAATTAAAACATTTTTTCGAATTTTTATTTTTATTAAAATCGAACATAATTTTTATTGTTCTGTTTCTTAAATTTTATGTAGAAAAAAATGCTCTTCCATTATTTTTTACTTATATTGATAAAAATATATATTAAAAAGTCACTTTTCTGTAGATTTTTTTTGTTAATTTTTTTAAATTAAAAGTGATATATGAAGAATTTTCATTTTTCGTTTATTTAACATTTTTCTTTTAAATTTATTCTATGTTAATGATTTTTATTAAAATTAAAAATTTACCGTCTCGTGAATGTGTTTCTTTCTCCCACCGAACTGTAGGACTGTAAGTTATTCAAAACAAATATATATATATTAAAAATCACATTAAAAATAAAATTATGATAAATAAATTAATATATTAAATTAAAATTATTTGAAAGTTTACCTCATAATTTTTAAATATTTATTATTTAAATTATTTTATTATAATTTCCGTGAGAAATTAGTATTACTATGAGAATCCGGAATCAAATCAATTTAATTGTTTTATTTTATTTTTTTTGTTTTTTAAATTAGTGCAGTACTTGTAATTTTATTTTGATAGCAAAAACACTTAAAATTTTAATAAAAATATAATATTTTTAATATTTATTTATATAAATTATTTTATTAAATTTTTTTTTAATATCACTATATTTATAATGAAAACATATTAATTAATCAATTATACAATTACATCATTTCGATCCAATCCTTGTTATGTTATAAAAAAAAAAAAAAAATTCCTTTCTTTCTTCACCCCAATACATCTTTTTCAGCATTCCCAAAAGTAGCACCAATGACTTCTGATGGGTTGGAAGTTTCACCCATTTGTCTGTCTTTTAACTCCATTACATTCACGACACACGTCTGTGATTCCTTCATGTTCATTTGCCACGCACCTGATGTACTTTACCCTTGGTAATCTCTCCACCATACCCATTTAAAAGCAGAACCAACTGACCTGAATTGTGTTGAACCTGCCTTAACCATATTTGCAACCATCTGAGAGTCATCCCTGCACTATTTCTCACTGTGCTTTGAACTCCTCTTGTAATTGATGGATGGTTTTCTCATAAACTATCAGGTAAATCATAAAATTGCATATATATATATATAAATGCAAGTGTAATAAAGTAAATATATACAGATAGGCGTGAGGAAAAATCTACAATTTCCACGATTATTAACCTTATATATTTAGCAACAGTGAAAAGTTAAATACACTCAGTGACGGTGTAAACTTGTCCTGTAAATAGTTTGCATATCTAACTTCAGTGACTTGTCCTGTAAATAGTTTGGATATCTAACTTCAATGGTATAGATCTGAATCTCTAAAGAATCAGAAGTTCCTCACTAATCTATTTCCCACACCAGAAATCATAATCAAACATTAGGAATACCTAACAACACAATAAAAACTCAATGCAGTACATCTAATCCATGATTCATCTGATCAAATCATTAAAGCTAAATGAAAAAATAACACAAACCCTACCTTATTAATAAAAGCCCCAACAAAAACACAATTTTATCTCCCCATTTCCTCACCGAACAAACATAAATGCAAATACAAACAAAACACCATCTCAAAATTGTCCCTTGACACACTCATCAATCAATACTACACAACCATAAACACTCGTCAAAAATCACTAAAACAAACTATAACAAACAAAACACTTACTTTCAACCTAGCGCATACAGGTGTCTCTAACTATTTTGCATCTCCGCTTCAATGTTCGACATAATATAATTGCAATGGTTAGCTCCTGAAATCGAGGTGAATATATCAGCAAATATTTTACTTTAGAGCACTATTTTCTGTTACATTAAGACTCTTCACCTGTATGCTTGAATCTGTGCAGCCTACACAAATTCTTCCTCGTATAACACTCATACACTTTACATTTTTACTCTTACAGAACTTTTTTTTTGCTGCTGTTGATGAGTCAAATGCCTGAGAAATATTTAAAGGACTGATATGACAGAATTATATGACTGAGATACTGATCATCATTTACAAAAGGACAGATTAGGAATATTATTGACCACATGAGTCTAATCTTCAAACTGGCTCTTTCATTGCTATAACTTCAATGAGCTCCAATTTCCTATGCACCATTTTCCAGACCTATTAAAAGGGAACAAACTTTTAAAAGAGACAGAAATTGAGTACTTATAACATAAGGTATTTCCTGGTTCAAAGAGAGACAGATGTCAGAGCCTTCCTATGCTCCTTAATGTCCCAAATAAGTTTTGCCAATTAACTTTCGATGTCCTATATCTAGTTAATGGCCCATGGTTTTTAATATACAACATGTTTCTTTCATTTTGCTACATTTAGAATTATGTCTAATGATAGTGGAAGAGACTTCTTACCTTAATTGAGCCATCTGCGTATCCACTGAAAAGTAGTCTCTTGTAGTAGATAAGTGTTGTCATAACTCCCTTGAATTTGTGCCTCAGCTCCTAAATTTGCATGTGGACATATAACAACTTTGTCTGCTATAGTAATTAAATTTTACAACATAACAGAACCCAATTCGAACACATTTACCTTATTAACATATAATAACATTTACAGGAAAAGATTACACTAATTTGTATAACTGGATATACTTGAAGATGAACATTATGATACTAATACGCAACTGCATTTACACTTGCTTCACTTGAAGAAACTGTCAACATATTATAAGAGATAGATTTTAATGTAAACATTAAAATTTTTTCCCGCGACAAAAATAACAAATAAAAGCTGAACTTTCACGCGATACCCAATTAAAATCACATCAAATACAACCTCAACATCGATAGATCTCACTTGACATATCAGAAAAATTGGATTTCTTTTTAGGACTAACATTTCTTCTAGCGGCAACATCAACAATCATAGACAAAAACAAAACTCTCACGCAATACCTAATTGAAATCGCAATCAATATAACCTTACTTGAACATAAAAGAATTAGAGATGAATCTCACGTATTGACAGTCTTCCAATATTGACCGAATGACATGGAGCAGCTCTGAGATTATCTCATTTGGATGACGTGGCAACCCAACCCGAAGAATGGAGTTCGCGAGGCAGACACGGTGGAAAAATAAAAGAAATTTGATATCTTGAAAACTTATCCTTCTCTCCCTGTAAACAAACAAAATCAATTCAACATGCTTCCATTCAATTGAATCATGCCCAATTCAACACCTTACATTTCCTCCAAATTCAATAATCACATCTAATTGTATCACAATCAATAAAATCTCCAAATTTCCTCAAGATTCAACATAAATCACATTCAATTAAATCAAAATCATTCAAAATATATCAATTCAAGACCTCTTAATTTCATCAAAATTCAGCATAAATCACATCCAATTAAATCACAATCAATAACAACACAATCAATTCAACACCTCCAAAAATCTCTCAAAATCCAACAAAATCACATTCAATCGAATCAAAATCAAACCTTGAAAACGTTACCTTGAAAACGTTTCCCAGACCACATCAAGAAGGAGACATAAAGAGAAACGCGGTCCTGATTCATTGATGAAACATTTGTTGGAGATAGAGTCCGATTGTACCAACTTTGCATCCAAAATCTACATCAAAACCAACGTAATCCAACAAAACATCAAAGCTATGAACACTTTCCACTTCCATTTATAACCAAAATGTTGTCCTTTTTGCTTCATTCAACCGTGCCTATCTATCTTTCCCATCAACGGTGAACGAATTGAAGTTCTCCAAGTGCAATCCCTAAAATCAATTAAAAAAAATATACAAACAAAATATGAAAACAAAACCAGATGAGGAGGTGCGCACGGGTAATCGATCTCAGAGCAAGAGAATATTAGCTTTGAAAGGTTATTTGTTGATAATGATCCTGACCTGATCTAGAGAGAGCAATTTAGGGTGGGAATGCGATGAGAGGGATGCAAGTGAAATGTGAATTCCAACGACGAGACAGAACTGGTTAAATTTTCTTATTAAATTTAATAGCATTGATTTTTGGATTAATGAGGGGAAAGGAAGAGACACGCGAAGAAGTGAAACAACTAAATAGCATGTGTAAATTTTTTATGGAGAAAATATGATTGAAACTCAAAATAGCTATTTTCGATGTTTTTCCACCAAAAACTCAATCCTCAACGTCCATATCAGATTTGTGGAATTCTGCTTTACATATATATATAGATTATATACTGTGATTATCCACTATATTAATATAATCAATTCTTATTTATTTTATTTTCATGATTTATGATATTGTACGGTCTTAGATGACGTTTTTCTCTTAAAACCGCCAAATTGATGGAAAAAAAATGACTTTCTCATTTAAAATTCCAATCTAGTCTTAATTATTTAAGATTCAAACCAATACATTTATGAAATAAGTATATCTTATTTAGCACAGCATAATTCTGTTGCATTAATCAATGAAATTTTCAATCCAATCCAAACAAAGCAACAAAGCGTTGAAGTGTCCCGTATCCACCTCTAAATTCTTTTCCGCCAAACCGTTGTTGGTGCCGGGTTTTCAGCTCCGTCGCACTGAATTTAAGGCAACTCACGTATCTGCCGTCAATCCCTAAGTCCTGCGTGTCGGCCACAATTCTTCCACCGTGTTCACTTCTACGTCTGTAAGTTTTTTTAATTCGCTGGATCGTGTATCTGAGTGAGAAATAGGGTTTTGACGGAGGTGGAGTGATAGCGAAGGATTGTTGTTAGGTGGGTTTGGATGGGTGGAGAACTAATTATTTTGGTGCTTCTAATGTGTTGATAACGATACGTTGGCCTATAGGTAGCAATAGGTTGGACTCTGTAGTGATAGAATAGAGAGAAAAAAAGAAGGTAAGATTGGCAGAGATTCGTTGTTCCTTCAAATTAAGTTTTTGAATCAAATGTTGTGGTGATGGAACGCATTAAATTGTAGAAATAGTTACTGAAAACTAAGTCTACTAGTTCGATTAATACTCCACGCATGTGAGGTGTCTGACCAGGTTCTAGGAACCGAACTCTGTTTCCAAAGTAGGTTTTGATCTTCGGAAGCCATCTAAAACTGGTATTGTGGGAATTTTCTGGGATCTGGATAATAAATCCCCAATATCAGTCCCTCCATTTGAGGTTGCTATTAGGCTAAAAAAAAGCAGTGTCTTCATTTGGAAATGTTAGGTACACTGTAGTATATGCTACCAGTCATGCTTTTACTTATGTTCCTGAAGATGTTAGAGAGCATAGAAAGAGAGAAAAATGTTAAACCAGTTGGAAAATAAGAGTATTATTAAGTCTGCACCATATTTAATGTCGTGTATGTGGAGAAGATTTTACCATAATGAAAAATTGATCAACCATTTTAAGCAAATTCATGAGCGTGAACATAAAAAAAGAGAAGATGATTCAGATTTTTTTCAGGTTTTGAAAGAGGCAAAGGGAAGAAAATAGTGCAGTTGGTAGGCAAGTATGCAATGAAGATGGAAAAATATAAGAGCTATAAGAGATGTTTTGACTCCGAAAGTAGGATATGGCTTGGGTGATGAGTTAAAAAAAGCTGGGTATTTTGTAAAGATAGTGCCAGATAAGCCACAAACAGCTGATATTGCCTTGAGGGAACATATGGTGGATATGATGGATAAGAGGAGAGTTGACTGTTTGGTTCTTGTGTCAGATGATTCAGATTTTTTTTAGGTTTTGAAAGAGGCAAAGATGAGGTGTCTAAAGACAGTTGTTGTGGGGGACATCAATGATGGGGCACTGAAGAGAGTTGCTGATGCTAGTTTTTCTTGGAGGGATATTTTAATGGGGAAGGCAAAGAAAGAATCTGTTTCAGTTGTAGGGAAATGGAACCACCGTGATATATTGAAAAAATTGGAGTGCAGGTACAATCCAGAGGTGGAAAATAAAGGTTATGTTTTGGGCGATGAGAGTGAAGAGGATGACATGGATAATGCTTTTAATATAGTTGATGCAGATTTTTCTCAGTGCGGAGATGATGGTAACTAATGGGAGCTGGATTTATCGGATGATGATGCCACTTCATGATCCATTTTATTCGATCAAGTGCACGAGTTATCATTAATCAGGTAATCTCTGTTAAAAGATTCTGTATAGATGGTTATATAGTGGAAAAAGAGATTATTTAACTTGTTAGAGTAGACCATTTATTTAAGCAACGGTAAACATGTTTTATACTTGTACCTCTTTCATTTACTGCCAAATAGGCAATTTAAAATTTACTTGTGAAATCTAATTTGATATGGAACTGTAAGTTTTAGTAAGTAGTTCAATTCAATCTTATAGTTTTAGTAAGTAGTTCAATTCAATTTTATATAATGAAAAAATTCTTTACAGGATTACTTTTTATATATTTATATTTGCTTTTAAAAATAAAAGTTGTAGGAAGAGGGTGAGTCATCCCAACTGTGTGAGAGTACCAAACAAAACTTGAAGATGCTTGAGAGAGACTATAGAGACTGAGGTTAACAACCACTTTCAAGACTGTAAGTTTCTAAGGGTTATTTTCTGTTTCTTTATTTTTATTATTAAATTATTTCATGTGTACTTTGTTTTAGTTAGATTTGAATTTGCTTAGCATAAAAAAAGGGAGCCGATTGAAGATAATCTTAGAATGAATGGATAGCTGGATTATACATGAACTTGGTTTATTATACATTCATGGATGGTAGTAGATAAGCTAAAATCTAGAAGTATGTTATTCTTTTTCAAATAAATGCTTCATATATTCATTAGTATACAAACTGTACTCTCAATTTAAGGTCTTCGGAAAATTCTTTAGTATTATTGGAATACTGCAAACTACACTAGTAATTTAGGATATGTTTGAATACAGTCCAATCCGGTGGAGTAGTCAAATCTAGTCACTCAAATAATCCTGTATCTAATGGGATTAGGAATCCGTCCATTTTCATGGGTTTACAAATTGTAACCCTTAAAATACCATTCAATTTGATTGTCCTACTCCTATCGGTGGATACTTTTGTGGCTGGAAAGTTGCTATATAGTTGCTTTTGAAGTTCGCAGTTGGAAAATAGTATCGCTTTGATTCACTCAAATTGATGATTGATAGATATGGTGCTTGATCTTGATGACAATTGATTGCACTTGAAGATCTTATTATTAGATGAGATTTTGGTGAAATTAAGGGGGGTGTTTGGATCCCTTAAAAATTAATAATTAATCAACTAATTTTAAGAGCTAATAACAATTAGCTAGCTAATAATTAATTAGGGGTGTTTGGATCCATTAGTAACTGATTAGCAAATAGTGCCTAAATGACCAATCTGCCTTTGTTAATTACTAGATAGCTAATAGTTAACATGGATTGGAGATTGTGGGGGCTATTAAGTCTTTTGCAATATGTTAGGAGGTATTAAGAGGTGTTAGTAGGGTTGCATCAACTAATGAAATAATTGTTAAGAGCTCAAATATGTAAAAATTAAGAGGTCTCGTAAGAGACCCGTTTGAATCCCTATCTATTAATTTTATCTTTTATTGGATCCAAGCGGGGCCTAAGTTTATAAAAGGGTGAGGGAAAAACGAAGCAGGTGGTTGAAACTTTTAACTTTGAAAACTTTGGACTTGGAAATCCCAAAATTGCTTCTGCTTAGAATCCCATTTAAAATGGACTATATTGAAAATTTCACATTGTATAATCTAACTACATCCCATTTATACCAATTATACCAAATGTAGAAAATCATTCCAATTAATCCTTCAATTGGACAATATTGGCTATTTGCTATTTTTATGGGATGGGACAATATTCGCTATTTGCTATTTTTAGTAATTAGTTAGTCCAAACAATTGCTTGTTTACATTTTTCGAAAATTTTGTTATTTATTTTAACAAAAATGGACAATCATTTTTTGGATTTCTCAATCAATTTTAAATAAACTATAGATCTTCAATATGAGAGTAAGCTTAGAAAGATTAAACTCATTCAAATTAAAAACAATTATGGTAATAGATGAATCTAAAATTAAAAGGGTAGTTCTCCTAATTGTAAACACAGACTCAAACTTAATATCCGATCAAAATTCCAAATTGACTTTTTTATTTTTATTTTTATTATTATTTTTTTCTATAGTTTTTATATACCACAAGAAGAATAACTCTGACTTTGAGACAGAAACTGTAGCATCAACCATAATAAATGTAGAACTCCATAAAATCTATGGATATATTGGAGATGCCCACCGACATTAAAATTGGATCTATATCACCATATTGAAAAATCAAATTATCATCAGCATTTCAAGTTCTATAAGCATCATCGGAATCAAATTTAAGATAAAAATCATATAAAGAATTCTTATATGCTTCAGAATCCCTATTATCGGTACTCAAAACTATTAGGGTAGTACTCCCTATTATCAGTACTCAAAACTATTAGGATAATATTAACATTTTGAGATGGAATAACACTTAAACAAAACCCTAAACTTAATAACAACAGGTTTTACCGTATCTATCTTGTCAAACTCAAAAGTTGCATAAAATTCATATATTAATTTGATAATGCCTTGATCAACCAATGCCATCAAAAGCTTCCTTAGCAAGTTCTAAAATCCTCAAAGTTTCCATAGTTAGAACATGTAAATATTTTATGGTATAAAGTTTCTTACCTTAGATCATTCTGTACCATCGTTTATCTTTTGGCTGTTAAAACTTTAGAGTTAGAACTAAATAGATAGGTTTCTAAACCGATTTCTCATTCAATTATCCTTTTTGCATGGGTGTATAGAAATAATGGACTTTGATTTGACTTGTTCTGTCATATATTTAGAGGATTCATTACCTTCGTTTCTAGGCACAGTGGAACATTAGTTGATCTTTCTAGAGCTGCCGGAGCTGTTTCACTCTCTAACTTAGGGTCATTAACGGTGGTTTAATTTTTGGCTATGTGTCTTATCTGACATTGTCTAATGCCGAGGCTTTTTAGGATCGATGGTAGTAGAAGTTAAATTTTTTACGGCAGACACAGTTAGTTCTTGGCTCTGAAGGTGGTAGTATCAACCAGTTTTCTAAAGTAATTGTTTACTTGATCATGTAGCTCTCAGGTATTTGATGTCAAATCTAAGTTGAGTCGACGGATTCTCCTTCAACTGTTTGATTGATTCTCTGATCCTTTCATGTTAGAGATAAAAGAGGAGGGATTTGAACTAAATGACTAAAAGATTCTATGATTTTTTTCCTTTATCTCTAAATTAAATTGTTGAAGCAGGAGAAACCATCGAATTAGTTTGAGTTTTGCATCATTCTTTTAACAACAAATACTTGAGAGTTACATGATCACAATAAAAAAATTATTTTAATACATAATAAATAAGAACATAAAGTAAAAATAATAAAGTAAAAATAATAGCTAAAAGCTCATTTTATGTTGTAGAGTATTGCATTAGGCACTATCAATATCCCATACCAATTTAGAAGCTTGGAATTAGAAACTGAACCTATTTTTAGTGGCTCGGAGCAGAGACAAACAGCTCTAGTAACTTTAAAAAGACCAACTAAGCTTCCACTGGTGATGGTGAAGGTCGTGAATCCTCTAAACGTCGTGTCAAAATTGGTAGCACAAAGTCCACTAATCCTTCGCATGCCACGCAAAAAGGACAACTAAACAAGAAATCGGTCTAGAACTCTATCTATCCAGTTTCAGGAAGTTTCAACTGCCAAAAGACAAAAGATAGTACGAAGGATGAAAGGTAAGAAACTCTGTGTTATGAAGTATTTGTATATTCTAGCTATGACAACTCTGAAGATTTTAGAATTTAATAGGGAAGCTTTTGACATTGGTTGATCAGGACTATTGGATTAGTATTATCCAATTTTCTATGAATTACTTTATAAATTTTATGTAACTTCTGAATTTGATTAGATACTATAAATATTGTTGTACATGTTATTAAGATTAGACTTTTAGGTATATGTTATTCTATGTCTCTTACAAATTTGGAAGGTTACTCTAAAAGTTTTGAGTACGAATAATAGAGAGTTTGAAGCGTATAAGAATTCTTCATGTAACTTTTATCCTGAGTTTGATTCTGATTATGTGTATAGAATTTTGATCGATGATAATTTGATTTTTCAAACCGGGAATCTAGATTCAATCTTATTGTTGATGGAAATTTCCGATATATCCATAGGTTTATATCGACTTTCATAGGGTTAGGGGTGTATTCGAGGTCGAACCCTTGCTTGTATAGGCTAGGGCTCGATTCATTTACCAAAAGCTCGAGCTTGACAGACTTGGGCTCGGATTGTTACCAAAATCTTGAGCTCAGCTCGAAGCATGCCAAGTTTTTGATTTCTCGGCTTGAGCTTGGGCTCTTGTGTTTATATACAAGTTCGGACTCATCTTATTTAAATATACAAAATAAAAATTCATTTAATATACTACTTTAATATAAATTTTTTTTAAAAAAAAAATATAGATATATATATATATATAATATTAAGCTCGTCAAGCTGGCAAGCTTTTAAATTTTAGGTTTGGGACTCGGCTCGTTTAACTCAGGCTAAGCTTGAACTTGGCTTGCCAGAAACTTGTTTGCACCTGAGCTCAAGTCGAGCTTTTAACAACTTGACTTTTGACTGTTTGTACGCTTGCTCAAATCATTTCCGGTCTTAGCTAAGGCTGATGCTACATATTTTATCTCAAAGTCAGAGTTATTTTCTTGTGATATTTGGAAATTCAGAAGAGAGTCAATTTGGGATTTTGGTTGGATATTAAATTTGAGTCTTTGCTTATAACTAGAAAGGCTGGACCTTTGATTTTGGATTCATTCATTATCGTGATTGCTCTTAGTTTGAATGTGCTTAATCCTTTTATGCTTATTATTACTTGTCACATGGATGACTTGAACATTGATAGTATATCAAAAATGTATTTAATGAGAAACCAGGGAAAAAAATAGTGCATATTCTGTCTATTGATGAACTACATTTAATAGATGAGTCCGTGCCTTCCAACTTGGATGAACTATTCTAGAGCTTGAACGTGAAGTAAAGAATTTGAAGAAAAAGAAATAAAGGATTTGAAGAATAAGATCGATAAGATACTGAAGGCTCTCTATGAACTTTATAATTTCCGGTTGGAATTTTTTAATGAGTTAGAGGCATTAGAAGATACTGGACTTTTTTTTTAAGGCGTTGATTTCCTGCCTCCACACAATTTGGGATGTTCTTTACCATTTTGATTCTTCTTTATCCTTTTAATATATTTATGGTGGCTCACTCTTATTAGGGAATTGTATAATAGAGAATTCACTGTAGCACTCTAGTTATTTTTTTTTAAAAAAAACCAACTAATTATATAACATATAAAACATAATTATTAAATAATAAAATATTTCTATTATAATAATAAATTTTAGTGTTAATAAAATGTTAAAGCAAAAATAAATTAAAAATAACAAACTAATAAAATAAATAAAATTTTATTACAAATTAAAAAACTAAAAATAATTTTAAAAAATAAAAATAAATATGAATATAAATGTTATCTATAGATGTAGGACGCATGACGCCACTGAGGCTGGAACGTGTCTGGCCATACAGATTCATGTCATTTACTCCCTACTTAAATGTTATCTATCAAATGGGAGAGTGAAGTCAACTCTGAGTTTGAGGTCGTTAATTTTAGAAATAAATTATCAAATGTATAGCTAAGTCGGCTCTTATCAAAACTGAGTTTTCAAATGTATAGCTAAGCCGCTCTACAATAGTCTGGAAGATTTAGTGGGGGACCTATGTTTTAATAGCCAACTTGAAGAGAAATGTTATAACCCACTGCATGGAGACAAATGTTATAACCAACTACATGGCCTTCACATCAAATGAATTATTATAACCAAATATGGAACGATGGTGACTGGATTGTCATCACCTACCTTGCGCAGTGTCTGTTTATAGTATGTCTATTTTAATGGAAATAGATCGCCTCCTCTACTTCCCTTCCCTCTCTCACACTGTCACTCCATCAATTTGAATTGATCTCCAAAACCATGGAGAAGAAAGCTTCAATACTTTGTTTCTCCATAACCTTCATACTTCTCATATATTCCATTTCCTATTACCCTACAAGACCATATTTTCTTTGTTCGTCTATATGCACTAAAGTCACAAGCTCAATTTCACAAGCCCACAAGTTGCACAACCACACTATTGACCATCAAAACACCATCCCTCACCACCCTTTAGACCCACTTACAGTGCCAGAAATAAACAAAGTTCGAGCTATTCTCTCATCCTATCCTCCCTTTATCGCCTCTTTCCCGGTAATTCACTCTTTATCACTCGACGAGCCCGAGAAGAAGCATGTCTTGTCCTGGAAGAAAGGAGACCCTTTGCCTCCAAGAAAAGCTTCTGTAATCGCTAGGTTAAATCTAAAGACTCACATGGTCACAGTGGACCTGGATTCGGGTCAAATCACCAGCGACACTATTCATAAAAAGTCGGGTTACCCGACAATAACACTTGATGATCTGTCCACCGCTGTGAAAGTGGCACTATCTAATGAACAAGTGAAGGACTCTATCTTGCATCGAGGAGTGGCACTATCAGACCTGACGTGTGTCCCGCCATCAGCGGGCTGGTTCGGACCGGATGAAGAGAACGGGCGGGTCATAAAGGTCATATGCTTTTCAAACCAAGGGACCCCTAATTTCTTCATGAGACCCATCGAAGGTTTGACAGTGACCGTTGATATCGACAGAAAGAAAGTTGTGAAAATATCCGACACAGGTCGAAACATCCCAATTCCAAGATCCACCAACACTGATTACACATACAAGGGTCAAGCAGAAAAGAACCCATTAAACCCAATATCCATAGAGCAACCCGATGGACCGAGCTTCATTGTGGAGGATGGTCACTTGGTGAGATGGGCAAATTGGGAATTTCACCTGAAGGCGGATCAACGAGCAGGATTGGTGATTTCACGGGCTATGGTTCGAGACCCGGTAACGGATGAGTTGAGAAGTGTGATGTACAAAGGTTTCTCTTCGGAGCTGTTTGTGCCGTACATGGACGTTGATGAGAGTTGGTATTTTAAGTCGTACATGGATGCTGGTGAATATGGAATGGGGGCTAATGCTATGCCTCTTGTGGAGTTTAATGATTGTCCTAAGTACTCGTATTATATGGATGGGGTTTTTGTGGCTGCTGATGGTAAACCGTTTGTTCAGCGTAACGTCATTTGCTTGTTTGAGCGTTACGCTGGTGATATCAGTTGGCGCCATTCTGAGCTTCCCGTCCTGGGCTTTCAGGTAAACGTTGTATTAGATTGTTCTGATGCATTTCGTATTTGATTACAATGCTTTATTTCCACTTTCTGGTTAAACAATAGATTCAAATAAAAATTTGATTGATTGGATTGGTTTACATGAGTCAAACTCCTAAGATGCTGGTAATTAAAATTTGTGCAGACTCGAGAAGCAAGGCCGAAGGTGACACTAGTTGCTCGAATGGCAGCATCAGTAGGGAACTATGATTACATATTTGATTGGGAGTTTCAAACTGATGGTTTGATCCGCATTAAGGTAAACTACTTATTTCCTTACATTAGGATTAATATGTAATACCTAATGATATAATCATTTAAAAAACAGGTAGGTCTCTCCGGGATGCTAATGGTGAAAGGCAGTCCTCATGATAACATTAATCAAATACCCAACCGGGATGAAATGACAGGGACTCTTGTGTCCGAAAATGTTATAGGTGTTGTTCACGATCACTTTGTTACCTTTCATTTAGACATGGACATAGACGGAACTGATAACAATTCATTTGTCAAGGTCAATCTGGTAAAGGAAGAAAATTCAACAGGAAAAACTCTCCGGAAAAGCTACTTGAAAGCAAAGCGACATGTAGCAGAAACAGAAAAAGATGCACAAATTAAGCTTAAACTGTATGATCCATCCGAGTTTCATGTTATTAATCCTGCCAAATTGTCCCGGTTGGGAAATCCAACTGGTTACAAAATTGTTCCGGGAGGCACTGCTGCTAGCTTGCTTGATCTGGATGACCCTCCTCAGAAAAGAGCAGCCTTCACAAATAACCAGGTACATATGAGAACCGAGTTAGTGGGCTGCTATTGTTTCAGTGATAACTCTGGTGGTTGCCAACTTAATTGTGTCTGCTGATTGTATTAGATATGGGTGACGCCATACAATAAAACGGAACAATGGGCTGGTGGGCTATTTGTTTACCAGAGCAGAGGAGATGACACACTTGCAGTGTGGTCGGAGAGGTATTCATAGTATAAAATTTGTTTGTTTAAGATAATAATTGGAATTAAATGATGATTATTTGTTTGTTTTGGAAACAAACAGGAATCGTAGGATTGATAACGAGGATATTGTGTTATGGTATACATTGGGATTCCATCATGTACCCTGCCAGGAGGATTTTCCAGTGATGCCAACCGTGACGTCTAGCTTTGAACTAAAGCCTGTTAATTTCTTTGAAAGAAATCCAATTCTTGGTGCTGCGCCTACTTTTGAAAAAGATTTGCCTGTTTGTAAGCGCACTGATCCATCATGATGTAAACAATAGGGCAAAGTTCTCTCATTTTCTTTAGTTGGTCCCGTCATAATACAGTCACAGCCCAAAAGATTGGTAAACTATCACCAATAGGAGATATGGGTTATGGCCACTGTTTAAAGCGCACACGTCATAGTAAAGCAAAAATAGATCACACTTTAATCACGACAATTGAATGCGGTCCAGTTCTTCTTCAATCCCTGTAGCTCTTGGAGGAATTAAAAAAAACTTGTCTTGATATTGACATTTTATTTTTTGCGTTGAGTCTTTATCATATACTATCTTGCTAGAATAGACATGCAATGATTCAAGACTTGAAATTATCAGCTGTGTTATTGTATACAAATTATACAACAGAACAGACAGAAGTAGTAATAACGAAAGTAGTGATTCTCAGGTTCTAGTCTAGGCAGAAGCCGCAGCTCTGCAAACAGGGAGATCTTTCTCCATATTCGGTGGAATCCGAAGAATTGGATTGTTCTCGAAGAAATTAACTGGCTTCAGATCAAAACTTGATGACACAGTGGGCATTATTGGAAAATCTTCTTGGCATGGAATGTGATGGAAACCTAACGTGTACCACAACACTATATCCTTATTCTCAATTGGTCGATCCCTGCAGATATATTATATAAATACGTATCAACATCATTGAATCTCATCATCACCAAAATGAGTTCGAAATCCGAATAAAATTTACTAACCTTTGGGACCATACTGCGAGAGTATCTTCACCGTGGCTCTGGTAAACGAACAGCCCAGCAGCCCATTGCTCGGTCCGATTATAAGGAGTGACCCATATCTGATTATTTGTAAATGCACCCCGCTTCTGGGGTGGATCTTCAAGGTCCAACAAACTAGCCGCTGTTCCACCCGGGACCACCTTGTAACCCACCGGATTACCCACCCGGGTCTTTTTATTCGGGTTGATTACATGGAACTCCGATGGGTCATAGAGTTTAAGCTTGATCTCTGCATCTTTCTCTGTTTTGGCGACGTTTCTTTTAGCTTTGAGATAGCTTCTTCTTGGTGATTCTCCTGGAGAGGTTTCTTGCCTCTCAAGATTTACCTTGACGAAGGAATTATTGGAACCATCGATGTCCATGTCAAGGTGAAATGTGATGAAATGGTCGTGGATAACTCCTATGACATTTTCGGATAACAGCGTGCCGTAGAGATTTTCGTCTGCTGGTATTTGGTTCATGTGATCGTAAGTAGTGCCTTTCACCATCAGTATCCCACTTAGTCCCACCTATACGACAAACAACTTTTTATTAATCATGTCCCCACACAAATAAGATATATTTTTCTATTTCTGTTCTTTAGATTTGCATGTGTACTAGATTCAATCTGATTTTATGGAACTATGTATAAATAAAATCCGTATATGACGACAGGTGTTACGCATAATTCAATACTAAAATTCATTTTCCTTCTATGTTATCGAGTTAATATTCTGTATCTAGAGAACCAAGTTCTTCTGTACCTCAATCAACGTGTAGAAGAACTGCTATACAATTTATTCATGGATGTGACTGTTCTACCTAATCAGCTTGAGCCATTTCAACTAATACAGAAGCACCCGATAAATTCTAATCACTTAAAACAGTATATAAACTTACCTTGATTCTGATTAATCCATCTGTTTGGAATTCCCAATCAACGATATAATCATAATTAGCCACAGATGCAGCCATCCTCACCACCAATGTCACCTTCGGTCGAACTTCAGTAATCTGTCCACCCAATAAAACAAAATACGTCAGACTGATGTCACAGAGACGTGAACACAAAAAGATTCCAGGACCCACACACATATTCCCGACCCGGTCCAACTTACCTTCATGCCCGTAATCGGACTCTCCGCATGTCGCCACCCGATATCACCCGCGTATCTCTCGAATACACACACCATGTTCGATCGAACATACGGCGTTCCGTCACCAGCCGCGAACACACCGTCCATGTAATAGGCATTCCGTGGACAATCGTTAAGCGGGTCAAGAGGCATAGCCTGCAACCCGAACCCGTATTCACCCGCATCCATATATGTTTTAAAATACCAAGCATCGGTCGGATCCATATAGGGTACAAATAACTCGCTAGTGAAACCTTTATACATCACATTCCGCTTCTCCCCAGTATTCGGGTCTTTCACCTGAGCCCGAGAAATCACTACTCCAGCTCTCGGGTCGGGTTTGAGATGAAATTCCCAGTTTGCCCATTTGACCAAATGTTCGTCCTCGATCACGAAACTTGGACCTTTGGGCTGCTCTATTGAAATCGGGTTAATGAAGTCCACATCTTGATTCGGTCCTTGTGCTGAGTATCTGTAATCTGTATCAGCGGCCTTTGGTATCGGTATGTGCTTGCCCTTATCTGATATTTCAATGACTTGCTTAGTATCGATATCTACTAAAACAGTCAAACCTTCGATTGGTCTCATGTAAAAGTTGGCCGTGTCCTTCATGGAGTAGCACTGCACCTTAATTAACCTCCTATTTTCTTCCTTCTTACCGAACCAACCCAACGAAATCGGAAGACAAGCAACGTCCGTCAGATCAACACCTCGTTCCAAGATCGTACGGTTGAACTCCAAGCTGGCGAAAGGGGCCCACGTCGATGATGTCATATCCTCTATAGTCATCATCGGATACCCAGAGCCGGAATCCGAGTTGGAGTTAAGCACGGCAATATCACCGGTGGTCAAGTCAACGGTCAGCACGTGGGTGTGATCCTTGACACGTGCGATGACGGATGCTTTTCGAGGCAAAAGCGGGTCTCCTTTTTTCCAAGAGAGGACAAGTGACTTGTCGGGTTCTTCTAAGGTGATGGAGTGGAAGGCGTAAGGTGACGCGTTGATGAAGAGCGCGTGGGTGGAGAGAAGGGTGCGCACGCGGTTGATTTCTTGTATAGTGAGAGGGTCGAGTGGGTGGTGAGGTGTTTGGGAGGAGTGGTGGCGCGTGGGCTTGGTAAGGGAAATGTCATGGTTGAGACGCGTGGGGTGGAAAGAAGAGGAGAGAGTGGTGGTGGGGTTGGGGAGGTGAGTCCACGTGATGAGAAAGAGAGTAGCTAAACCGATCACAAAGCACAGGAAGCGAAGAAAGCTGAGTGACTCCATGAGTGAGGAGGATAAGGCATAGAGAAGTGCCCAGCTCAATAAATATATCCAAAGATTCCGAGGAATCGTGACAAGTAGCTTCAAATCACCAGCGGAAGATACTGCACGTCCACGTGTGCTATTATTTATTTATTTACTTTTAGGTTATCCAAAATTCAAATATTTAATTTTGCGATGTGAATACAGTAGAAAGTAAAGGCAACTGACTGACTCACATCTCCTACTAAATACAGCCAACCTAGATAGATATTTTAACGCGCATGTGAAAATTACAGTTCGTCTGTTGAAAAAGAAGGTCCAAAATTCAGCGGCTAATATTTAGATGCTAGTATAAGCAAGCATCTTTTAGATTCCTACTTTCTTAACTAGCAGATATTTTGTTTAATATATTTATTTTGAAACGTAATCGATCCATTTTTAGCAGAAAGATATATTGAAACACTACCCCTCCCCTCCCTCTTCTTTCTTTTTATTTATTTTTAATCAGTAACTTCAACTCATAAAAATACGAATATATAAAAGATATGTATATACTGAGAATAGTCTTTTAATTTGAAGATACATACAAAAGTAAATGATGCTCTAAACCATTTTTGTCCCAAAGATCACAAAGGGTATATGTTGCTAGTCTTGTATAGAGTTGTTTGTTTGTAATAATTGTTTTTAACAAATTAAAAAATGAAAAATTTTCCTAATCAATCGCGATAAACACGATCAATGCTTCCTCGATTTGAGGAATAGTGACTACTATAATTTGCAAGTTGCAAATACACCCAATTTTGAAAAATTTAAAAATTACTAAAGGGAAAATTGCTGAACCATTGAAAGAGTTACTCAAGTAAATGGACCTTTAAAGAATGAATTAAGTTTTTAAATCAAATAATAAAATTTAGTTTTCAATCTATGAGCTTTCCATCTTACCCTTCATAAGAAATTATATTTACAACAATGGTATTAAAATGTAATTAATTTACAATAAAGTTCAAATTAATTATTGAAAGACTAAATTACCCTTCATAAAAACTTGATGTTGAGCACCGTCATCAACATCATCATCTCTTATTTTTTCCATTCGTGCTCCCATACAATCCCACTGCTCTCTCTTATCTCTTTCAAACCAAAAACTCAAACTTTATTGCTTTTGAGTTGCAGAGAAGGAGAGAAAAGATGATCTAGATGGTTAATTGATGATTTTAGCTCTAGATGTGGGTTTTATTTAGGTCATGTAATGATATTGGTTGTTGCTATGGTCATGGAGGTAGAAGTTGCTGATAAAGAGGTGGATTTTTGCCGGGTTTTTAGGTAGAATACAAGTGCAGAATCACACCGTGGTTCCTTACTAAAAGAAGTAGAGGAAAGTTGAAGAGCCGTTGATGATGGAGCAAAACCTGAGGTTTTGTATGTTCACATTAGGTATAAAATAATTATTGGAGATGTACAAGAAGGTTCTAGCTAGTTTCTATACTAGTGCTTGTCTTTTCTTTTATCTTGGTTTGTGTTTCTTCAGATTTCAATCTTCTGTTAGTTTTTGTTTTCTCTATGTCGATTTCCGTTTCATGCCCACTCAATTTCATGCCCTTCTATGTTAATGTTTATATATTAATAATACTTGAATGGAATGTTGAACTGATGCTTATATTTGAATGATGTTCAGTATGAGACTTATTGATATAATATATTTGCATTTGAATTTTCATGTTCTCATGTTGATTTCTTACGACTAATATGATTAACGTAGCCTAGTTTGAATAGTTTTAGGATTTAGCACCCTAAGAAAATTATTCTGAAGAATTTGGTGCAAGTGTACTACTTATACTGTAACTGAGGAGGTTGATCTCTTTCTAGATGTTTAGCACTGGGATCACATGTCTGATTCTTAGAAACACATTTATAAGCCATGTATTAGTCTTTTTGCCGCTTTTGGTGGAATTATTTTAGAGAACTTGACTCATACTATTGTTCGTACTAAGCTTAATACGGGGAAAACTGCATTGCCTTTTAAAAGAAATAGGGTATGTGATGTTGCTTCAAAATGAGTAAATTCTTATTGCTTGTTTAGGTTTGGGGTACTAGTTAGTTGTTATGATTGTTGAGATTTTGAGTCTTGTTGTGATGGGTTAGTAGCCGCATACCAAATCATTTGATATTTGATGTCTGGTTTTAGTTGCTTCTTCTGTATTGCATTTTTGTAAATTATATTAGTACTTATGTTCTATGCTTAAGTAAGATTTCACATTTCAGTTTGAGCTTGTTCTAATCACAGAAAAATTGCAAGAATTATGCTCACTGAGAATCCAAAATTTGAAGAAACAAGGTATTCTTGATTATATTTATTTTTGTGCATGGAAATTTAGTAACATATTTGGGTCCATTTATAGCAGAATCTAAACATGCAGGCGACTCAATATTTGTTCGTTGGTTGAATAATTATGTAGGTCATTTTCTCTCTAAGGAGGATGACAAGTTCCTTGAGAAAGTTAGAGCTATAATAAAAGATGAAGAATGTCAAGTTTTGGCTGTAGCAAACACAGATGTTGTTAAGGATGCCATTGCAAATGCTGATAAATTCAGAAAACCCTTTCAAAATTCTAAACTAGATGGAAGTAGTGAAGATGCTAGAGTCAAGAAAAATATGCCTAACCAAATGACGCCAATAACAGAACCAAGCTCAGTAACCTCGCTATGGATAAATCTAGTAAATCTGGAGCGGAAAAGTAAGCCTATGCATATGATTAAGTGGCAAAATAGAATTCTATCACTACTACCATGGTGGTAATACAAATTGACACAATAATTAAGGTTCGTGTTCCTTACATAACTTCAAATTTTCACTTACCTTTAAGACAACGCTATAGTTTATGTTGGCTTGTTGACTGAAGTCAAATTCGTAATTAAATTTGGTACTACTAGATGAATGATGCATTATTCCATCATTTATATATTGTTTAAGTTTTATAAGTGGTTTGATCTTATGGTAAATATTTTAATATAGGTTCGAAGAACTTAGGATGTGTATATCATGCCCGGAGAAAGGTAAGATTATCAGTCTTTTCTTACTTGTCTATCATTTTATATTTTCCCAATTGGTTCCATTAAGAATCCCACCCCCAAACCATTTTGAGACTTATTTTTTTTTATATATAAGGAAGTGAATACAAGTAAACTAGAGTTTCTAATTTTAAGCAATTTCTAATTTCAAGTCATTCTTTTGGTTTCACTTTGAATTTGATAAGTGAATTTATTATTTGATTTTAGTGTAAGTATTTTACCTTTAAGGATTTTGGCCAGGGAGAACATATTATATGGATGGTTTTGTTGAATCCTTGTGTAAATTAACGAGTTTTAGTTGATTTAGTTGCTGGATTTTGTGTTATATTGGTGATGAAAATCTACATGATGCTGTTTCTTTTTCTAGCTAAGAGGTTTTAGGATTATGTTCATAGACTATTAAGCATGTATATTTCTCTATTTTGATTTATTGGATATAAATAATTTTTTCTTCTTTTGTTATAGAGACAATTTTTAAGAGGTTTTTGGAAATTCAAAAATTGAAGACGATGAACCTGGAATCTGAATTGAGGACAACAATTTCATTGATGAAGCAGATATCAAGTACAAAGTTCTATGAAACTGCTGAAGCACATTTTCGCCTTTATATTGATCCCAAATATAACAGATGTTTAATCGTGTCTATTGTGGTGATTAAAATCTGAACTCCACCGGAAATATATGTCAATGTATTTAATAGATGCAAATGTACAAGTTTTTAAGGTGATGATTAGTTTTTTTATAATCATGTGTAAAAGCTTTGATTTTTCTTTATATAAATTTTTGCCTCCTTTATACAAGCTGCACGTGAATGCATTAGAAATGATATGTTTTCTCCATGTTCAGTCCTGACTGACCTTCACAAAATAATATCTCTCCTTCACATAATTTTTTATCCCCTTCACACATCCTGCATGTAAATGCACTAGAAATGATATGTTTTCTCCATGTTCAAGCTTGACTGGCCTTCACAAAATAATATCTATCATTCACATAATTTTTTGTCCCCTTCATATAGCCTGCACGTAAATGCACTAGAAATAACATGTTTTCTCCATGTTCAAGTTTGTTTGGCCTTCACAAAAATAACTCTGCTTCACTTAAATTTTTGTCTCCTTCATATAGCTTATATGTAAATGCATATAGAAAATGAGCACATCATTTGGTGGCCCCTTCACACAGATGACTTCACAAAGGTGCTACAAAATCAATAATTTCAACTTGTACAGGTCAGGCCAGCCTTCATAAAAAAACAACCCTCCTTCACAAAAAAATATGCCTTCTTCACATAGAGGGCTTCATAAAGGGGCTACAAAATCAATAATTTCAACTTGTACAAGAAAGGCCAGCCTTAAAAAAAAAACAACTCTCATTCACAAAAAAATATGCCTTCTTCACATAGAGGGCTTCATAAAGGGGCTACAAAATCAATAATTTCAACTTGTACAGGACAGACCCGCCTTCATAAAGAGCATTACCTCCTTCACAAAAAAAAAATGCCTCCTTCACACAAAGTTGAAAGCTATTGGCTAGAAATGACATGATATAACACTTATATGGACTACGTGTCCTTCACAAAAAACCAACACTCCTTCACAAACATCCTTCACTGTGAGGTCAGGCCAGATTTCACAAATATATATATATATATACCTCCTTCACAAAAAATATGTCTCCTTCACACAAGGTTGAAAATAATTCACTAAAAATGGCATGACTTTACCCTTACATGAACTACGTGTCCTTCACAAAAAAATATATGTCCTTCAGTAAAAACAACACCCCTTCACAACCTTCATATCAATCATTTACATCTTTCACATTTTGGCTAGTCCAACCTTCAGAAAAAGATTTACCTCCTTCACGAAAAAATATGCCTCCTTTATACAAGGTTGAAAACAATTCAGTCGAATGACATGATTTTAACCTTACATGGATTACGTGTCATTCACAAACAAATATATGTACTTCACAAAAAAATCAGCACCCCTTCACAAACATCCTTCATAGCCTTCACATTAATCCTTCACATCCTTCACAATCTAAAAATATCCCTTCACAAAAAAGAACTCCCCCTTCACAAGGTTAAGATAGTGCCATAATGACCCAAAATGGGTTACGATGTTATTAATAACGTACAAACAAACAAATTACTCCCTAAAATCATTTTTTAAAAATTCAAAAATTCGACTTTATCATACTATGTAGTAGTACTTAGTATATGCAAGCGCGCTAATGAAATTAAGCAATTACAACCTATGTCAAGACCTCTTCATAAATGGTTATGGCACTTTCATATTTTTTTTTTGTATTTTTATATTAATACGAATATGTCGAGTGAATATAGACACATATTTCTTGGGATGCTCAGTTACCGTGATACAACATGTAATAGGCTAATTGTAGTGTAATACCTCTTAGTCACATGTGTTCCAATTGAATTATCTCTATCATGTCTAAAAATTTAGCAAAGGATAAGTTAAATGTTGTTTGAAAATAAAGTGGTTATGTAAATTTGAGGCCTAATAGGTCCATAAGATGTACAAAAGTCAATTGTGTGTACAAGATGGAGTCTGAAATTTGGACACCACATTAAATAATATTACAGCTCACCCGCCCATATGCCACCTAACATCCGAAATCAGTAATATCTGCCACGTCATAAGTAGTATAGTGGCTTTATTTCTAAAAGGTATAACAACGACGTTTAGGGCAACGAAATTCAAATATTTTTGCTTAACCGTTGTGCTCATTAATTGTAATTAAACCAGACTCATTACAGTTGTTGGTAGTCGATTGTGACTTTGTCTGAGGTTTAAAGTTTGGGAATCACATACCACTTAGGGCTAAGAACGAACACAGAAGAAACTCTATCTCCGTAATTTCATTCGACTAAAGTCAATGGAGGGATTAAGATCCCGAAGAGGTAAAAACTTTTGGTTTTATGCTTTCAGTTTTCAAAATTGGATGTTCATCTAAGTTATGATGGGTTTAGTAGATTTGTAAATTGGGTGTTCATCTAGGTTAGGATAATAAAATTCAAAAAAGATTTTGCACAATTATTTTGGGCTTTGATTGTAATCAAACTAGAGCAATTACATCGCTTCGAGAAATTTTGATTTTAGTGATAAGTAGGTTAATTTTTCCTAATACTCTGTTAATATCAATACCTTTTGCGAAATTGATGTTTTGGTTTTAAGTAACTATAATGGTAGTATTATAGGTTTCTGTGGATCGTGTTTGCTGTTTAAAAACTTGTTATGAAATATGTACTAGTACTTACTGTGTTACCAATCATAGGTTAGCTATTTTGTATTATTAAATTGGCTTAACCCCATGGAGATCGAATTATCTTAACTTAATGCTACAATTAATGTTGTAGATCAAATATGGAAGAGAATTGTCACTATAAAGTAGACAATTGCTTGAAAACAAATTGATGGTGCAGGACACCCTCAAGAACAAGAGCACCGTATCATGGAACTTCACAATAAAACCAAAGTGAGAGAACAAATTAAGAAAGAATCTGGACAAGAATGGAAGGGTCAAACAAGTGGAAAAAAACATGCAGGAGAAGCCATTGGAGTTACCAAGAGCTGACATCACATAGGACTTGACCAAACTAATAAGAATGTTAATTTTTCTGTTATACCATTTAACGGCTTATTATCTATGTTTGTTTGTTTTTTTTTTTTCAAAACTACCATTTTAGTTTTTAAGTAACTCTATAGGCAATAATGTAGGTTTTTGTCGTTGTTGATTGCAATTTGAAATTTTTTTTTTACCAAACTTGTATTAGTACTTGGTTTATGAATATCCTAGGTAAGCTATTTTGTACTTATGAACATATTAAACCCCATGGAAATTAACATTATATTAAATGGTATGATGCATTTAATTTTATTTATATGTTGTCTTTAACTAGTATTAAATTCTGAAAAATATTTTATATTGATGCATTGCTAAGTTAAATAATAGTATCATATCACATTGTTTATCGAGTAATATTTTGAAACTGGACACCAACCAAGAAATCTTTAAGGCATTGTCAGGCGGTGTCCAGAAATTGGACACTACCCGAGAAGCATATACACACTGTCAGATATTGTAAAAATAAAATATGGCAGTGTCTAAATGCTTCTTAAGTGGTGTCCGGTTTTTGGACACCACCTGAGAGTATTTAGACGCTGTTAGTTTTTTTTTTTAAATTACATTTCAGTGTCTAAACGCTTCTCACGTGGTGTTAAAAAAAATGGACATCATCTGACAAACATTTAGGCACTGCCCATCTATTAAATCATTCATTTCCTATTTGAATTTTACATACTCAGAGGCATGATCATAAGCATTTTTTCCATACAACTAATTACCTAGACATGGACACTCACAAGTATTATTTCAAGCTTTAAAATCCACTTCCAAATACAGTTATATTTCTTTCCAAAAAATAAAACCTATTAATAGATACCATAGTACATTTCAAAAATCAATAAAAATCTACAAAAGTAAATTTACATACAAATAAGTCCAAACAATTATTAAAAAACTATCATAAATTATTAACTTAAAAATTCTGCATGTTATGATGATACACCTACATCTTCATGACTCTCCCCATTGATATGTGAGGACCTTTCCCCATTAACATGTGAGCCTTCATTATCCTCGCCAACTAGTTGTGTAGCGGGGGTAGACATCTCTTCAAAAATCCAACAAGTATACCACAAGTAATATCACAAACAAAACCTTTCTATGAGAACCACCTACATATACTTATTCAACAATTTCAATATTGAGAACTAAAGTACATTGACAAAAGGCAACAACAATAGTTCTCATTTATTCTACACTTAAAATCCAACAAATATACTACGATGAAAATCATAAAAATATAAAACAAAAAAGCTTCTATGAGAACAATAAAAAAATTCAAAAAAAAAAAAAAAATTTAGCAATTTCAATATAACAACTAAACTAAATAGTCTCAATATCAACAACACACTACAAACCAATTCTTCTAAGTATAATCTATTTCATCAAATATTCAAATCCACAAATCATACACCATTAAATAACTACATAAAAACTTTATTAATGCTTCTATATCAAAGAACAATAAACCTCAAAAAAAGAATTATAATATTGAAGACTAATTTTAAAACCCCAATTCCAACATAACACTACAAATCTATTCTTTCATATATGCATTCATTCACCAAATATTCAAATAAACCACTAATACCATATTAACTAACTAAACAAAATCTTAATTACTCATTCTTTAACAACCAACAACAAACCTCAATCACCATTTACAAAATTGCAAACTAAACTCTAAAAACCCAATTCCACCATAAACCCTAGAAATCAATTTGTCATCCAAACTTGTGCTAGATAAGATTAAAAGAAGGAATGATGATGTGATTAAGAATTATACAAACCTTAATATGTAACTTCTAAGCTTGAATGAGATCTTCAATGGAAGGAAGAAAAAGTGATGAAGAAAAATGGTGGAAAGGGATAATCGGGTTTGGGATTGTGGGGTGGTTTTAGGTTTTATGAATACTATTTCTATGGGCATTTTGGTAATCTAGTGATGTAAGTGAGGGTCATTTTGGGTTTTCAACATTCAATTTCATTTCCTTAATTTTCAAATTTATTTTTTAATTAGAAAGGGTATAATGGTCACAAAGGGCCATCGAATGAAAACCAAACTTTCCAAGGATAAAAAACTTAAGTCAAACTTTCATGGTCTATTTACTTAATTAAAACTTTCAAAGTGCTATATGTGAAACTATCCCATTACTAAATATGCCTCCACCATCTATAATGAGTAATGTAAGGAAATTCTGAGATAAAGACTATACACCATATATTTTAAAAATTAGTGGTTGAAAATTATTTTTTACTTTAAACTAGTTTCATGTGTAGAAAAGACTTATGTATATCATGATCACCACTACGTGGATTTCCGTCCGACAAACCATTAATTGACACGTGCATCCAGTGAAGAGAGATAAGCATTTAATAGGAGAGACATGTATTTATCTTTAATGTCAATTATTTAAAAGTAACGAAAATTTTTTTAAAAAAACACCAAAAAAGAGAATATTGGAAGTATAATATTTTCTTTACTTGTTTTTTTTTTTTTAAACAGTATAGTTTAACTAGAATTTAAAATTATCCGGATTCTTTCATTTTGCACTATTTATACAAAATTATACAAACGGAATTTTTTATTTATAGTTGGAATTAAAGAAGAATTTCTTCTCCACATGTGAACACAATAGAAGCTTTAATGGTATTTGATCAGCCCATTTCAACTATTTGGCCCGAAGGGTTTGAAGGATCAAATGTTTCTTTTACATCCCGCTGAAACAATACCTGTGATTTGAGAAAACTTTAAGTTCGAATGCTAATGGTTGAAAACAAGTTGTGGGAAAACTTTAAGTTTGAATGCTAATGGTTGAAAATAAGCTGTGCTGAGTGGCTTAATAAGGAAGTCTGCAATTTGATCCATGGTGTTCAGATATTGTACCTCAAGTAGTCTAGAATGCGCATCTAGTTTAATGTGCTTACTTCGTGAGTGAAAAACTAGATTTTGAAATAATGTTCGTGCACCGTTATTGTCACACAATATATTAGGAACATGAGAGGGTTTGAGACTTATTTTTAAGAGAAGAGATACTACCACAATACTTCTATTGAGAGCTGAGATAATGCTCGTTAATCATCATTTATACTAGAACGAGCAACAAATGCTTCTTTTTGGAGCTCCAAAAGACATGATTCCCTCTAGGAAAGATACAAACCGTCACTTGTGGATTTTCGATCATTTGGGAAGCTAGCCAAATCAGAATTAGTAAAATCTTTTTAGTTGAAGCAAATAAGATGAATGAAAAAAAAACTAAACCAAGATCAATAGTTGGCACTTGTTTTAAAGATATCCAATGTCTATTGGAAGGATGAGATAGGAGTTGGCCGAGCTCATTTACCATGAAACAGATATTATATCAGGTCTTACGTAGATACTGTATAACACCAACAAGATTACTATACCAAATGAGATTAGCAAATGATTCACCATCATGTCGAGATAATTGAGTACCTATTGAGATAGGAATGGAGGATGGTTTATAAAATTGCATATTAACTTGGTTAAGTAAATTTCTAATAGACCCATTCTGATATAAATAGTTCTATATTGTTTCTATATACTTCAAATCCCAAAAATTAATGTAATCTACTAATAAAGTGCAAAATATGCAATATTTATAGTTAATTTCTCCTATAATTGTTGGACTAAATTGATGATTTTGGTACTTAATTGCTTTATTTGATATTTTGTGGATCAAATTATAAATTTAAAAGTTTATGAGTGCTGCATATATAATTTGCCAATTCAAAGTCTACTAAGTCAAAGTTAAAGGATCTGAAGAATCAATTTTTCTTATCAACGATTTGTTTAGTTTATGCTTTTGAGTTTAAAACTTTAAGTTAGATTTTATTGGGAGATATTTGATCTCTCCTGATTTTTTTATTTTTAGTTTTTAGGTTTAAATAATTATTTTCAATATGATGTAAGGGAGCTTAGTTTATATTTCTGAGTTCTTAGGTTATTCATTTTCTATGTACTTAGTTTTTAGAATAAGGTTTAAACTGTGCTCATAGCTAGCTAAACCAATTTAATTTAGTAAAGTCTTCTTTCCAGTTCTATGTGTTGTGAGAATTGCTCTTAATTGTTTATATCTTCAATATTTATAAATTCTCTGTGTTTATTGGTTTTCGTTTGAATATATTAATTTATTGATGGATTAATTAATTAATTAATTAGGTTAGTATATTGGTAGTCAAACGATTAAATACGTAATCGTTTAATTTATTTGACCTAAGTAACAACCAGTGATACGTCGTGCTGTGGAAATTTATAATCATATTTAAATAAGCGCACTTGTTGAATTGTTATGAATTCGGGTATTTCTATTTCTTAATGCGATATTCGGTTGAATCTGTCAGGCGCTTGTTGGGGTTATTGGTAGATCAGGGGCTGATTAGAAGGCGTTTGTCCGGTCAGTCTAAAATCTAAGGAAAGATTAGATTGTTAGGCGCGATGTCAACAACTATAACAGGGTTTATTGAATTGATATAATTTACTTTTAGTTTCAATGATCAACATAGGACTAGTTTGATTGACTTTGCTGGATTGTTTAGTTTATTTGATTTCTATATTTATTTAATTTTAGTTTATTAATTAAACCAAATCTCAAAACCCCTCATTCCATTTGTTCGCTAAACTGATCATTCAAAAGATAAAATCAATTACTGTTCTCTATGGGATCGGCCCTTCTTGCCACTACTACAGTTATTAGCAGAAAATAATTATTTTATTTTTGAGGAATTTGACACACGTCATCTACCAAGTGTCTTGTATTTTTGAAGTCTCATTGAAGAATGAGTATCTCGAAGCTTATTATACTAAGTACGTGGTACCCGTCAAGGTTCATATAAAGCTTTTGGTAGATTACAAATATAAGTGAGGTTATTAAATATCTTATGCTGTTAATTTCCTTCTTGGGCAATTTAAGGTAAAGGAGTGTCTGGTACATCCATTAATAGCATTGTCATGGTGCATCTGCTACATTTTTAATTGTTAAAGCATTCAAGTCAAAGCGGTGATCTACCCGAAATGTCTTGAAGTGTCACCCGAAATGTCTTGAATTTGACACTTCGCTGATTAGTTGTTTTTTTATTTTTTTTTTATTTTTTAATGATCCTTGTTTATTGAGCCTTATCTGTTTATATAATATAAGAGTACTATATAAACTCCCATATTTTTAAGCCCTTTTTTAATCCAGCTGTCGAAGACCTATGATTATTTTTTTTCTAATAAGCCGTGAATTTTAATTATTTTATTTTGCTATCATAATTTTTATATTATAAAATGTAATTGAAAGTACATACGATTTATTTATTTACAGATAAATAATTTTTGTTGATTTTTTATATAATTTTGAAACGAATATTATAAATTACATTTTTATATAATTAGACCATTTAACCAAGTATATTGTGTATTTGGATGGAGCTTAAATTTAAAAAATTCACAAAATCACTACATAACTCAAATCTCGAACAGTTTAATATTTTAAAAAGGAAAATAAAATACTTAGTAAGAAAAAAACATGTCTATAAATTTTCCTTCAAAATAAGCTCACATATATTATGAGTAGAGTTCTAAATTAGTAGAGTTCTAAATTAGACAATCTTGGTGTAGGAATAATAATCAAAGGATTGAGTTTCTTAATAACCAATCCAAATTTGTCGGATAACTCCAATTCCATATTAGGTAATGTCCACTCAAACGACTGCAACAAAGACGCTAATAAAAACTTCACCATCCTGTCGCCTAATGGAACTCCCGGACAAATCCTTCTTCCACAGCCAAAAGGCATATACTGAAAATTATTGCCCAAATAATCAAACTTATCCATATCATCAAGAAACCTTTGGGGGCGAAATTCCAACGGACGATCCCACAGCTGAGGATCTCTATGGATGGCCCAAATATTAAGGAAGACTCTCGTACCTTTAGGCACTGTATACCCGCCAACAACGGCAGTCTGGCTTGGACAACGAGGCACCAATAGAGGCAAGGCCGGATGCAAACGCAACGTCTCCTTCACCACAGCATCCAAGTATTGTAATTTCGACACATGATTTTCTTCAACAATATTGTCTGATCCCACAACTTCATTCAATTCTTCTTGAACCTTATTCATTACGTCTGGATTCTTCATCAATTCTGCCATTGTCCATTCTACCACTGTTGTTGTGGTGTCACTCCCACCTGTTATTACATCCTGTAACCGAAACATTTGTAAGAATAAAATATATATATATATATATATAAATAAATAAAAATAAACTAATCCATACGAAAATAACGGCTTTAAGCTGATCCATGGTGAACGACGTCGTACTATCGTGAAGCTCCAAAAGAATCTGTAAGAAATCCCTTTTGCCATAACTATTGACCTCCACTAGTTCCTTCATATTCTTATGTCTATGAATGGCTTTATCAATAATCTTTTCAAACGCGAACTTAATTTCCTCAGACCGTTTTGCTAGACCTTGCAAATCAAACCTCCCAAGAGCCGGAAAAAGATCCGAAACATTCGGAGCTCCCATTAAATACATGAGATCCGCTAATAAAGCTCGACACTCAGTTCCTCCATCGACTTCAACCGTCGAGCCCCACAACAAGTTCTGAATAACACTGATGGAAGCCGAACTCGCCAATTCACCTATATCGATCCTCTCGCCGCACCTGTTATAAACACTTGTGATGAGTCTTCTAATTTCTTGCTTTCTGAGAGCGTAGCTGGCGTCGAGGCTCGATTTACTCATCATATTGTTGACGAACAATCTGCGAGTGTTTTTCCAGTCGGGACCATACGGGCTAAATGCGATGTCTTTACAACCGTATGAAGCGATCGCGGCTGTGATTGGTGGGTCACGGTTTGCGAATATCGTGTCTTGGTCACGTGAGATTTCTTTGACGAGTGATGGCGAGCTTATCACTACGCATAATTTGGTCCCGAGCCAGAACTTGTAGATTGGACCGTGGATTTGAGCTAGTTCTGTGAATGTTTTGTGAAGGTGTGTACCGAGAAATGGTATGTAGCCGATTATTGGGAAGCCACGTGGACCTGGAGGCAGAGGAGGAGATGCTCTGTTTGCTTTCCATTTTTGGAAGAGAAACCAGCTTATTATAGTAGTAACTATTGCAACAATGTAACTCATAATTGCAACTTCCATTAAGTTATCAATGGTTTGGACTCTTGAGATTTGGAGAAAATGGAAGCTTGTTGTTGTTTTCCACTAGGAAGGGATATAAAATGCCGGTAAGCTAGCATGCCGGTTGGGCAATTGATTTTTTTTTAATAGATTTTTATTATATTTCTTGTAATTATTAAGCTAGCAGCAACTTATCTGCAAACGTACGTTTCTTATCTTATTCTGTCAAGTTGTGTTTGTTTTGTTGTTATGGGCTGATTTTATCTCTCAAATTATCAAAGATTTTTCTTTGCTAGATTTGGAAATGGCTTGAACCTCACCACAATATCCATTATCAGATCTTGGTTGGTTTATGATAGGATTGAATTATAAAAAATCCTAAACTATTTGATTTGTAGAAATTCTTTTTGAAAGGAATTTTTATTTTGATTTTTGGATCTATTTTTTATTTGTTAGTTTTTCTAATTCGAGGGAATTTCTTTTACCTATTGTTATAGTTTGTTTTTTCTTATAACTATTAGAAAAATGTGATTTGTGATCACTATAAATAGAAGTGTCTCATAAAGAAAAAAAATCCAGTTCTAAAGAGAATTACACATTGTGAGTGTGGAAAACACATTCGTGAGTTAGGGGTTTTTAGTTTGGGTGCTTTGGGTTGTGATATTTGAGTGTAGCCTTTTGTGGCTATTTTGTGTGATATATTGTAATCCCTTTGATTATTATAGTGGATTGTTATTCTCTTCCTTCGTGGAGTAGACACATCGCCGAACCACGTTAAATCTCTTGCGCCTCTTTCTACTTTCCATACTTTGTTGTTATGTTTCTATTCTATTTGGTGTTATTCTGTCTCCTCTATCCCTAACAAACTGGTATTAGATCATAAGTTGGGATTAGTCATTGCGTCAACATCATCAACAAATTTCGATATTGAGAAGTTCGATCAAAACATGAGTTTCGCGATGTGGAAAGTCAAGATGAAAGCGTTTCTGGCACATCATGGATTGCAGAAGGCGCTTTTGAAGCAAGAAGAATTTCCCAAATCGTGGGATGAAGAGAATATGGTGGAGATAGATGAGAGAACATTATCCACAATCCAATTATGTCTGTCCAATAAGGTTCTGAGAGAGGGTATCGATCAGAATACTGCAAAAGGATTATGAGATAGATTGGAGGCTCTATATATCATTAAGAATCTCACTACAAAATTGATCGCCAAGCATCGTTTATAAACCCTATCGATGGCAATAGGTACGTCGATCAAGTCTCATATTGATGAATTCTCTTCATTGTAATGGATCTATCTAACATGGACATTAAGTATGAAGATGAAGATCAAGCCCTCATGTTACTTCATTCTCTACCTCCTTCTTTCAAAAACTTTCGAAAGATGTTGATCTATAGTAATACTTCTCTAAAGTTGGAAGACATCAAATCGGCGCTTCACTCGAAGGAGTTATTTGATAATCAGATGTCCAAAAACCGAGCAGATAATCCTGCTAAAGGTTTAGTGGTTAGAGGAAGACCTGAATCTAGAGAATCTGGTAAAAATCGCTCTAGATCAAAATCAAAGTCCAAGTATGTGGTTTGCCATTATTGTAAGAAGAAAGGGCACGTCAAAAAGGATTATTGGACTCTTCAGAAAAAGAATAAAAAAAATAGTCAACAATCAGAGCAACCTCCAGAAGCCAGTGTTGTGCAAGATAAGGAAGAAGACTGCGATGTCTACACATTCATTGATGATAATACTAAATCTGATTAAGGGTGGACTCTTGATTCTACATGCTCATTCCATATCTACCGGCATAGAGAATGGTTCACTTTTTTTTGAGGAATTTGAAAGAGGTGTT
Organism: Cardiospermum halicacabum; assembly: GCA_031304145.1. Lineage (NCBI taxonomy): Eukaryota > Viridiplantae > Streptophyta > Magnoliopsida > Sapindales > Sapindaceae > Cardiospermum > Cardiospermum halicacabum. The sequence continues at coordinate 13,395,764 of CM062393.1, forward strand.
GTGTTAATGGGCAACGACCAACCTTATAAAGTTACTGGTATTGGTTCTGTGAAGATTAGGATGCATGGTGATGTGATCCGAATATTAGTAGACGTTCGGTATGTTCCTGATATTAAGAAAAACCTTATCTCATTATCTGCTTTAGATGATACTGATTGTAAATTCACTGGTGAAGGTGAAGTTCTGAAGGTTAGTAAATGTGTGCTTGTAGTTACGAAGGCAAAGAAATTTGGTAGGCTGTATTATCTAATGCGGTCTACTATTATGGGTTCCGCCTCTGTTTCTTCTGCATCAAGCGAAACAGATATTACAAAGTTGGGGCATATGAGACTTGGACATATGAGTCAGAAATGCATGGCAATGCTGAGTAAGAGGGGTCTTTTGGGTGATCAGAATATATCCAATTTGGAATTTTGTGAGCATTATGTCTTCGGCAAACAGAAATGAGTCAGCTTCAACACTAGAATACACAAAACTAAAGGTACGTTGGATTATATTCACTCTGATCTTTGGGGACCATCACGTGTTGCATCAAAAGGTGGTTCTAGTTACATAATGACATTGATTGATGATTTTGCAAGAAAAGTCTGGGTCTATTTCTTGAATAATAAAACTGAAACTTTTGAGACATTCAGAGATTGGAAGACATTAGTTGCAAAGCAAACTGGAAAGAAAGTAAAGTGCTTGAGAACTGATAATGGGTTGGAGTTCTGTAGTGGGGAATGTAATTCATTCTACAAAAAAGAAGACATAGTAAGACATCTCACAGTTAATGGGACACCCAACAGAATGCCGTAGCCAAACGCATGAATAAAACCCTTTTGAAAAAGGTTCATTGTCTGCTGAGTAATTCTGAATTGATACAAGATTTTTGGGCAGAGGCTGCTGCGACAGCTTATTACTTGGTGAATCGTTCTCCATCCGCATCAATTGTGTGTAAGACTCTTGAAGAGGTATGGTCTGATAAACCTGCTAATTATTCTGAATTGTAGATATTTGGATGTACTGTCTATGTTCATTCGAACAATGAAAAGTTAGAACCTAGGTCAAAGAATGACATATTTTTGGGTTATCCGAATGATGTGAAAGGATACAAATTGGCTTACTGATCCAAAGACACCAAAATCCATAATTAGCAGAAATTGCATCTTTGATGAGAATAGCATGCTTCATCCAAAGAAGGAAAGTGTTAGGTCTAACACTAAGATGGAGAGTTCTGAGAAGGAAAACAAAGAGATGCAAGTAGGTATTAAGGTGGAGTCTCCATTCGAAAATCATGAAAAGCCAAATGAGATAGAGATTGAAACCATTGCCAGAGGAAGGCCCCTAAGAGAGAGACGAATGTCTTCGAGATTTGATGATTATGTTACCATAGCTTGTGTCGCTGCACAAGAAATCGAAGGATCTGATGACCCAGTCACATATAATGAAGCCATCTCGAGTAATGATTCTGGTCAATGGTTGGTGGCTATGAAGAGGTGGAGTCTCTTCACAAAAATAAAAATTGGGAACTAGTAAAGCCTCTATTGAAAAGAAGATCGTTGGATGTAGATGAGTCTACAAGAAAAAGGAAGGCATACCTGGGGTCGAGAAAGTAAGATACAAGACATGTTTGGTTGCAAAGGGCTATAGTCAGGTGCAAGGTATTTATTTCAATGATGTTTTTTCACCTGTTGTTAAACATAGCTCTATTCGTGCTTTGCTTAGTTTAGTTGCTATTCATGATCTCGAGTTAGAGCAACTAGATGTGAAGACTGCGTTTTTACATGGTGAACTTGAAGAAACCATATACATGTCTTAACCAGAAGGTTTTGAAGTTGAAGGAAAAGAAGACCATGTTTGTTTACTCAAGAAGCCATTATATGTCTTAAAGCAGTAACCTCGACAATGGTATAAGAAGTTCCACTCGTTTATGATAGTGCATAGTTTCACAAGGAGTCATTCTGATAGCTGTATTTACTTCAAAAGGTTATCTGATGATTCATATATCTATCTACTCTTATATGTCGATGACATGTTAATTGCTGCCAAGAATAAGTCTGAGATCAACAATTTGAAGAATCAGTTGAATGGTGAGTTTGAGATGAAAGATCTAGGAGGAGCAAAGAAAATTCTGGGAATGGAGATTAAGAGAGATAGAGCTGCCGGTAAACTTTACTTAACTCAAAGAAGTTTCATAGAGAAAGTAATAGAGCGTTTTGGGATGAAAGATGCAAAACCGGTAAGTACTCCATTAGCTTCTCATTTTAAGCTTTCTGCTTTTTTGTCACCAAAAACTGATAAGGACATAGAATATATGTCACAAGTTCCCTACTCTAATGCTGTTAGTAGTATCATGTATGCAATATTGTGTACTCATCCCGATATTGCACATGCAGTTAGTTTAGTTAGCCGTTATATGACTAATCCTGGAAAAAAATATTGGCAAGCTGTAAAGTGGATATTAAGATATTTGAAGGGTACTACTCATGTTTCCTTGGAGTTTGGTAAAGACAAAGGGAATATTGTTGGTTATGTTGATTTTGACTATGCCAGTGATCTTGACAAAAGAAGATCGATTACTGGATATGTTTTTACTCTTGGAGGTTGTGCAATTAGTTGGAAGGCTACCTTACAAGCGACTGTTGCATTGTCAACAACAGAAGCTGAGTATATGGCCATGGTTGAGGCTGTAAATGACGCAATTTGGTTGAGAGGATTGGTTGGTGAACTCAGCGAAGATTTGCAGGTGACGGTAGTCCATTGTGACAATCAGAGTGCGATTCATCTAGCAAAGGATCAGATGTTCCATGAACGCATTAAGCACATAGACATCAAGTACCACTTTGTTCGAGATGTGATTTCTGAAGGTAATATTACGGTTCAGAAAATTGGTATTGAAAACAACCTTGCTGATATGATGACCAAGTCCTTATCTATAATCAAGTTCAAGCATTGTTTGAGCTTGATTGGAATTTATGATTGTTAAGATTCCCTTACGGGATACAAGGAAGAGGAAGACAATTCGAAGTTTTTTTTATGGGTCAAGGTGAAGATATAATTGATAGTGATCAAAGAAAGAAGATTCAGAAAAGTGTAGGTGATTCAAGTCAAGGTGGAGATTTCTTAGGATGCCTTGAATCATAAGAAATACTAAACTACTTGACTCACTAGGAATCCTTTTTGGAAGGAATTTTTATTTTGGTTTTTGGATCTATTTCCTATTTACTAGTTTCCTAATTTGAGGGGATTTATTTTTCCCAATTGTTATGATTTGTTTTTCCTTATAACTATTAGGAAAGTGGGATTTGTGTCACTATAAATAGAGGTGTCTCATCAAGAAGAAAGCATCGAGTTCTAAGGAGAATTACAAATTGTGAGTGTGGGAAACTCATTCATGAGTTAGGGGTTTTTAGTTTGGGTGCTTTGGGTTGTGAGATTTGAGTGTAGCCTTTTGTGGCTATTTTGTGTGATATCTTGTAATCCCTTTGGTCATTATAGTAAATTGTTAGTCTATTCCATCGTGGAGTAGGCACATCGCCGAACCATGTTAAATCTCTTGTGTCTCTTTCTACTTTCCATATTTTGTTGTTCTGTTTCTACTCTTGTTGGTGCTATTCTGTCTCCTCTATCCCTAACCGTTTATGAGTTGAGGGATGTGGTTTTGCTTTCATTTAGTGTGTTTAAGGGTAAATGGATAGATTAGCCGTTAGGATACTGAGTTTAAGTAGAAAATAATGGTTGAATTAGTGTTAAAAAATAGAAAATAATGGTTGAATTAGTGTTAAAAAATAATTGTTGGGTTGAAGGAAACAAAATATTAAAAATAAAAAATATACAAAATAGTTTTAAATTATTGGTGCTAAATTAGAAATTATTTATTCAAAAGATAGTTAAATTGATAAAATTTTCAAATTGTTTTAAAAAATGTACTATGAAGGTATTATGTATTTGATATTAACTTTTCAATTAGCAATTTGGAAATTTAGTTATTTGATGGTAATTTTTTGGATTAACTATTAATTTTTCAACTAGTGATTATAAAATAATTATTTGAAATATTAATTCAAAAATAACTAAAAATAAAAATAAAAAATTCCTATTAGATCGTCTTAATATTATTACTTAAATATAATACTCTATATTTATTTAGGGATAGTGATTATTTAGGCACTCTGAATTGTAATAGTCATTCACTTAAATCCTCGAGGTTTGCGAGATTATCAATGGTATGCATCATGATCATGCTATAATATATTGTGATAGTTTAAGTCGATACATTTAGCAAAGGGTTAATTTCATCATGAGAGGACTAAATATATTGATATTCAATATCATTTTCTGAAAAATTAGAAGAGAATTAGGATAAAAAAAGTAGGAACCATTGATAATCCTACTGATATATTCGCCAAACTAGTTCCACAAACAAGTTCTAATATTGTTTGGACTTACTAAATATCTCAAGCGGTTAATTTCCTTCTTTGAGAATATGAGGTTTAAGAGTATTTAGTACATCCATTATTGGTATCGTCATAGTGCATTTAGTACATTTTTTTTTTATTTTAAAAATCATTCAAGTGAAAGTGGATATCTATTCGCAATGCCTTGAATCTCACACTTCACTGATTAGATTTTCTGTATAGTTCTTATTTATCGGACCTGATTTATTTATGTAATATAAGAATACTATATAAACTTCTATATTTTTAACCTAACGCTGAAGACTTATAATGTTGTATTCTATATTTTCTAATAAAATCTGTCTTTTGTCGTGTTGATAATCAACCATGTAAATTCTATGTATTTTTATTAGGTTAGTTCGTCACCATATTTCTTATATCGCTATCATGGAAATAATTCAAATTACTAAATGATTTATTTTTTAATTTTCTATACACCCCTAAAACCCACATAAATCACACCTTTTTTTTAATATTAGACCATTTAACACAATATATGGATGGAAATCTTTGATTAAAAGAAATTCACACCCCCACTGTATAAATATAGGAAAAACAAACCACAACAGTTTAATATTTTAAGAAGGAAAATAAAATACTTAAATAAGTACACTGTTTGTTTCACCTAAAACATGTCTAAATGTTCAATTGAGATGAGCTCATATATTATGAGTAGAGTTCCAAATTAGATAGTTTTGGTTTAGGAATAATAATCAAAGGATTGAGTTTCTTAATCACCAATCCAAATCTATCGCATAACTCCAATTCTATATCATTGGGTAATATCCATTCAAACGACTGCAATAGAGACGCCAAAGAAAACTTCACCATCCTCTCAGCTAATGGAATTCCTGGACAAATCCTTCTTCCACAGCCAAAAGGCATATAGTGCAAATTATTGCCCAAATAATCAAATTTATCCATATCATCAAGAAACCTCTGGGGCCGAAATTCCAACGGATGCTCCCAGAACTGAGGATCTCTATGGATGGCCCAAATATTCAGGAAGACTCTCGCACCTTTAGGTACTGTATACCCGCCAACAACGGCAGTCTGGCTTGGACAACGAGGCACTAATAAAGGCACGGCCGGATGCAAACGCAACGTCTCCTTCACTACAGCATCCAAGTATTGTAATTTCGACAAATGATTTTCTTCAACAATATTGTCTGATCCCACAACTTCATTCAATTCTTCTTGGACCTTATTCATTACATCTGGATTCTTCATCAATTCTGCCATGGTCCATTCTACCACTGTTGTTGTGGTGTCATTCCCACCTATTATTAGGTCCTGTAACCAAAACATTTATAAAAATATATACCATAATATAAATAAAAAAAGAATTTAATATAGATAATCCATACGAAAATGACGGCTTTAAGATGATCCATGGTGAACGACGTCGTACTATCGTGAAGCTCCAAAAGAATCTGTAGGAAATTCTTTTTGCCATAACTATTGACCTCCACTGGTTCCTTCACATTCTTATGTCTATGAATGGCTTTATCAATAATCTTTTCAAACGCGAACCTAATTTCCTCGGACCGTTTTGCTAGACCTTGCAAATCAAACCTCCCAAGAGCCGGAAAAAGATCCGAAACATTCGGAGCTCCCATTAAGTACATGAGATCCACTAATAAAGCTCGAGACTCTTTATTGACATCAGTTTCTCCATCGACTTCAACAGTTGAGCCCCACAACAAGTTCTGCATCACACTGATGGAACCTGAACTCGCCAATTCGCCGAAATCGATCCTCTCGCCGCTTCTGTTATAAACACTTGTGATGAGTCTCCTAATCTCTTGCTTCCTGAGAGCGTAGCTGGCGTCGAGGCTCGATTTGCTCATCATATTGTTGACGAACAATCTGCGAGTGTTTTTCCAGTCGGGACCGTACGGGCTAAATGCGATGTCTTTGCAACCGTATGAAGCGATCGCGGCGGTGATTGGCGGGTCACGGTTTGCGAATATCGTGTCTTGGTCACGTGAGATTTCTTTGACGAGTGATGGTGAGCTTATCACTACGCATAATTTGGTTCCGAGCCAGAACTTGTAGATTGGACCGTGGATTTGAGCTAGTTCTGTGAACGTTTTGTGAAGGTGTGTACCGAGAAATGGTATGTAGCCGATTATTGGGAAGCCACGTGGACCTGGAGGCAGAGGAGCTGATGCTCTGTTTGCTTTCCATTTTTGGAACAGAGTCCAGCTTATTATAGTAGTAACTATTGCAACAATGTAACTCATAATTGCAATGTCCATTAAGTTTACAATGGTTTGGACTCTTGAGATTTGGAGAAAATGGAAGCTTGTTGTTGTTTTCCACTACGAAGGGAGATAAAATGTCGGTTGGGCAATGGAGTTCATTGATTTTTTATTTTCTTTAAATAGATTTTCATTATATTTCTTGTAATTATTAAGCTAGCAGCAAACCATTTGCAACCGTATGTTTCTTATCTTATTCTATCAAGTTGTGCTTGTGTCTGGTAGGTAGTGGCTGATTTTTATCTTCCAAATTATCAAAGATTTTTCTTGTCTAGCTATCCGACATATTGCTGCGAGTTGGATTTGGAAGATGGCTTGATCCCCACCTCTTTATCCATTATCAGATCTGGGTTGGTTTATGAGCAGGGACGTAGTATGCTAGAAATTTTTTCGAAAATTTTGATTGAGTTTTTTTTTTTTTATATAATATCCCACTAATTTAATTCACACCTGTATCAATCCATTTAAAAAAAAAAAAAAAAAAAAAAAAAAACCAAATTCATATATAACATAACATTTTCAACATCATAACATCACAAACATCTATATATTTATATAAAGGAGAACTCTCAACGGGTCCCACAAAATGACGTGGCAGCCTTGAGAGTTCTCCGTTGGGTTGAAAAATATCAAAATTGACATGTTTTGATATTTGAAGACTTTTAGCGAATAAAATGATGACATATGTATTTGCATTTTCTTTCTTTTTTAATTTTACTCTTCCATTAATTTTTGAAACTCTTCATTTCGTTTTCCACCTTTAAAATTGATTACAATCTCTCTTTCTTGTAATTGGTAGTTTAAAGCATGGTAAATACGCATTATTTCTTATTTCCATTTCTACATCTATTTCTCTTCCTCTTCCTATATCAACCACCAAACTAAAATTATATAAATAGAGACTACTCTCACTCAATCTTCACACACATTCTCATCTCCTCAAATCCCACAAATTTAATTTTAAATAACGTAGTCTCATCCGATCGATAGGATCAATCTTAGGAGCGAGAGAGCTAGCTTGCTTCTATCTCACCACCAATTATACAAATGAAGACATAGACAAATTGGGTTGGTTGAACTTTGTCCGTATCTTGAGAAATGGTTAGAGTGGTAATTGCGAGTTGGAAAGAGCAGAGTTTGAAAGTTTAATGGTGGTGGCGTAGACATCGAGAGAATTAAAAGAAGTATGAAGCAATTCACATGTTATGGAATGAAAAAGAAGGTGACATATTTTGTTTTGTTAAGATATATATTTTTTTAATGTACCAAGTTATTATATTTCTTTTTATTTTCTATTATGTTTCGTTTTTTTTTTTTTAATAATAACATTGTTGTATTCATTTCGTCCCTATTTGGTTAAATTTCAAAGTATTTTTATATTAATATATATATATAGTATCATGTATTTAATTTAATGTATTTATTAATTGTAATATAAATTTAGTTTTATTATTTATATAGATGTAAATAAGTGTAATTTAAAATAAAAAATAAATTATATTATATGAGATATTATTGAATGTTATATGTATATTAACATAATTGTTAATAAATATTTAATAAAATAATATAATTTTATATGAATAATCATGAAAAAACCCAAATAATTTGAATAATTATAAAATTAAGATTATAATTTTAAGGTATTGAAAATAATAGGTGATGAAATAAAACTATCGGATATAGATTTTTTTTTTCTTTCTACTTGCAAATTACTGTATTGAAATATTTGATATATATATATATTTATATGAATTATTTTTAAAAAATTATGCTATACGAGTTTTATATGGTATCTTAAAAATGAACGCTCTATTTTCAACCTCAAAAGGCAAACAAAATAATTAATTGTTCTATCTTCCAAAAACTTTATTACAATTTATAATTATTAAATTAATTATACCATATTTTAATAGTTATAATTATAAAAATTAATTAAATCATAAAATATGTTTCTTAGTATCCATTATAATCATAGTTTATTAAAATTTATTATAATTATAATTTAATTTTTTCATTATAATTTAATATTATTAAATTAATTGTTCAAAATTATATTCTAAAACCTTTAAATTATATATATATAATATATATATATATATATATATATTAAGTTACTAGAATATAATGATTATTTCATCATTCAAATAGTATTTATATATACGAATAACATATTATTTCATACACATACATGTATATATACACATTGAATTAAATATATTAATATTCATTTAAATTAATTATTAAGAATTTATTTATTAGTTTCTATTTTTTAAAATTAATTTTTAATAATAAAATGCTGTGAATTAATATTAAAAAAAATTGAATCTTTAATTCTTTTCAAATTTTTCTATAAATATTTATTTATGTTTATTAATTTAATGGTATACTTATTAATATAATTACGTGTTTATATGAAATAATTTAATAAATATAACAATAATAAATGAAACTCTTATCACTCATCAGTTTTTATCTTATAAATATATTAAAGTGACATTAAACATTTAAATAGATCAGTTTCATATATTAAGACATTAAAATACATTTAGAAGGTATGTTATGAATTAGGTGTATATATAAAGAGTTTATTTTTTCATTTTATTTTTTTATATTATAAAAAACAATTCTCTCACATCAAAGTTATCCATCTCCACTATTTCTTTCTTTTACTGATTTGTTAATTGTTATTTTCTTTAAGGTTTGTTTATAATTATTATTATTATTATTATTTCAATAATTTTTTCTTTTTACTAATTGATAGTCATGTATTTACTTATTTCGAAATTATTAATATATATATTTGTTTTATTTATTTTTTTATACTTTGGTTAGTTTTGACTATATATATATTTTTTATTAATGTTTATCAAAATAAAATTTATATATATATATATATATAAAATGAGAAGAGAGAAAAATGTATCAAATAAATAAATAAATAAATAAATAAATATATATATATATATAGAGAGATTAACTTTCTCACCTCTCATTGAAATAACTTTCTCATTAGATACAAACCCTTTTATATATATATATATATATATATATATATATATATATATATATTAAATCTTTGTTTGAACACCCAAAAATTTAATATATATATGTGTGGTAAGGTCCACGTTTTATTAAATAATAAAATAATTCTATTTAATTATTTTTTATTAATTAAATACTTACTCTAACTTTTTTACTGAAAAAGATGCTTAAAAATAAAACTGACATTAATAATAAAGAAAATATTTATGGACTAATTAAAATGGGGTGAATTAATTTAATTTAATAATAAAAATACAATAAAAATTCTTAAAAAGACATTAATTAAAATATTAAAATTAATCACATTAAAATATCTTCTAATTTTTTTTATGTTTATCTATAAATTTAACCACCATTTAATCTTGAAAATATCAATCGGGGTAAACAAGTAGTTGTATAAAAATGTCGAAGTTGCTTGATAATTAAAATATATAAATAGTAAAAGATGTGAATGGAGAACAATATAAATGGTTAGTTTGAAATTTAAATTGAAATGATTGAAAAAATAGAAATTGATAAAAATTGTTAAAAAAAATTACTCAAATAACTTTTAGTGAATAATGCCCTAATCATGTTGACAAAATGAAATTAGTAAACAATCTAAAATAACTTTTATTTCCATGATCTATTAATAAATGAGTTCGAATTAAAAATACATATTTCTTAATAATATAATTAAGCTCTACTTAATTTATAAACAAAATAAATTTAAATTAACAAAGAACTTTTAATTGTTATGTAGCTTAAATCAAAAAAGTAATATTTAATTTTATTTTATTTTAATTTTTTTTCAAAGGTTGTTTTTTTTTATAAGTTTATAACCTGATTTTTTTTACTAAGTTAAATAAATTAAAATTAATGTATAAATAAAGTTGTATACAAATATTACACATATTTTGAAGTAATTGTAAAATTTAATGTTATATATATCGGCAAATAAAATAATTGTAAAATTGAAAAATTATAATAATATTTTATCAATTGAAATTTAATTATAATTTTGTATACTTATAAAAATTTGTATTATATTCAATTTAATATAAATGAATATATTATAAGTTTAATTATTATCTTATGAAATTATATATTTTCAAGTATTTAAAAGTTAAATATAATTTATGATTAATATTAATATAATTTTTTAAATATAAATAAAAAATTATATTCTCGCGCAAAGCGCGAGCAATTTTACTAGTATCAATATAAAATAAGTAATTTAATATATTCAATAGAAACATACTTGGTACATTTAATACCTTACTAAATAAGTTGAATTCTTCGATTTTTCAAGATATCATACTTATTGATGATGACTTCCGAATCAATAGCTTCTGTAATATCTCTTTCAATGTAAGTAACCATTAAGTTTGTAAGAAATTCAATTTCCATCTTATTCCGAAGTGACATTTTGATAAGTTTCATAGCTGAAAATGCTCATTCCGTTGTTGCAATAGAAACGGTAAGAGTCAAAACTAAACGAATCAATCTGTAACAAATTGAATAAACATGTTAAATAAGTTTTTAAATATAAGGAATAAAGAAAATAAATATTTACCTGTCGACTAAAAAATAGTGAATTGACTTTTTTGTTTGAACAAGTACTTGCAGCAATTTTGAAAGAGACGAAATGTCATCAAACTTGAAATGCTCCAATTGCCTTCTCAATTCTTCTAACTCATCACCCATAAAGTCTTCAGGATAGAACTCCTTAGCAAGAATGTAAATATCATCCACTTTAAATGATTTAAATCCATCACAAGGATTTAAAGCCTCACTTAATGAAAGAAGATTCATTGCTTCATTTGAAAACCTAGTCTCCAACTCCACTGTTTGAAAGTCTATTACAGCGTTAAATATATTATAATGATAATGATGCTCCACTGTAATATTGTTCTTCTGTTGACAAGAACGCCTTGCACCTTCCATATAACGTCCATTCCTATTAGGCACATCAATATTATACTTCTGACAAAAAGATTCAACACTTGCCAAAAAGTCATCCCAATGATCTCTTAACTCCTGCAACAATTGCTTAGTACTTGACACTAAAGACAATGCATTTATAATATCTTGAGATTTCACTTGTAATGCTTGACATAACATGTCTGAAATTCCTAAAACTCTATAAAGCAGTAGTAAGATGAAAACAAAATCAAATTTCTTCATCTCTTTATATGCACCTTTTGCCTCACCTCGAATGTTGGAATTCAATCCATTTTCAATGAGTTCTTCAAGAAAGTTACAAGTTGAACCAAACATATCAATCACACTTTTAATGGATTTAAAATGTGAACTCCAACGAGTTGGTCCAGGATGTTGCAAAGTCCAAACTTGATTAGCTCCTACACCAGTTCTAAGCTCCCCTTTAGCAATCATTTCCATTGTTTCATCCTTATGAATTGTTTTCAATCTAGAGCAACGCTTAGGAGAAGCTTGGACAAAGTTTACAATGGAGCTTAAATGAGAAAAGAATAGCCACACATCATGTACCTCTTTGGATGCTGCAACTAGAGCAAGTTGAAGTCGATGAGCAAAACAATGAATGTAATATGCATAAGGACAATCTTTAAGAAATAGTGCTTGCCATCCTTTCCATTCACCTCTCATGTTACTAGCTCCATCATAATCTTGACCTCGTAAATTTTCAACCAAGAGATTGTATCGACTTAGAATTGTACATATCTCCCTTTTCAAGGTAGAAGCATTCGTGTCATCAACAGAAACAACTTCAAAAAATCTTTCTCGAATGAAACCATCTCGATCAACATATCTCAAAATTATAGCCATTTGTTCTTTGCTAGATTCATCAGTTGCTTCATCAACAAGAATGCAAAATTTAGCATTACCAATTTCTTCACTAATCTTTTCACGGACTGTATCAGCTACGATCTTCAACAACTTTTGTTGAATTGTGGGAGATGCATATTTAGCATTTTGAGAAGCATTATCTAAGACAATCTCCCCAATGTCCTTGTTCATTCTTGCTTGCAACTTTACCATCTCAATGAAATTTCCACGATTAGTAGAGCTTGAAGATTCATCATTACCCCTAAAAGCACATCCTTGCATAGCCAACCATTTCACAGTCTCAATGGAAGTCTTGAGTAACAATCGATTTTGCTTCACCATTTGAGAGGTTTGTTTGATTATCCTTCTATCAATGTGTTGAGATGGATTTTTGAGTTGCTCACACTTTTGCATGGCTATTTGATGAAGTGAGTTGTGATCTCCATTTGCATGTTTTACAAACACAATTCTCACCATTCACCCTTTTCCAATTTCTAAACCCGTCCACGGTAAATGTGTGATACCTACAAGTTGGATTGTCAAAAAGATAACACGGAAAGCAAAATGCACTATCATCTTTTTCCGAGTACTCAATCCATAGAAATTTTATGAACCATGATTGTTGAAACCTACGACCTTGAGCCCCAAAAAGAGTGAGTGGAAACTCCTTATTAGGTTGACAGGGCCCCATCTCAATGTAAGCTCGACGAACCTCATCTTGCTTGTCAACCGGATATTGCCATATTGGAATACGCTCCTTTGGATCCCTCGGATAATAAGAAGTGTTTGATTGGTGTGGCATTGAAGTATCTTCATTATCAACTCTAGATCTTTTAGTTGTAGATGAAGATACCAAATTTGGAGTTGGAAGCTCACTTGAGGCATTATAATTTGTTGATGATGATCCTTCACTCTTTCTATTAAAATAGTGAAATATATTCTTTTTTTGCATTTTCAACCTATAATATAATAATTCATACAATGAAATTAATATCATATAATTAGTATAAAAAAATGTTTATGACAATTAGAATTTCATACAACAAAAATATAAAATTATACCTTACAACTACTACTAAACAAGCAAAATATTCATCAATAATTAAAATACATAATGTTTATGTAATAATTAACTTTAAAATATCAAATTTAATAGAATAAGATAAATAATGGTAATTAACTAAGTACTAATAAAACTAACCTAAATCAATAAATATATATATATATATATATATTCTCAAATAGAAATTAGAGAAATAGAACATTTATTTCTCTAACTCACTATAAGTTAAATATTAAACTAAATCCATTCTTACTAATAATCAGCCATCTTAAATCAATAAGATAAGTAATTTTAATATAATAAGATAAATCAATAGCTAATTAAATCACGAACTAATAAAACTAACCTAAATCAATTTATATATTCTTTAATAAAAATTAAATAAATAAAATAACTATTTCTCTAACTAACCATAAATTGAATATTAAACTAAATATATTAATACATTAATCAACAATTTTAAATCAATAAGATAACTAATTTAATATAATAGAAATAAATCAATAATTATTTAACTCAAAAATTAAAACACTAACCTAAATCAATTTATATATTCTTTAATAAAAATTAAATAAATAAATAACTATTTCTCTAACTAACCATAAATTGAATATTAAACTAAATATATTAATACATTAATCAACAATTTTAAATCAATAAGATAACTAATTTAATATAATAGAAATAAACCAATAATTAATTAACTCAAAAATTAAAACACTAACCTAAATCAATTTATATATTCTTAAATAAAAATTAAATAAATATAACACTTACTTCTCTACATCAATATAAATCATTATAAGTTAAATGTTAAACTAAATCCACTAACCAACAACCTAAAATTAATAATTTTACACTAATTAACAAATGATAAATTATTAAATAAATTAGAACTAATACTTAATAAAATATAAAACAATAATATATAAGTTTAAATCACAAAAATATATTACTTACCAAAATATAAGAAGCAGAAAATTTGAATTATTGGATTGCGTGAATGGTTGGCTGGGATGGGGACCAAAGCGAAGAAGACGACGAACAGATGAAAGAAAAGAAAAAGAAGTATGCAAAGATTATCAGTTGAATAAATAGGTAGGTGGAGTTAGTTACCAATCATGTTATAATTTACTGAGGGTGTTTTTATAAATTTTATTTGGATTTTTATATAATTATATGTAATATAAGGGTTTTTTTTTTTCAATTTGCTAGGGTGTGCTTAAGCCCACCCTAGCCCACTGCTGGGCTCCGTCCCTGTTTATGAGTTAGATATATATATATATATATATATATATATATTAATTAGTGATAGTCACTATTCAGAACCTTTAAATTACAGTTATTCACTTGAATTCTCGAGGGTTGCGTCGATTCTAATAGATCTTCTAACTTAGCAAAACAGTTAAACTTTATATTCAGCGACTTATCTGGACTTGATTTTAAGTGGGTTTAAAAAAGTTAAAGTCAACATAGAATTTTGCATTAAAAAAAATTATAACATTAAAATTTATCAAACAACTTAACAACCGATAAAGTGAAATAATAAAAACTAATAATAATATGTAATTTAACCATCTTTTTTCTTGATAATTATCCTTGACAGGTTTCATCTTTTGAAAATATTGTAAAACATCTTCGGTCTCCATACTTGAAAATATCTCATCTTCTATAAGTGTCATTAAAAAAAATCATTTATGTAGCGTCCTACCTCCACACTGATTGAGATTGCTACGGAATTTCTGACCGCCATATTATAAATTTACCATTCAAATATAATTTTTCAAATTGAAATATTCAGATGTCAATTAAGTAATACTATTGGTGGAAGACTTTAAAACACAATATTTTCTCAAATATGATTCTTGAATTTTCCACGTAAATTGAATTTCCTATATAAATAATCACTTTTCTATTAAATTATATGTAAAGAAATATCAAGTGATAGTGACAGTGAGAAGTTTGAATTTCCTATTCAAATAGTGGATATTGTTAAAATTTAACCATGAAACTTTAAGTTTTAATACCACATCACTTAGAAACACATGTAGAAGAAGTTATTATATATTAGCTTGTTGTATTGGTATATTAAAAGGCCAACAAGGTATATATATATATATATATATATATATATATATATATATATATATATATATATATATATATATATATATATATATATATATATATATAAACCTTAGGTTTTGTGGCTCTTGCTCTAGACTTCTTTGATATTAAGATATATTTTTAATCTTTTATTTTAATTCTAATTTTTTATTTTATTTTAAATTAAAAATGGGTACTTTAATGAAATACTACATCTTTTATGGAAAATGTATTGGTTACTAAACGGGATATAATTTCATAAAAATTAGATAAAAAAATTACTTTTAATTTTTTATTTTGAAAAAAAAAAATCTCTATCTTTATCCGTTCTCTATTTGTATTGCTTTAATAAAGAGAAAATGGTAATAACATCTCGTGGACAATCTTCCTTAAAGTATTTCCAATCATCCTTTTATATATATATATACTTCCTCCACTTTTTTTTTTATTCACTACACTTTCTGTTTGCACACTATTCGAAATCTAATTTTAACAGTAAATATCTTTAATTATATACAACTAAAAATTATAAAAATATTATATTTAAAAAGTAAACATTAAGACGAATAAAACAAGATCCCATTTGAATATATTTTTCTTTATACGTAAGTAACAATATAAAAAATAAGATTGATGAATGAATAGTAAACACTATGCAAGTGTAGCAGATAAAAAAAAAAACGGAGGAAGTATATATAAAACCTTGGGTTTTGTGGCTCTTGCTCTAGACTTTTTTATACTAAGATATATTTTTAATCTTTTAATTTAATTCTAATTTTTTATTTTATTTTAAATTAAAAATGGGCACGTTAATGAAATACTACATCTTTTATGGAAGATGTGTTGGTTACCAAACGAGATATAATTTCATAAAAATGTTTATTTTAAAGTAAAATTAGAATATAAAGATAAAAAAAAAATTACTTTTAATTTTTTTATTTTAAAAAAAAAAAATCTCTATCTTTATCCGTTCTCTATTTGTATTGCTTTAATAAAGAGAAAATGGTAATAACATCTGGTGGACAATCTTCCTTATAGTATTTCCAATGATTTATAGTATTTCCAATGATTTAGTGATCCATTGATTTACATATGAGTTTCATAAAGTTTATATAGGAAACTAGCTGATTACACCCATTCTTGACACCATATCCATATCAACCATATTACATCCATATTTGGATCCATGACTAACCATATTTCCATAACTACTTCCACACTTATCATGTTAGGACTCACCTTACCATACCATTAGGTATACAAAATGATGAGAGATATACACTCTCATTACCTAAATAAAATATTAATTCAAATCTAACTAAACTAAATAAAATATTAATTCAAATTTGATTCTAACAAAAGTTTTATATTCCAACGAGTTCACACATCAGATAACAACAGACAAATAATGTTGAAATATATTCCCACCCATATCATTCTCACCGGTAGAGTTCCGAATTAGACCATCTTGCCTTTGGAATAATAACCAAAGGCTTCATTTTCTTAATAACAATACCAAATTTATCAGCTAAATCCACCTCCAAATCATTAGGCAATTCCCACTCAAACGAATACAGCAATGAAGCTAATATAAACATCAACATCCTCTCCGCTAAAGGAATCCCAGCACATACTCTTCTACCGCAACCAAAAGGCATGTACTTAAAATTGTTACCCATATAATCCAACTTTTCCGAATCATTCAGAAACCTTTCGGGTTTAAATTCCGACGGGTTGTCCCAAAGTTGAACATCTCTATGCATTGCCCATACGTTAATCATGACTCTGGAGCCTTCAGGTATTGTGTATCCTCCTACTGTTGTAGTTTGAGTTGGACAACGAGGCACCAATAATGGCAAAGCTGGATGTAAACGTAAGCTCTCTTTCACAACTGCGTCCAAGTATCGTAATTTGGGCAAGTGAATTTCTTCTACGATATTGTTTGCTCCAACAATTTCCACCAGTTCTTCTTGAACCTTCTTCATAACCTCTGGATTCTTCATCAACTCTGCCATTGTCCACTCAACCATTGTTGTTGTCGTGTCCACTCCTCCAATAATCACATCCTATAAAAGGATAAATAAATAATTAACATGACCAATATTAGAAGACAAATTTTAAAGAGTAAACATCTTACCTTAACAACGCCCTTAAGCTGAGCCAAGGTAAACGAGGTCACAGAATCGTCACTCTGCTTGAGCTCCAGTAAAATCTGCAACAAGTCCTTTTTGCCCTCGCCATGTGTAACCATATTCTTATGGTTCTCGATAGCGTTATCTATCATCTTCTCGAGTCCTAAGGAAACTTGATTAGTACGTTTTGCTATACCTTGCAAATCAAATCTTGCAAGCGCTGGAAATATATCCGAAATATTCGGAACTCCGAGCAAATACATCAGCTCCGCCAACGAACTTCGAAACTCTTTACCAAAATCAGTCCCTTCCTCGACTTGAAGCGTCGAACCCCACAAGTAGTTCTGAATCACGTTGATGGAGGCCAAAACCGACAATTCACCAATATCCACCGACTCACCACACCTCTTGTAAACACTTCGTATGATGTTTCTAATCTCTTGCTTTCTTAGATGGTAACTAGCTTCAAGGCTCGAGTTACTCATCATCTGGCTCACGAACAGTTTCCGCATTTTCTTCCAATCGTGGCCGTATGGGCTCCACGCGATGTCCTTACCACCGTAAGTTAAAATCTGAGCGGCGATCGGCGGGTCACGGCTAGCGAATATAGTATCTTGGTCCCGAACGATTTCTTTGACTAGTGAAGGTGAGTTGATCACTATGCATAATTTGCGACCGAGCCGGAGTTTGTAAACCGGACCGTAGATTTGAGCTAATTCTGTGAAGGTTTTGTGGAGGTGTGTACCGAGAAATGGAAGGTACCCGATTATTGGGAAGCCACGTGGACCTGGAGGCAGAGGAGGAGCTGCTCTGTTGGTTTTCCATTTCTTGAGATTCAAAAAGAACCAGGTTATAGCAGATATTGTGACTAAAAGGGTAGTACTTGCAATGAAATTTGTTGAGTACTCTTCCATGGGACATGTTATCTAAATTTTGTTATTTTGGAAGCCTGGAGAAGGTGGATATTATGAGAGTTGAAGTGTTATGATACGTTTACCACTCAGAGTTGAATGATATTGATTGCAAATAGCCGGTTCCACACGATTCTAGAATGTCTTCCCTATCCCATTTTTGTCAAGAAGTTGGATATTGTTAATTTTTCTTGTGATGGAGGAAAGAAAAAAAAGTTTGCAGAGGATTGCATTTAGCTCTTGGAAAAATTAGAAAGACAATAGTGACACTTGTGGTTTGTTTTCGATTCCGATTAAATTTTTATTTTTAAATATAAAATTTTAAAATAATTTTTAAAATTTTTAAAATTAAATTATTGTAATGTCGGGCCTGTGATTTTAAAGAGTTTTAATGATTAAATTTGATTTAAGAATTTAATTGTGTTTATTTAAATTCTCTCTTTATTTATTTAAATTAAATATTATTTCCGAAATTCCAATTCGGATGACCGAGAATAATAAATTGGCAGTAGTTAACGTATTAAGAGTTTAGACCAATACGAAAACTATATTGTAAGGAATTTGAATTTTTTTTTTTTATAGATTATTTCTAGAACCTCGTCTTTAGAACTCTAGTCGACAGAAATCGAGTTTTAATTCTTTACCATAGTTAATTCCAAAATTTTCATCTTTAGTATTTGAGATTGGCCAAAAGTGAACTTATATGCCAAAATGTTATTTACCTTTTTCTTCTATTAATTCAAGAATAATGGGTGTGAAACAGAAGATAAGTTGAAATTCATCTTTATTCCGAATTCGGGTTCGATTTGGGCTGAGGTTGGAATTGGGTTATTGAAACCAAATTAAGTTAGCCCATTTAGAAATTTTAGTCTACATTATTACCTCTCTCACCTGAAACACACACTTCTAACATCTCTTCCTCCTTCTGTTTAACGAATCAACTAATAGAACCTTACTGTGACATGCATTCCCTTCTCCACTTCACAATTCTTCAGCAAATTTCAGTCTAGACCTTTTCCCACACTTCCCCATTACTGTTTTAGGCGAGCTAGGACAGAGTATTGGGGTCTCCAGCAGGTGATATTTCTTAAATGGTGAGTTTCCATCTCTAGTTTTCTCTAATTCTAACCCTAATTGAGTTCATTCCACTTGGTTGACTGATTCTTTCCATCATCTAGTGTTCCTTCATCTCAATTTCGACATTTGTTAACCAATTGAAGTAACCCTTCTACCTCATCCTATTTGGACAGCAAATAGGTGAGTTTCGAATCATTATTGGATGATTTTAAGTAGTCTAACAAGTGAAACTCTTTATGTTCTTGAAGATTGTTTTGATTCCAGACTTTGACTTCATTGTATTAGGTTTTAGGAATTGTCTACTTGTCCATTCATAGATTCTGTGCTGCTGTAGTTGTGATTCAACCATTTAGAGGTAAGTTCACTTGTCATTGATGAGTTAAGGTTAAGAATGAGGTGTTGATAGTGAATTAGATTTATAGAATTGCTTTCGTATAGGTTAAATGAGCTATTGAGCTACTGCCCTGCCTATTTTATTGCATATGAAATGGATTTTTGAAAAGTATAATATGTGTGTAAATATTGGAATTGAGTTTTAAAAATAACAAAGTTTGGTTTAAAATGGTTTGTCTCTTCCCAAATTCCCACCCCGTCTGCCACCATTGGAATTAATAAAAGCTAGTAAAATCTATACCTCCTTTATTAGTTTACCAAAAAGAAGATCGTGGGTCACCAAATCTATTCTCCTTGAAGAGATATCCATCATGCATCACATTCCATTTGTTGGTTGATTACTTTGGACCTTCCCCATATATCAACAAAATCTTTACTTTCTTATAAAGGTCCTTTAGGAACTCAAAAATCACATCCTCCTTTTTAATAATCAAAAAAGTGTCTCTTCAACTATATTATTATTGCCAACATTATACTTAATAACATAATTGAAAGCTCCAATATAAGTCGCTCATCGTTCATGCATCTTACTCTGGTTTATTTTAGTTTTAAAATATATAAAGGCTTGGTGATCAGTGCGGATGATAAATTATCGCCCTAATAAATAATGTTCCTAAATCTGAAAAGCTCAAAAAATACATAAAATTCTCGTTCATAAATGAACCACTTCTGCCTAACATATTTCATTTCTCACTAAAATATGTTATTGGTCTATCAGTTTGTGAAATACACCCACAATTCCAACACCACAGGCATCATAATCTATTTGAAATGATGTATTGAAATCAAGCAAAGTATATGAGGAAAGTTAAGATTATCAGCAATTTGTTCAATTTTAAAACATGACTAAACGACATAGGAACAAAACCAAACTTTAAACACATCATTTGTGCAAATTAAACAACATATACAAACAATCTATTTGTTAAGAAACCCTACCATTTGGGCAAATAAAAATGAACAAGTTGCCTATTTGGCCAACTTGTTGCAGCAGCAACACAAGTCAAATAAGTTCAATTTCCAAGTTCTTATACATCCTACCAATTCAATACCAATTCAAGTAAAACCAAAACTTATCAACCAAGTTTTTCCCGTAAAGATCAATTTTCGATTGCAAAGCCAATTTTTAATATTTAATTTTTAAATTAAATAAAGATTTTCGATCCTAGGCTTTTTGTTTCAAATAAATTTTTCCTGATATCATAATTCCATTTAATATTATTTTCGATTTATTTCGTCATGAAAATTTCAAAAATCAAACATGCAAAATTTCATATTGGCCCGAAATTTTGGGTCCAATTTGCAAACGTTACAATTCTTCCATTGATCATCATTCAATTTCAAAGTTTATTTTTAACAAAATTCATCGATGAAAAAAATCTTTCAACACTTGCAGTTGCAATAGGTAAAATAAGAGTTAACTTAAAAATTTAAAGTTAATAGATACACATTATGTTTAAGTATTTTTCAAGATTTTTTGCGTTTTTTTTTTCTTTTTAATTTCTCAAATTAATAGAAAATTTTTAAAATTTTAAGTAGGGTTGACCTTAATGTCATATATGTGCCTCTCCCCTTTTCATGCTTACACGGACCAAAGTATGAATCACAAATAAGGAACAACACGTGATTAAGATGTTTTTTTTCTTTCTCATTGAAACGATTAAAACTTTGAACTTGGTATGACTTTTCATTTGGACCCTCAAACTTGGTATGACTTTTCATTTAAAACCTCAAACTTGACACGACTTTTTATTTGACCTTCAAACTTGGCATTACTATTTATTTTGACTCTTGAAAATTGTATGATTTTATATGGACTCTCCAAGTTGAAAAAGCACATTCATCTAGGCACTTGACGATGAATGAATACACACATGAGTAAAGAGCGTATGTATCAAATTCTATGATATTTAAGGAATTATTTGACATTCATTTTGAGGAAAAAAAAATAACATCTGGAACTAAGAAGCGGAAAAATTAATTAAATTTTTTAGGAATGTTGGTCTAGACTTTATTAGCTTCTTAACAGAAGTAGAATCCCAAACCTATAAAGAGGTAGTGGCTTCCTCATAAACTAATTTATGGAAATGATCTATTAATATTGAGGTTAAATCCATTTTACAAAATTATATATGGGAATTAGTTGACTTACCTCCATAAAATAAATTAATCGAGCATAAATAAATCTTTAAAAGAAAGTTAAAAGTCGATGGGTCAATTGATAAGCACACGACACCCCTAGTTGCTAAATGTTACTGACAAGAAGAAGGATCAAACTACTTGTGACACTTATTCTGTAATATCTAGAATAACATCTATAAGGATATTAATAGCGATTGTCACTTTAAATAAAGGGAAAATTTTGTTTTTAGACATAAAAATTTTATTATACAATTATAGACCTATTTTGAAAAGTTTGCAAATTTAAACTTTAGTTTTCACTCCATAGGTCATTCACAGACTGTGGGCACAGTTCATAAATCTATGGATTTAAAAAATTCATGGGTATTTTGGGAAACTCGGTCTATGGAGTGAAAACCAAAATTTTAAAAGTTTATTTTTGTATGTTTTTTAAAACAGGCCTATAATTGTATTTTGAATTTTAGAAAGCCCAATTAAAAGTTTATTTTTGTATGTTTTTTAAAACAGACCTATAATTGTATTTTAAATTTTAGAAAGCCCATTTAAAAGAATTTTCACTTAATAAATAAATTCGATATACATCAAATGGGTGTGAAGACAATATTTTTAAAAGATAAACTAGATGATGAAATATATATGGAACAACTAGAAGGATTTCTGGTCAAAGTTCAGGAAAATTAAGTTTGTAAACATGTTAAGGTTTTTGTTAGAATATTTAGTATTTAATTTGTTTATTTGTTTCCATCTATATTCTAGATATTTTATTCCTATCAAGATTATATTTTTTCCAGTTTTATCTCCTTGATTTACGGAGTCTTTATTTGTACAAATCCTATTAATACCTTCCCTCAGAAGAAGAAGGAAGGAAGAAAATAAAGTTGTTCAACTGCTTTTGATCAAATTCTTACATGGTATCAGAGCCTTGACCGACTAAATATAAAATGGAAAAATCATCTACTTCCTCAACCATGTCCTCAACCATGTCCTCAACCACTTCCGGAAATTTTGAGTCTGTCCAAAATAACAACATAGAAAATACTTGATCCTCTGTTTTCGTTACCTGTCACAAGTTAACAGAGAACAACTATCTTCAATGGTCTCAATCTGTGAAGATCTTCGTCTGTGGGAAAGGAAAGCTAGAATATCTCACCGGTGCTGTTCAAAAACCACCCAGCATAGATACAGCTGCCATCAGAAAATGGGAAATTGAAAATAGTGTTGTTATGTCGTGGTTAATCAACTCAATAACAACCGAAATTGGGGCTAACTACATGATGTATGAGACTGCAGCTCAGATCTAGGAGGCTGTAAAGGAGTCATACTCAAACATAGACAACGAATCTGAGATGTTGAATATTGAAAGTCAGATTCATAACTTGGTCCAAGGGGAATCGACGGTGACTGAGTACTATAGTCAATTGGTTCACTTGTGGCAGCTCGTAGACCTTTATGAAACAATAGAATAGGGGTGCGCAGATGATGCTATTCGATATACAAATCTGATGGAACGTAAAAGGGTTGTGAAATTCCTGAATGGACTCAATCGAGACCTAGAAGAAGTATGTGGCAGAGTGATGGATATGAGACCCTTACCAAAACTGAGGAGTGCATATTTTGAGGTACGCAGAGAGGAAAGTAGGAAGCGAGTGATGTTGAGGAAGAACATTGATCTTGGAGAAAGTTCAGCAATGATGGTTAAAGAAGGAAATTCGAATTTTAAGAAGGGTAACAGACCATGGTGCAATGTTTGTAGAAGAACAGGACACACACGGGAGACGTGTTGGAAAATTCATGGCAAGCTAGCAGACTGGAAACCAAGTCCAAGAGACGGCAGGGCAAACCAAGTCTCAACAACTGAGACAGGAGGTTCAGAATATGTTCCTAGCAATAAAGATCTGTTGGAGATGTTTCAGACCTACATTCTGCAGAATAACTCCAATTCCTTCTCAACCAGCAGTGCTAATATTGCTCAGAAAGGTGAAACTGCCCATGCCCTAAATGTGAAAAGTGGAAAAAAGGGAACATGGATTGTAGACTCGAGTGCATCTAACCATATGACAGGTGATATCCATCTTTTTTGTGATTTAAATCCATGTAAAGATGAAATTTATGTTAAGATAGCAGATGGTTCTGTTACAAGAGTTCAAGGAATTGGAACCGTAAGAATTAAAGATGGTTTCTAAGATCAGTTTTATTTGTCCCAAATCTTGAATGCAACTTGTTGTCAGTAGGAAAGTTAGCTTGGGATATGAACAAGTGTGTTAAATTTTCTCATGGGTGTTGTATATTTCAGGACTTGGTGACTGGGAAGACGATTGGATGTGTTAGAAGTAAGAATGGACTGTTCTTACTTGAAGCAGAGTTGGAATCTTGTGAACGATCAGCTCATGGGTTAAAAAGTTTTTTAGAGTCTAGGGTTAGTCTCAATAAAGAAGATGTCATCATTTTGTGGCACTATAGGTTAGGTCATCCAAGTTTTGCATACTTAGAGAAGTTGTTACCTCATCTTTTCGTGAATAAAAAATCGAGTTCAATTTTATGTGATGTGTGCCAAATGTCTAAGCATATAAAAAACACTTATCCATCTCAATGCCATAAATCCTCAAAACCCTTTTTAATTATTCATAGTGATGTTTGGGGACCTTCTAATGCTCCTAATATCAATGGATCTAGATGGTTCGTATCTTTCATTGACGACCATACTAGATTGTCTTGGATATTTTTACTTAAACAAAAATCTGAAGTTGGGAGAATTTTTCAAGAATTTTATAAAATGATTGAAAATCAATTTCAAACGAGGATTTAGGTGTTAAGATCGGATAATGGAAAGGAATATTTCAACTCAATTTTGAAAGGTTTTCTTGTTGAGAAAGGGATTTTTCATCAAAGTTCTTGTGTGGATACTCCACAACAGAATGGTGTTTCAAAAAGAAAAAATAGACACCTTTTGGAGGTAGTTAGGGCATTATTACTTAGTAGTAACTGTCCTAAAACTTATTGGGGTGAAGTTGTTTTAACAGCAACTTACCTAATCAATAGACTACCATCCAAAGTGCTTAATTTTAAAACACCTCATCAACTTACCTAATCAATAGACTACCATCCAAAGTGTTTTCCCAAAATTAGAATCTTCTCAGATATACCTATAAGGGTTTTTGGTTGAGAAGCTTTTGTGCATAACCGTAGCAAACTTGATCCTAGAGCTATAAAATGCATTTTTCTGGGTTATTCACCTACACAAAGAGGTTACAAGTGTTATTCACCTGGTAAACATAGGTATTATGTGTCTATGGACGTAACTTTCCATGAAACCCAACCTTATTTTAGGAGTTCTAGCAGTGAATCCACTCAATTTATACCTTATAGCAGTCCAATAAATTCGGATCCTATTTCTTTCCTAGAAGTTGGTGTAAACTCAGATCCTATTTCTTTCTTGGAAGATAGTGTAAACCTTGGAACACAATCTGAAACAGACGCTGTTGGTGGCCAAAATCCTGATTCTTCTATCTCAAAAAATAATAGAGGTCTAGAAACTAATAATCCTGAGCTAAAAGTGTGCAAGAGGAAAGGAAAAGCTGAAAGGAAAAGAGCAGATTCTGATCAAGCTGTGGCACACCAAGATTCTGAGCAGAATAACCAGTCTGATTCTGAGACTCTTGAAGATTTATTTGAAACTGAATCAAATGAAAAACAACCAGAGGAAAAAGATGGTGCAAAAACAAATGAGAGTAGGGAAGTAGATGGGAGTACATGTGTAGAAGATGATCTATCTATACTGATAGCGCATCGGAAAGGTGTTAGAAAATGCAGGGAGAATCCTAGATATCCCATCACTGATTATATTTCATACAAGCAAGTTAGTCAGAAATACAGAGCTTTCCTAGGCAAGATTGATCAGGTTTGGATCCCAAAAAATATAAAAGAGGCCTTACAAGATGAGAATTGGCAGAGGGCTGTTGCTGAGGAGTTAAATGCTTTGTAGAAGAACAACACATGGGAAATAACATCTTTACCTAACGGAAAAAATATTGTGGGATGTAAATGGGTCTTTACTGTGAAGTATGGAGCAGATGGTCAAGTTGAGAGGTATAAAGCAAGGTTGGCTACTAAAGGATATACACAATCCTATGGAGTAGATTATCAAGAGACATTTGCTCCTGTAGCTAAATTGAGTACCATAAGAATTCTCTTAACAGTGGCCGCTAATCTAGACTGGAAATTACATCAACTTGATGTAAAAAATGCATTCTTGAATGGCGACTTAGAGGAAGAGGTATATATGGACTTGCCGCCTGGAATTGATCAACCTAAAGGAGTTTGTAGATTGCTAAAGTCACTTTACGGCTTGAAACAATCACCGAGAGCATGGTTTGGACGACTTACAAAAGCTGTGATTGAGATAGGATTCAAACAATGTAATAGCGATCATACCTTATTTGTAAAGCAAACAAGAGAAGGTAAGATCACTGTCCTTAGTGTTTATGTGGATGATATGATTCTAACGGGTAATTGTGAGCATGAAATTAGAGAAATTAAAGCCTATTTGTCAAAGGAGTTTGAAATCAAAGATCTTGGATCACTCAAGTATTTTTTGGGCATGGAGGTGGCACGAACACAGGCGGGAATCTTTGTTCATCAGAGAAAATACACACTAGATTTGCAAAAGGAAACTAAGATGCTAAAGTGTAGACCAATGGACACACCTATGGAGTCTACAGCTCGAAAAAACTATAAGAAAGAAGGAACTCCGGTAGATACAGGCCGATTTCAGAGACTGGTTGGGAAGCTAATTTACCTAGCTCACACACGACCAGATATCAGTCAAGCAGACAGTTTTATCAGTCAATTTATGAGCAGCCCCACTGAGAAACATATGCAGGGATTAATACGTATATTGAGGTACTTGAAGATGAATCCAGGCAGGGGATTATTTTTCAAGAAAGGTACAGACAGAAACCTCAGAATTTTTACTGATGCAGATTGGGCTGGTTCTACAGACATAACAGGATATTGTGCTTTTGCTTGGGGTAATTTGGTACGTTGGAAGAGCAAAAAATAGAGTGTAGTATCGAGAAGTAGTGCAAAGGCAGAATTACGAGCAGTTGCATTGGGCATATGCGAAGGTTTGTGGATAGAGAAAGTGTTTCAAGAACTCAGAGTAGAGCAGCATCGACCTACCGAGCTGTTTTGTGATAGCATGTCAACAATTAGTATGATCAAGGATCCTATCTACCATGATAGAACTAAGCATGTTGACATAGATAGACATTTTATCAAAGAAAAAGTCGAAAGAGGCCAGCTTGAGATACAATATATTCTAACAGAAAGTCAGCCAGCAGACATGTTTACCAAAGCATTACCTCGACAACAATTTGAAGTTCAGATTTCCAAGTTGGGTTTGATCAACATCTATCACCCAATTTAAGGGGGGTGTTAAAATATTTAGTATTTAAATTGTTTATTTGTTTCCATCTATATTCTAGATATTTTATTCCTATTAGGATTATATTTTTTCCAGTTTTATCTCCTTGATTTACGGAGTCCTTATTTTTACAAACCCTATTAATACCTTCCCTCAGAAGAAGAAGGAAGGAAGAAAGAAAATAAAGTTGTTCAACTGCTTCTGATCAAATTCTTACAGTTTTATATAAACTTAAACAAGCACTAAAACAATAGAATAAAAATTTAATCAGACATTAATTTCGTAAGATTTTAAGATCGATGAAACTTGTGACAAGTGTGTATACATCAAAGAAATGGAAACTTCATGCGAGATGGTATGCTTATAGGTAGATGATATGTTTATAATATATAGATTATGTGCTTATAATCAAGACATGTACGGATGTAATAAATTCTACTTAGCAAATGTTAAGCTTCAAATTTGACATGAAAGACATCAGTCAAAGCAAATGTCATATTAGGGATTCAAATCAAAATAAATAATGAAGGTTATATCCTTACTCAGATGCATTATATTGAAAAAATCTTTAGAAGATCTAATTAGTATGATTACATGTCGGCGCCTACTTCTTTTAATGCAAGTTACAATTCGAAGAAAAATAGTATGAGTGTAAGTTTACAACTAGAGTATTCACAAGTCATAGAGAGTATTAGGTATTTAATAAATTCTACTATACTAGATCTAGCATATTTGGTTAGTAGACGGAGTAGATATACACATACTCTTGAAACAGATCACTGGACAACTTTGATAAGAGTTCTAAGATATTTTTAAAAAATTAATGAACTATGAGTTAGTGTATAAAACATATCCACCAATTCTAGAATGGTATGGTGATGCAAATTGTATATCTGATAACATGAAAAGTTGGTGCACTAGTGATATGTTTTTACATTATAAGGAGATGTAATATCATGGAATTTTTCTAATCAAAGTTTATAACAAGATCCACTATAGAGCCAGAATTTATTATATAAGACAATGCTACATAAGAAGCGAAATTGTTAAAGAAATTTTTAGATGACATTCCAACCTGACCTAATGTAACGTCCGGCCCCTGCCCCCAGATGAACCCGAGGTGCGGTGGCAGGGCGTCACCTTCTCACATATCTGGTCTTAAGACTGACCACTTGCCCCCACAGACCGCCACTACGCTTTCCATCATGCTTTGTCCTCACTCGCATACTTTCTGGAAAACTTTCCGGAAGGTCGTCCATCCCAAGATTGCTTCAAGTCAAGCACAATTAATTTTAGAGTTCTCAAGTTTTGAGCTCCTAAAAAACAATGTGCATATTGGTGATATGGGTAGCAATTCAATTCCTTTAAACCATTTCTCAATTTTGGGGTGTTACATACACCCCTCTTAGGACACAATTTCCTCATTGTGGTTTGCCCACAACCTTCCCAGAATCTTTACCCCTGCTAGACGATTGCCCTGAGCTCTTCCATACACAGGAACACCTTGCAGTCCTAGGGTTTCTCTGATACCATTTATAACGTCCGGGTCCTGCTCCCGGATGACCCCGAGGCGCAGTGGCACTACTCCACCTTGTCACATAACTGGTCTTAAGGCTGACCACTAGTCGCACTGACCACCACTATGATTTCCAATATGCTTTGTCCTCACTCGCATGCTTTCCGAAAAACTTTCCGGAAGGTCATCATCCCAAAATTGCTCCAAGTCAAGCACGCTTAACTTTAGAGTTCTCAACTTTTGGGCTCCCGAAAAACAATATGCACATTGATGATATGTGTAGCAATTCAATTCCTTTTAACCCTTTTTCAATTTTAAGGCGGTGTGCATACATTTTGATAATATGGCTACACAAGTTAGAGCTAACAACAAAGTGTACAAATTGCAAATTGAGACATATTTGGTGTAGATATAATAAATTAGATAATTGCTTGCTAAAAGAGTGATTTCTATCGACTATGTGAAATTTAAGGAAAATATTATGGATCTATTAACATAAGGCCTTTTCCATGAGCAATTTAAGTTTATGTCAAGAGGGAGAGATTAATGCCAATTACATGGGTCAAACTTAATGAAAACCTAACTCAATTGATTACAGATCTCATATTCAGTAGATAATCTAGTTAAGTAAGGCTCAAAATTGTAACATAGCAATCTCTAAATCCATTCATATGATTATGATATGTTAAGATGTGAAATTTAGAATATATTTTACATTTAATGATACTAGAAAAAAATTTTGTATCAACTATATGGCAGTAAATGTGGGGTCGTATTTATGAGAAAAAAAGAATAAATTCTCTAAAGTAATCAAGTATACCAAAATTTGTTCAAAACTAAAATTGAACAAAAACATATAAAGATTCATACTAAACAAAAGATATATTAGTAAATTCTTATGGCCTGATCTACTACTGTAAAGTGTAAAATGAACCGTTGAAGAATGATCCCTACATCACTTGGTGGATCCAATAAAATGAAAATTAAAAGTTTGAGTAAATAACCACTTTTCTATTAAATGATATATAAAGAGATACCAAGTGAATGTGAAAAATTTGAATTTCCTATTCAAATATGGAGCATTGTTGAACATGAAATTTTAAATTTAAATACAACATTACCTAAAAACACATGTAGAAGTTATTATATACTAACTTGTTATATTGGTATAGTAATAGCCAACAAGGATGGATGGACCTTATTGGAGCTTTTAATACCGTCCACAATAAATAAATAAATAAATAAATAAATAAATATTTATTTATTTATTTATTTTTTAAGCTTATCATGCTCGCTGGTAGAGGTCCAAATTAGACCATCTTGCCTTCGGAATAACAAGCAAAGGCTTCCGTTTCTTAGTAGCGATACCAAATTTCTCGGCTAAATCCACCTCCAAATCTTTAGACTCTGTTTGGATAATGATTTTGTATGGTATGGTTTAAGTTATTAATGGTTTTGTATGGTATGGTTTAAGTTATTAATAACCTACACCATGTTTGGATGATAGGTTGAATTGGCTTAGTGTAGTTTTGTTTAGTTATACATAGGTTGATTTGAGTGGAATTTTCAATCCACCAATTTAGGGTGTTGCCATAGGTTACATTTTTTACTTTCCAAAATTATCCTTCTAATATGAAGAATATTACAAAAATATCAGATGCATTGTTTCACTATCTCAACATTTTACAGTGCATTTTACCTTTTATTTTGAAAGTGTTTAATTTTATTTAATTAATTTATATTTTTATTTAATATAATTAATTTGGTTATTAGAGATAGAGTTTGGGTTATTTATTTGATTTAACAATTTTTTAAAACATATTTTATTTGGACAATTGAGATAGTTGTGGTTAATCTTTAAATATGGTTTAGTTTTATTTTATTAATTTTATATTTTTTAAATCTATCTATATGATTCTCAATAAAATATTAAAATATATTAAATTAATTAAAATATTAATACTTAGTTAGGTCCCCTTTTTTTCACTGATGTCTGGTTAGATCTAATTTGTAAATTTTAAATATTAAGTATTTTTAAATAAATAAGTGATTTGATTTATTTATATGTTTATATTCTATTTATATAATATGATACATTTTTGTTATTATTTTACTCTTTGATTAAAAATAATAATATTTAAACAATTCACTTAACTTTTTTTTAAAAATCTAATTTATAAATTTAAGATTCACAATATTGGCTGAAATTATTTTATTAATTAATTAATATTTAATTAAAAATCAATTTTAAGAATTTTTTCATTTTTTTTGTAAAAATGGATTAATATGGAAATATAATGAGTATTATTGAAATATGTCTAATCTAATTAGAATAAGTGGATTTTTTTGTTTAAAAACAAAAATCTTTTAACATTTAAAATGAAATTTTAAAAAAATCTCGAGATTACTTAAAAATAGATTAAAATATTAAAAAGAAAAAAATAAACAACACATTAGTTTTTTATTTTATCAAATTAGTCAAATAAATAGAACCATAATGTGGTAAAAAAATTAAAAAAATAAATTAAATCATCTAAAATTAATTATTAACGTGAATTCTATACACAAGGATATTGTTGTCAATTTGCATCATTTTAACCTATACCCATCCATTCCGACAAAAAATTTGACTTTACTGTACAGAACTATACCATCCATCCAAATAAGATTTTAGTACTACACGAAATAATACTAAACTATACTGTACGAAACATTAGTGCCAACCATCCAAACAAAGCTTTGGTAATTTCCCATTCGAAAGATTACAGTAATGAAGCCAGTATAGACATCAACATCCTCTACGCTAAGGGAATTCCAGCATATTCGAACTAAAAGGCATGTACTTAAAATTATTACCCATATAATTCAACTTTTCCGAATCATTTAGAAACCTTTCGGGTATAAATTCCAAGTGATTGTCCCAAAGTTGAACATCTCTATGCATCGCCCAAACATTAATCATCCCTCTAGAACCTTCAGGTATTGTGCATCCTCGTACTGTTGTAGTTTGACAATTGTCTGCCTCTTTGACAACTGCGTCCAAGTATCGTAATTTGGGCAAGTGAATTTCTTCTCCAAGATTGTTTCCTCCGACAATTTCCACCAGTTCTTCCTAAACCTTCTTCATCACCTCAGGATTCTGCATCAGCTCTGCCACTGTCCATTCAACCATTGTTGTTGTTGTGTCCACTCCTCCAGCAATCACATCCTGTAAAGAATAATAAATTATTCACGTGGCCAATATTAATTAAGAAGAGAAGACAAATTATAGTACCTTGACAACGGCCTTAAGCTGGTCCAAGGTAAACGACGTCACAGGGTCATCACTCTCCTTGAGCTCCAGTAAAATCTGCAAAAAGTCCTTTTTACCCTCACCATGTCTAACTATATTCTTATGCCTCTTAATAGCCTTATCTATCAACTTCTCGAACCCTAAGAAAACTTTCTCAGAACGTTTTGCTATAACTTTTGCCTGATATTTCTGACCATGATTTTGTATTCAAATATGAATAAGGTGGTAAGAAAATTTATCATTATTTTAAATTCATTTATTTTTTAAAAAATATATATTTTAGGTTTATTTTTCTCAATTTACTAAAATTTTAATAATATTATTTAAGTTATTTAGAAGTTATTTTCCCCTTAATTAATAAATATTTAAAAATTTTAAAAACTATAAATATAATATAAGATAAATTAATAATTTTTAAATAAAAAAAAAACTATTTCTTTTAATTACAAATATATTATTGTAAATTGTACTTTATTTTATTTTTATAATTTTCTTTATAATTATGTTTTAGATTTTTTTTCACACTTGTTAAAATTTATTTTAATTAATTAGTTGATTAAACTATAATTGGTGAAAAAAAATTAAAATCAGCTAAAAATGTGTTTGACACAACCTTTTATATTTAGGGGTTGAGTTAAGTATTGAGATAGCGATTAGTCATTAGACGTTAAACTAGTGGTTGGAATACCTAATTGAGACGAATGTTTAGTAAAAATAATGAGACGTTAAAATAATTGTTAAATGTAAGATGAATATTTTTCTTTTTATAATTTGCAGTTTATAATACATTTGATTTGATTTTTAATGCCGATCATTTGTGAAACAAATTTTTTAAAAATATT
Organism: Cardiospermum halicacabum; assembly: GCA_031304145.1. Taxonomy (NCBI): domain Eukaryota; kingdom Viridiplantae; phylum Streptophyta; class Magnoliopsida; order Sapindales; family Sapindaceae; genus Cardiospermum; species Cardiospermum halicacabum. The sequence goes on from CM062393.1 coordinate 13,429,195, forward strand.
TTAAACTAATATTGTACAATAATATATTCACCAACTAGTTTAAAGTATATTATATAATATTTATTTAAAAAATTATTTTTAAAAAATCATAAAAATTTTCTAATAAATTAAAGTACTATTAAAATTATAACTGTTCACTAAAACATTAAATAAAAATATACTTAGAAAAATTTGCAAAGTTTATAAAAAAAAATTAAATACAATTCAAAAAATCATTTTTAATAGAATTTATTTAACAATTAAATTTTTTTCTTATCAACAAATGTGTGAATAACTACTTCAACTAATTGTCTAAAAATTATTAACTAAATATCTAATCATTAATTAAAAAACTACTATATATTTAAATTCTCTGATGCGGATCAGATTGCATTGGACTACATGGAAAGTCTGGATCGTTCGAAGGCTACTTGATAAGGGCCTAGAATACTCGTTTGTTATCCGTTTGGGGCCTGCAATAGCTTTCTGGAAAGGGAATTGCGAGACGGACGATTTTCAAATTGCAACAAAATGTCAAAGGCCGTGTTGCACAGCTATCGGGCCCAAATTCAATTATTTTAGGGGTCAATTTTGACTTTTCCTGTTTTTGCCAGTTTTAGGGTTCCTGTTTTCAGCAGGATTTCTATTTTTTTCAGGTTTCTTTTGCATTATAAAAATATCTTATGTTATTCTAAACTCTATTATGTAATAATATTATTTCTTTCTCTCAGTTTGAGATTTGGCTTTGCCGTTCCCTTAGATTAGGGTTTATTGACATCCCAATCAAACGAAATTGACTACCAAAACTCGTTACGGAGTCTAAATAGTCTTTAACATTACTTTTTGCTTCCGTTTTGCGTCATTCTCGCTATCACTTGATATAAAATTTAATGGCATTCCTAAATCCCACATGTCAATTTCTTAACACCACATTCTTATTCCAAAAATACCCTTTTACATAATTTAAAATTTAAATAAGTTTATATTTATTTACTTTTGTCTTTTTATTTTATATTATTTTATTTTTTTATATTTATATTTTATTCCATTGCTTTTATATTTTATATTTGATTTCCTTCTTCTCTTCAAATTTTAATTTAATTTAATTTTTATTTTTTATTATAGTTTGATTTCCTTTTTTAATAAGGATTATAATTTAGAATATAGATATATTAATATAAATAGAATAACAAATTTACATTTTTCAAAGTTCTCTTCCAAATTTGACATTCTACTGATAAAAATATATGTTTTTTATTTTTAAAAAAATTGATTAGTATTAATTTGTTTAATATATTTCTTCTATGTAATAGTGATGCATTGCAAAACCACTAAACAATTGGTGTTATTATTAAATTTATTTAATATATTTATCAAACGCTTAAGAATTTAGAAACAAATTCTTTAAATAATTATTTTTATAATACTCCAAATCAAAACATATAATCTAACATTGCAACTACTCCAATGGAACCTCAACAGGTATGTAATTTAACGCTAATTATAATTATAATAATAATTATTATTAAAATAAAAATTAAATAATTTAAAGATTAAATTAATAAAATAAAAATTAAATAATATAAAGTCAATAATATATTAAGATAATAGTTATTATAATAATATAAAAATTTAAAAATAATAAAATATATAATATTAAAGTATAATAATTATTAATTAAATTTTAAAATTAAAAGAAATTTTTAAAATTTTTCTTAAATTTTATATGTATTTTAGCAATTTATGTGTGGGATTTAGCAATCCTGAAATTTAATCCTTAACGAAAACTCCACCAACCACACATACACTAGTTGTGAAATCCACCTGTATACTATAATTTCATATGTATCACGTGTATATAAGTGGTACAAATTAATAATATCCAGGAAGAAATCCGCCAAAATACCAAAAAAACCAAATTTATTTTTAAAAAAAAAAATAAATCATTTTCGCCTAATTTAATATTTAAATTTAATGCTGACCAAGTATGTAATATTGTAAATTCATCATATTAATAAACAAAATAAAGACACTAAAAATTGTTAAATAACAAAAAAAAAACATATATCAACCATTGTGAATCAATCCAATGTTTTTGAATATATAATTAATTTTTCAAAGTATCCATGTGATTATTAAATTTTAAAATGGATATTTTTTTTAAAATTAAAATTAATTTTTGAAATTGTGAATCAATCCATTGAGTTTGTTTCAAAATATTTATAATTACTAATTATTAAAACGTCACTCATTTTTTTATTTTATAAATTTATATAGAATCATATTTTTATAATAAAATTAAAAAAAAAAAAATCAAATATCAATTGAAAAATAATCAATATATAAACGAGTAGATGATAATATGTTAGAATTATATTTACATTTTATTATATTAAATTATAATTTTTAATAAATTAGTTTATTTTATTTATTTTGATTTTTTTTAAAAAAATTTTCATAAAATTAAACTTGAATATTTTTTTTGGATTTAATCTTAGAAGAGTATAAAAGTCATTACATTAAAAAAAAAAAATCTGCTAAAAGTATAAATATAAGTGGTTTTCAGATTTTTTTAAACAAACTTAATTTTTTATTTTTGATATTTTAGCAAATGAATTTTTTTATTTTTAATTTCCCCCTAATATCTAAAATAATGATTTTGTTGTATATAAGCGGATCCCACCCACCGAAAATATCTATATATAAATATAAAATAGTAACTTTCACCGGGCCCCAAATTGATGTAAAGGGTTAGGAGTTAAGCTTTAATGTAAATAATATTATTATTGCACGTGTTTTTATTAAAAAAATATGTCAAATTGATATTTTGATGTTGACATCTTAAAATATAATATGATATATATTTTTAAAAAAATAAAATTTTTTATTAAGTGTAAATTTTTATCCATTAAACTAATATTAATATTTTCATATATATATATATATATATATATATAAATATATTTAATATTTGGTCCTTTTATATATCATACACCCCAATACATTTAGGGTTATTTTCATTTTTAATTATTTTATAATTTTTATTTATTCAATTTTAAAATTTTCAAAAAAATAATCTTTTAAACTTTCCTTTTCAAAAATGAACCAAATTAAACATTGGTTAGTGAAGAGGATTTTTAAAAGTGTGAAGGTCTTGAAAATCAAAGTTTGAATGGTTCAAAAATAGAAATAAAGTTTTTTTGTTTAATTTTGAACTTTTAAATTTTGTTTAGTTCATTTTACATAATTTTTCCATGCATTTAAGATGTTATGTTATGAGCAACGTGGATATATAAGTACATATTTACTTATTTATTTTATTATATTATTTATATATATATTATCTTGCATAATATTTTTTTTTAGAATTTTTTTTTTGATTTTTTGTGTTCAATTTTTAATATATATATATATATATAAAAAGCTGAACTCTGCGACGGGTCTATATGAGTGATAGACCGATGTTTTAAAATTCGCGTCTAGGTGTTAGACTGTGTTTGAACGCCTAAAAAATAGTTAGGTGTTAGTTTTAGGCGGTTTAGGTGGCGCCTAGGTACTCAAGAAGGTAGCTTCTAGGCGGCTAATTTTTTTTTAATTATTTTAAAATTTTAATTGATAAAATATTTAATTATGATAAAATAATATTACATATTATTAATGATCGGTCTATTTTTCATTCATTTTATATAGATATGATATTATAATCATATAATAATTTTGCATAAGTACAAATAATATGTATAATTTTTCAACGCTTAAAACGGTCTAGATTTCCGCATTGCCACTAGGCATTGGGTGACCGCCTAACTCCTTTTAATACCTTGGATATGATACGTCGAGAATTAGTGTTGGGTTGAAAAATAGCTAAAACCTTTTTTTTTTCGTTTGCTTTCACATTTAAAAAATGAATAAAATTAACCATTTTACTTTTTGTAAAGACCTTGTGCACTGATTTGGGAAGGGTGAAGGTGGTTTATAAAATGTCAAATTTTCACTTTAAAAAAAAAAAAAACCTTTCATTTAAAAACATAAATAAAATTAATCATCCTTACACTAATCTGGAAATGTGTGAAGGTATCTGTGACTATATAAGGAGTGAATGTCTATTTTCTAAAACTTAAAGTTTGAATAGTCAAAAATATAAATGAAGTTTTCTTTTTTTAAAAAAAAAAATTAGATTTTAATTTTGAATTTTTAGATTTTGTTAGGTTCATATTATATAATTTTGCCTATGTACAATAATTATAATGGTAACAATAATAATAATAATAATATTTAAATAATAAAATTTACTGAATAGATAAATTAATTTTAAAATCGAAATTCCCCCACACTAATCAATATTAATTAATAAAATAGATACATGAAATATAAAATATTTTTTTCTTTTTAATTATATATTATATATTTTAATATGGCATAAGGGTCTCAAGAGCCCACGAACTTGACTATACTTTTCAAGTTAGCCCTCAAACTTTACGGATGGTCAATTTAACCCCTCAACTTCCAAATGATAGGTCAATTAAGCCATTTTGCTGATGTGGAGGTTGATCTGGCAGCAAAAAGTGTTAACTTTAAAATGTCAATTATGCCTCCACATCAGCAAAAAGGGCTCATTTGACACAAAACTTGAAAGTTAAAGGGCTAAATTGACCATTCGTGAAGTTGGAGGGCTAAATTGACCCTTCGTGAAGTTGGACGGCTAACTTGAAAAATATAGCCAAGTTCAGGGACTTCTAAGACCCTTATGCCTTTTAATATATAATCGGGTTAGTGAATCGGATTAAATCAAATAAAGAGATTTTTAACTCGCCTTTGATCTGATAACCTAAAAGGATAAGAATTTTTTACGTACCTTTCTAAAATAAAAATTTTTTAACTCTAAATTCAATTCAAAATACCCTATTACAACGGATTTGGGTGGGATCAAATTGATTTCTTTTTTAAATTTTACTTTATTATTTCTATGCTTCATATCTGAATTGTTATGGGTTGTTCATGAACATTGATTAGAAAGTAATAATTAAGAAGAAGTCAAATTTAAATCGAGGGGAAGTAGAAAAAAAGACCTTGTCATTTGAAAACATACTACATTAAAAATAAAAAATTAAAAAATAAATAAATAAAAGTCTCAAATAATGCTGCAGTATGTTGGGAACCATCATTTTGATACGGTCTTTTTTCTGGGTCGGATTATAGGATAAAGTGTCGGGTCTAAATTTTTTTTATTCTTCCTACGGTAAATATAGCGGGTTGAAACTCGTTAAAAAGAACTTTAAATTTTGGAACTCAAAGGGTGGAACTCTAATAAATTTCCTACTAAATTTTATGACTATTTTATTAGTTACAAAAACTCTCTATAAATAAAGTTTACAAATAAATATAATTAGAAATCAAATCACTTTAAAAAAAAAACAAAACTGACAATGAAAACAAATGATACTAACCAGAAAACCAAAGCTAATAGGAAATGGAACTAACCAGGAAACTAAAGTTAAAATCATGCCTAAACTTTAATTCACAATCTTACTCGTAATCACTTTTTGTTAAACACAGGAGAAGCAATACAATAGGCAAACCAACAATGAGAAAAATCACTCTATTGATGAACTGAAAACAGCTATATAAATAGCATTACAAAGCAACAGAAAAGAGATAAAATAGCCCACCTATTCAGTAACGTAAACACCTATTGCACCAGTCAAAAACAAATAACCAATTCCTAGTTAATAGGACTTATTAATCAACTAAAACACTAATAACCAATTCCTAGTTAATAGGACTTATTAACCAACTAAAACACTGACACTTTCAACATCCTCCCTTAAACTGAATGCTAGCTGCATCAGTTTATACTTGACTCCGAACAAACTCCCAAAAGACTTCGCATTTTCAAAAACACATCCAGCTTCAGTGGTTTGGTCATAATGTCTGCAACTTGATTTTGTGTACAAATATGAACCATTTTCACAGCACCTTCAGTTGAAAGCTCTCGGAGAAAATGAAATCGAACATCTATATGTTTGCTACGACCATGCATCACTGGATTCTTAGAGAGCTGAATTGTTGAGCTGTTATCACAAAATATTGTTGTAGGATCCAGTTGAACATGACTCAAATGCTTCAAAATCCTTCTTAGCCATATGGCTTGACAAGCACACACAGCGGCAGCAACAAATTCAGCTTCGGTTGTAGATAGAGTTACCACAGGTTTTTTTCTTGAAGACCACGAAACTGCTCCTGTATTCAACTTAAATACATAGCCTGAAGTGCTCTTTCTGTCTTCTATGCCACCAGCATAATCACTGTCTGTATAGGCACTCAGCTCCCCTTTTCCTCCCTTCCTATAAAATAATCCGAAATCGGTAGTGCCTTTTAGATACCTCAATACCCTCTTTGCTGCTTTTAGATGAGATTCTGTCGGATTCTCCATGTATCTGCTAATGAGACTAACCACAAACATCATATCCGGTCGTGTAGCAGTCAAGTACATCAAGCTTCCAACCATTTGCTTATAAAGTGTGGCATTTATCTTCAAACCATTCAAATCTTTCACAAGTTTTGTACTTGGAACAATGGGGTTGTGAACTGGATTGCATTCACTCATTTTGAATCTCTCTAATACTTCCTGGGCATACTTCTTTTGATTTATGAATATTCCATTTGAGCTTTGCAAAACTTCTAAACCAAGAAAATACTTCATCTTTCCAAGATCAGTCATATCAAATCCATCCATCATAGATTGCTTAAACTTAGCAAACATGTGTTCATCATTTCCAGTAAAAATCAGATCATCAACATATAGACACAAAATTAAGATTTTACCTCCTTCTTCTATTTTGATGAACAAAGTGTGCTCAAAAGGACATTTCTCAAAACCTTGCTTGCTAAAATAAGATTCTATACAACTGTACCAAGCTCTAGGAGCTTGTTTCAATCCGTATAAAGCCTTTTTTAGCCTGTACACCTTATGCTCACAACCCTTTTGCTCATATCCAGGAGGCTGCTCAACATAGACCTCTTCCTTTAGTTCTCCGTGTAAAAAGGCCGACTTAACATCAAGCTGATAAATGGTCCATTCTTTCTGTGCAACAAGAGAAATAACCAATCTGATCGTATCAAGTCGGGCTACAGGAGCAAAAACTTCAGCATAATCAACTCCATATTGTTGAGAATATCCCTTTGCCACGAGACGAGCCTTGTACTTATCTACCTTCCCATTCTCTTTAAGCTTGGTTTTAAAGATCCATTTAACTCCGATTGTTTTTCCTCCTGAAGGTAATTCCATCAATTCTCAAGTATCATTTTTTTTAATGGCTTCCATTTCTGCATCCAGTGCTTTCCTCCATTTGGAGCTTTTGGCAGCTTCTACATAATTGATGGGATCTGCTCCAGCAAACAATACTAGATATGAAAAGTCTTCTTCTTCGGATAAGCCATCACCACTTACATAATCATCCATCCAACCTGGTGGCCTTCTGATTCTTCTTTCGTCGTCTGAAGATGAATGTTCTTGTGATGACTCACCCAACTCATCATTGTATATTTCATTCTCCGAGTCTTCTGCTTCATGAAGGGCATCATTACTCCATTCTAGATCAGCTGCAACTTCTTCTTTATGCGTTTCATGCCAATTTCATGCACCCTCTTCTTCAAACTTCACATCTCTACTTATGATTATTTTCTGTGAAACTGGATCATAAAGTCTGTATGCCTTTGACTCCTCGCTGACTCCAAGTAAGACGCACTTCAAACTTTTATCCTCAAACTTTGTTCTTTTGTGATCTGAGACATGAGCATGCACAATACATCCAAAAATTCTGAAGTGTGAAACTGATGGTTTATGCCCGCTCCAAGCTTCTTCTGGAGTAAAATTCTTCACAGCTAAAGTGGGACTTCTATTAAGGATATGAACAGCCCAATTTACTGCTTCTGGCCAGAAGGTTTTCGGCATATTCTTTTCCGCCAGCATGGACCGAACCATATTCATAACCGTCCGGTTCTTCCTCTCTGCAACGCCATTTTGCTGCGGGGTGTACGCCACTGTCAACTGCCTGCGAATGCCATTTTCATTACAAAAATTAGTGAATTCTTTTAATGTGAATTCACCACCTCGATCCGTTCTCAAACCCCTCAAGTTCATATTTGTTTCTCTCTCAACAATATTCTTGAATCTTTTAAAAACAAAGAATGCTTCTGATTTTTCAACCAAGAAGAATATCCATGTTTTTCGACTAAAATCATCGATAAAACTTATGAAATACCTCTTCTTGCTGTTGGAAATGGGCGTAATTGGTCCACAGATATCAACATGCACTAGTTGAAGGATTTGAGACGCTCTCCATATACTTTCTTTAGGAAAAGGATCTCTGTGTTGCTTCCCTATCAAACAACCTTCACATACTTTAGAGGGAGCTTTAAGTTCTGGCAGACTTTGTACCATATCCTTCTGTCGAAGTGTCTTTAGTCCTCCATAACTAAGATGTCCATATCGACAATGCCATAATCTTGCAGGATCATCAATAATAGCATTGAAGCAGGCTTGTTTCTTTGGTACAGGCTGAACAAGTAGAGTGAACATTCTATTTGATGTCATTGAAGTTTCTATGATCAATCCTCTGTCAGGATGATAAATTCTGCACTCTCCATGTTGTATCAGAATTGTAAGGCCTTTTTCCTGCAGTTGACCGATGCTCAACAAATTGTTCATGAGGGCTGGCACATAGAATACTTCAATGATTACTTGTACAATCTCATTCACTTGAAACTTCACATTTCCTTTGCCCATCACAGCCATGCTCGAGTTGTTGCCCAACTTCACAGTTTGTCTAAACTTTTCATCAATGGTCAAGAAAAGTTCTTTCTTCCCATACATATGATTGCTGCATCCTGAGTCAAGAAACCATATCTCTTTTTCAGCTTTCTTCTCATCTACATATGCCATTAATAACATCTCTTCATTGGCTTCTACATAATTTACTTCTTTTTCCTTCTCTCTTTTAGGACATTCATACTGATAATGCCCTAACTCATGACAGTTGTAGCATTCAACTGTAGATCGATCTCTTCCTCTGCCTCTCCCTCGTCCTCGAAAACCACCTCGTCCTCTTCCTCTACCACCAAAACTTCCATCATATGTGACTTTCAACGCTTGTTCTTCCTCGATAGCATGACCATTCATCCGTTGCTCATGTACCAAAAGACTACTCTGTAACTCATCAATTGATAACGAGTCTAGATCTTTGGACTCTTCGATTGAGCAAACTACATAATCGAATTTGGAAGTCATGGACCTTAGAATCTTTTCGATAATATCAATGTCTGCCATCTTCTCACCATGAATTCTTTTCTTATTGGCAATTATGAGAGCTCGAGCAAAATAATCTGCCACCGATTCCCCCATCTTCATGTGAAGAACCTCACATTCCTTTCGAAGAGCTTGCAACTGTGCACGTTTGACTCGAGCTGTTCCTTGGCACTTCTGTTTCAAAGAGTCCCATATATCTTTAGCGGTGTCTTTCTTCAAAATGGTCTCCAATGTTGGACGATCAATAGCTTGGAAGAGATAGTTTTTGATTTTTAAATCTCTCAGTTTGAGATCTTCGATTGCTTTCTTTTGTGCTTCTGAAAGAACCTCACCTTCTGTTGCTATAGGAATCCCTTGTTCCACCAAACTCCAATATTCTTTTGATCTGAGGAAGTTTTCCATTAGCATGGACCAATGATCATAATGGCCATCTAACTTCGGAATTGATGGTTGCACAAAATTGCTTTCTGCCATATCACCTCTTATGTCGTGAAAAGGCTACGGCTTTTCAAGGCAACCTGGCTCTGATACCAAATGTTAAACACAGGAGAAGCAATACAATAGGCAAACCAACAATGAGAAAAATCACTCTATTGATGATCTGAAAATAGCTATATAAATAGCATTACAAAGCAACATAAAAGAGATAAAATAGCCCACCTATTCAGTAACGTAAACACGTAAACACCTATTGCACTAGTCAAAAACAAATAACCAATTCCTAATTAATAGGACTTATTAATCAACTAAAACACTAATAACTAATTCCTAGTTAATACGGCTTATTAACCAACTAAAACACTAACACTTTCAACACTTTTATTGTGGCCTGCCCTCTAATTATGTTTCATAAATGTTTATGTAACACAATCTCATTCGTAGAGTTCCAGATTAGACCATTTTGCCTTCGGAACAACAACCAATGGCTTCATTTTCTTGATAACAATACCAAATTTGTCAGCTAAATCAACTTCCAACCCATTAGGCAATTCCCACTCAAAAGAATACAGCAAGGAAGCCAATATAAACATCAACATCCTCTCTGCTAAGGGAATTCCAGCACAAACCCTTCTCCCAGAACCAAAAGGCATGTACTTAAAATTATTACCCATGTAATCCAACTTTTCCGAATCATTCAGAAACCTCTCTGGTTTAAATTCCAACGGATTGTCCCAAAGTTGAGGATCTCTATGCAGCGCCCAAACATTGACCATCACTCTAGAACCTTCAGGTATTGTGTATCCTCCTATAGTTGTAGTGTTACTTGGACAACGAGGTATAAGGAATGGCAATGCTGGATGCAACCGTGAGCTCTCTTTCACAACTGCGTCCAAGTATCGTAATCTGGGCAAGTGAATTTCTTCTACAAAATCGTTTGCTCCAACAACTTCCACCAGTTCTTCCTGAACCTTCTTCATCACCTCAGGATTCTGCATCAACTCTGCCATTGTCCATTCAACCATTGTTATTGTTGTGTCCACTCCTCCAAGAATCACATCCTGTAAGGATAAATAAATAAATGATTCACGTGCCCAATATTAACAAGAGATGACCGATTTTTTTTTAAGAGATTATCCAATTAGCATCCGTTTTATAAAAATAATTTCAAATTATTTTATTTTTAAAAGAATTTAAAACTAAATCTGGATTTATATATAAGTAATTTTCAGCGTGTAAAGTTGTTTTTAGGGTTGCAATTGATGTTAAAATACCCCCCACTATCTTTATTTGCGGTTAACAATTCGATAAAGTTAAATTTTAACTAAATCTTCCATCATATTTAATATTACAAAAATACTTTTAAATTCAAATTTTTCAAGGAATATGTGATACATTTACAAATTCAAAAGAATTTCAAACCATACCCGAATTTAAATTGAAAATAATTTTAGGTAAACACGTTTGTAAGGTTATACACGTTGAAATATAAATATTACATTAGTTGTGAAAATAACAAATGAATTGAACATAATGACGGTATGAGTTTGTGGTAGTATGACTTAAGTCATTTTACTAACAAACAAATCCACAAACTAATAATATGTTAAAATCTAGGGATAGGAATATTTTTATAATTCTACATACAAGGACAAATACTCGTACGTGTATCAAATTATTTGTTGAATGAATTTTTATGGTGTTAGCATTTATTTTTTATTATTATGTGTTTGAAATATTAATAAGCAACAACATTTAAAAAATAAATAATAATAATAATAATAATAATAATAATAATAATAATAATAAGTTGAATGATGTGATATTTGTTAAATATTAATATAAATAAATTTAAATTCAGAAATAATTTTATAATTCCGCATTTTTTGAAAAAAAATTGATTCATATTTAACTTAGTTAATTTTCACTAAAATATTCAATTAGATTATTAGTTATCACTAAGGGCAGAATTGGATTTTCAATACTATAAACAACTTTTAATTAAAATTTTAATTAAATTTTAAATTTTTTTAAAAATCGAAATAATTTTAAAATATTTTTATAAAACATATATTTTTGAAAGAGTTATAACGAGTACCTGGACGACGGCCTTAAGCTGGTGCGTTGTAAACGACGTCGCAGGATCATCACTCTCCTGGAGCTCCAACAAAATATGCAAGAAGTCTTTTTTACCCTCACCATGTCTAACCATATTCTTATGCCTCTCAATAGCCTTATCTATCATCGTCTCGAATCCTAAGGAAACTTCCTTAGAACGTTGTGCTATACCTTGCAAATCAAACATCGCAAGTACCGGAAATATATCCGAAACGTTCGGAGCTCCGAGCAAGCACATAAGCTCAGCAAACAAACCTCGAAACTTTTTACCCAAATCAGTCCCTTCCTCGACTGGAAGCGTCGAACCCCACAAGAAGTTTTGAATCACGTTCATGGAGGCCAAAATCGACAATTCACCAATATCAACCGACTCACCACACCTCTTATAAACACTTCGTACGACGTTTCTAACCTCTCGCTTTCTGAGAGAGTAACTAGCTTCCAGGCTCGAGTTACTCATCATCTGGCTCACGAACACTTTGCGCATTTTCTTCCAATCGGGCCCGTACGGGCACCAAGCGATGTCGTTACAACCGAAGGATGAGATCTGAGCAGCGATCGGCGCGTCACGGCTAGCGAATGTGGTATCTTGGTCGCGAACGATTTCTTTGACTAGTGATGGTGAGCTGATCACTATGCATAATTTACTTCCGAGCCAAATCTTGTAAATTGGACCGTAGACTTGAGCTAATTCTGTGAATGTTTTGTGGAGATGTGTGCCGAGAAACGGAAGGTATCCGATTATTGGGAAGCCACGTGGACCTGGAGGCAGAGGAGCAGATTTGTTACTTTTCCATTTCTTGAGATTCAACAAGAAGCAGGTTATAGCCGAAATTGTGACTAAAAGTATGATATTGGCTATGAAATTCTTGTAGTACTCATCCATGGCACACGTTATCTAAAATTTGCAGTGATTACTTGCTTTTGGAAGTTAGGAGAAGGTGAATAGGATATTACGAGAGCTGAAGTGTTAATGATATATGTCTACCGGCCCGAAGATGAATTATATTGATTGCCAACAGGGGGTTCCACAAGATTCCTTATAGGACATCTATCCTATCCATTTCTGTCGGGAAGTTAGATATTTTTTTTTCTATCGAGAAGTTTTGAGTGGACCGTCGTTTGTACCTTGGATAATAAATAGAACGACCGGATTGGCGATCGGGATAAAAAAATCTTATCTCAAAATCGACAATTTTAAAATAGATTTTATTTTTTTTAATTAAATTTTAAGGAAATGTTATTTCAAATATGTAAATTATTATATTTATTTTTTTTCAGCTTTATTCTAGTTAGATTTTTTTAAAAAATATAATTTTATAATTTTTTTAAAATTTAATTTAAATTTAATCCGATTTAATGTTACATTACGTATTGAGTTAGTTGTTGAAGCAGTGATTAGCTGTTAGCTATTAAATTGACGTTAATATAGCGATTTGACATGAGTGTTTGGTAATAACAATTAGTTGTTGAAGTAGCTGTTACATGTAAAATTTCATAAACAACATAATATATTTTTACCTTACAATATAATTTAAGATTACTCCAAAAAACCACCGCAAGTTTACTAAGTTCTCCAAAAAAATTACACTAATTTGAATTTTCTCCACTTTACCACTTTTACGTTAATTGATGTGGGGCTACTACTCATGTATTTGTGAAGAAAAGTGGTAAAATTGAAAATTTTCAAACTGGTCTTTTTTTTTTTTTTTTTAGAATTTAACAAATTTGCGATGGCTTTTTGGGACTAACCCTATAATTTATTAGCGTTAGTATTTATTTTTAAACAACTTTTTCTTTCAAAATTTTTAATTCAAAACCAATCATTCTTTAGTTATCAACTATTTAAAAAAATAAATAAAATATATACTAACTAAAAAAGTTATTTAAAGATTTTTAATAGTATTTAATAAATTAAAACATTATTAAAATTAACTTATTTAGTACAAATAGAAACTTTTAAGATTATTAAGGGTGGTTTAGTAATACTCATAAATTGATAAGGGTAAAATCGAAACTTTTTATTAGCGATTCGTGGAAAGTTACTTGAAGTAGCGTTCTGAAAATCGCAAATTAAAAATCTAACGCTAATCAAAAAGCTTCTTCCAAACGGTTAAATTGTCAAATCGCTAATGAAAACTAATCGCTACTTAAAAATCTACCTACCAAACACACACTTATTTGTTTAACGTATTGTTTAAGGTTTATAATGAATACGGGGTGGGTAGAAATTGTGAATTATAAATGAATAAAAAATATAAATCGTCTCGATAGTATAATTACATATGGATAATTTAATTTTTGTTGTATTGTTATAATTTGATTTTTTTTCCTTTTATGATTTTTCATATACTATGAATTTTCAGAATATTAAGATTACATTAAAAAATAAAGAAACAAATTATTTTATATTCTCAAATTAAAATTGAAAAAAAAAATAGAAGTGATCAACAAAATATATTAGCGATTATAAGAATAAAAGAATAAATAAATTTTATCAAATATATTAATTTAAATTAAAATTAATTAAGTAATTTAAATATTATTAAGATAATGAGTTAATTAAAAAAAATCTATTTTTTCAAACCTTTTGCATTAATCCACTAGTTTCAAACATTTTTTTTAAAATAAAAAATTAAAAATAATATAAAAAAAAACTCAGGTCAAGTAAACTTTTTGCATTAATCCACTAGTTTTAAACATTTTTCTATTAAATAATATTGTTTCAAAACGAGAAATGGATTCTTTTTTTTATAAGAAACGTTTGAAACCAATGGACTAATGTAAAAAGTTTGAAAATGTGAGGGATTTTTGTAATTTATCCCTAAGATAATTTATAATTTAATTACTAAAAAGTTAATTAAATAAATTCAAAAGATATTTAAAATAATTATTTAAGAGTATTAAAGATAATTTAGTAAGATTGATGTTTGGTGTAACAATTTGAATGTGTGAAATAGCAATCATAAATTTTAAAATATTATTTTAAAAAATAAATATAAAAATAATTTTTTAGTTTTAAAATATTGTTTAAAATAATTATAAGCTTTGCTTTTGAAAGATTAACTCTAAATTATATATATATATACATATATATATAATTCTGGGGAAAAAAATTATAGGCCACAAGAAATTTAAGTATATAATTGTGGGGTTATTTTGAAAAAAAAAACTTTTAAAAGTTTGAATTTAACATTATAGGTCATACAACACAATTTTCAGAGGTATTTCAGGAAATTAGGCTTGTGGAATGAAAACCAAACTTTTAAAATTTATTTTTGTAATTTTTTAAAAATAGGTCTATAATTGTGTATTGAAATTTTAAAAACCCACTTGAAAAAATTATCACTTCAATTTTTTATCCACTATAATGGTTGTTCCAGAATAAACCTAGTCCAGTCAACTTAAGTTTGGCAAGCCCAAAGCACTCTAGGCTCAAACCTAATCTTCTAAACAACCCTTATGGCCCAAGATCGCATCTAATGCGTCTGATTGCCAGATTTGCAACCAGAGGGAATCCTAGATTTTGCAGAGATCCCTCTAAGAAGATCTCGATAGTTCTAACTAATATTCATCTCAAGTTCCTATATGAAAATCTGGTCTTCACTTTTTGACGTCACTTTTACATACTGAAACACTACCCAATTCACTACAAACTGCTCTCAAGTAACATCTAACACTCTGGTGTCACTTCATGTTCCCGATTGCAATTCTGGTCGAGGACAACAAAGTCATAACTTTAGTACAGCCTAATTACTTTACAATTCTTTCTAAAGAAAATATAGGAAGCTATTTCTTCTCATTCCTTTACTTGCATTCCCTCATTTACGTTCAGGGCATACTTGAGCATCAAAATGCATACAATAAACAATAGACCAATGTCCAAAGGGTCTGCTTTGACACTTATTCTTTGCTTTTGCAGGATACGATAACTTGAATCAACTTCACATCTTCAACCCTGTTTGATTGTCTAGATTTATTCCTTGACTATAGTTCTGAACCACTACAGTTTGGTGTCCACCGTGGGTAGGGGTGTAAACGAGTCGAGTCGAGCTCGAGTATACCCAAGCTCGACTCGACTCGTGAAAGATTATGTTAAGCTCGAACTCGAGCTCGAACTCGTCGAGCTTTCAAAAATCAAGCTCGAGCTCGAACTCGAATGACAATCGAGCTACTCGAACTCGACTCATTAAAGCTCGTTTATTTTTTTATTAATAATTTTTTAATTTTATATATTTATTCTTGACTTGATTTAGACATACTCGAACTCGAATCGACTCGTTGGTGTTACTATAGTAGAGCTCGATAAGGCTCGCGAGCCTTTCAAGTCGAGCAATATAGAGCTCGAGCTCGACTCGTTTCAGGAAAAAGCTCGACTCGAGCTCGTGAACAACGAGTCGATCTCGAGTATTTCTTGAGTCGATCTCGAATAACTCACGAGTAGCTCGACTCACTTACATCCCTAATTGTGGGCCTGACCAAGTGTCATACAAAACTTTCATTTTCAATCTTTTCAAACTTTTATTTCCCATTAGTACTTTCAAATGGAACTAAAACATTAATAAAGCAGTAATTATGGGTTATGATGGAGTGCATACGTCATCTAGAGAAGGAAAATATCAGGACCAAGACAGCCAATCAAGAACACACTTAATGATCGAATAACACCCTGTATCTACACCAATCAAGAAGACTTACTTCCGTACATATGATTACTACACCCTGTATCTACAAACCAAGTATCTGATGTATGTTGCGCTTCATCTTGAATAGCGATCGATAACATTTCTGGTTTATTCTTCTCAATAAAATTGGAACTTTTTTCTTTATCTCTGTCATTAGGCATCTTTGTGTAATATTCTGATGCATAATGACCAAATCTATTACACCTGTAGCATTCTATCTTGGATTTATCTTGATCTCTACCTCTTCCTCTACCTTGATCAGTCGCTTTGAAATCCCTACCGAAATCTTTGTTTCCACGATCTTCTCGTCCTCTTCCTCTCCCTCGACCCCGACCTCAACCCCTACCTCTGGAGTTATGTTGCTAAGTATTGGTGGACGCTTTCAAAGCTTGCTTATTAGAGGTCGAGCCACGATTCATCTTCTATTCATATACCAATCGGGAACTCTGTAATTCGTCAAGGGACAAAGAATCTATGTCTTTTGATTCTTCAATAAAACAAACAACATAGTTATATTTCGGATATAATGAGCGTCATATCTTCTCAACAATGGTCACATCATCCATCTTCTCGCCATGGAACGTGTAGTGGTCAAGTTAAAAATGGGCTACAAACTTCTAGGCCTGAATTTCGAAAATAAGCCCAAGTCTTGAAGATGAGGCATGACCCAAACTTTAAAGAAAAATACACTAGAATGATGAGTCGATTTCAGGCTTGTCATGGTACAATCAAATATTTTTCAGTCAAAGTATCTTACACTCTATTGAAGAGTGTTAAAGCCCTACTACGGCATTATGGCAGGCCCAGTTTAGGTAGTCGAAGCCCAACGAGATTTCCTTGGAGATCAGAAATCCAGATTAGGTACAACTATCCAATAATAATTTTGTCATTAATGGATAAATATTAATCAAATATGATTTATTCAATAGTTTATAATTATTTAAGATCTAAATATATTAAAACCTGAAAGATAACGAAATAAGAAAAAGATGACAACTAGGATTCTAATTTTTCAGAATAAATCAACTTCTCTTGAACTCTATAAAGGGATCCCTAAAGCTCAATGAGAAGGGATTCATATTTGACTAGTTGAACCTCTACGAAAACAGCCGCATATAAAAAATCAATTCTTTCACTAAAAATCCTACAAATCAAAAGAGAGAATTCAGATATCGAAAATTCTCTGTGATTTTTTGTGACAACCACAGTTTGAAGCCCACCGTGGGGCTTTCTATTGATTTAATTAATTTTTGCGTTGTTTTGGCACAGGTTCTAGTACTGGAAGCCATCATTATCGGAAAAACACAGTCTGATTAACTCGCATACGTAATATGCTAATTCTATCAGAAATTCCATACTATCGGAAAAAGAATATGGTGCTAATCCTAAATTAACTCGCATGGATTACAAAACAGAGTTTTATGCTTCCTTGTCTATTTTGAGTATTACTGGAATGACCAACTTTCATAGTGAACAACTAGCTGAGCTGTATTGTGTCCAGACACAAATGATCCAGAACTACAATTTGGATTTATACCATTGCTTTCCTCCGCCACTACAAAGTAGAAGCTCTGACTTTACTACTGCTGTAAGGCATCCTGTATGCACAGCTCTCCTACAGACAATAGCTGTAACAACACCTCTTCTGAATAGTCTTGGATTGTTTACAAACATTGCATATTTTGAAAATATGACAATCTCTGAGCAAGGTCAGTCTATAAGCGAGTATGGTAAAGGCCAACAGGTCATTGACTTTCCAATTAGCAGCCAAATGGTGACTAATCAAGCTATTAAGGTCAATACGGAAGCCTTATGGGCTCGATTACAGGAAGAAAATGTGAAAAGTGAGGGATTACAAAGAGAATTTGCAAAACAAATATTGAATTCAATCAAGGAGTTAATATCCTTAGTTGAAAACGAGGTGAAGAAAGAATTGAGAGAAGTTGGTGACAAGGTAATGGATCAGTTGTAGAAGTCTGTTAGTTCAAAACTCGAAGCAACTGTTGATAGGCAAATTCAGGATGCTTTGAAATCTAAATTTGAAGCTTCTTTGACCCAGCATTTGAGAAATCATACCAACATGTATTTGAAGGAATATATAATGCATTTCAGAAGGGAATGGTTGAACATACGAAAGCATCTCAGAAACACTTTGACTATGTTCGTTCTTCTCTAGCCGTTGTCTTAAAAGACTCTCTAAAATCTACAACAACGATGGTTCAAAGCTTGACTCAAAAATTAGCAGATGGACAACAGAAATTATTATCTTTTACTTCCGATAATGGTGTTGTCAAAAAGTAAGAGCTACCAGAAGAGGAGGTTCGTGAGTCTGTATCATCCTCTAAACATGAGGATGGTTACAGCTGATTGTCAGATCATCATGGTTGGGTCTCAATTTTGGACGTAATATGCTTTTTCACTCACATGAACTACCCAATACTGGTTAAGCTAATATGACAAAGAGTTTGCGGTGACAGATTTGAAACTATTATTTTCTATTTTGTTGGCTTTAACCACTGGTCAGGTATGTCTTCCCACTCATTTTTCCTCAATTTTTAAAGATTTAATCGTATTTTTAAGGATTTGACTGTGCTTTCAATTATAGAGTTAAACTTCTATGTCTATCTCGAATATTGCTTGAATTTTTTTGGATTGTCTGTGTTTTTATTAAATAACAATTTTTTTAGTGATACACTTCTTAGTGTTACAATATTCATATGATTTTATCCATGATGAACTTTTTGTGACATGTGGTGTCTTTTGTTCTTATGACTCATATTTACGTAATTATCCGAAAATTTTGGAAGACTTTTTAGGACTAGAATATCTTGAATTGATTCTGGTTGTGTACAAATTCTTGTGATAGTTGAGCTTGTAGTTACATTTGGAAACCAATATTACCATTTGGCTCGAAGTGTAGTGTCACGAGGGTTATGTGAATAAATTTGATAATTGGTGGCTCACTTAAATAGGCTATCATTCCTATATTATTACACGCCAATAGTTCTTGGTCTTTTGATTAATGAAAAGGTGAAAGAATTTGTGTTTTTATCTATTATACAGATGGAATTTCTATTTCTCCAATCTAATAGGAGATGCAATAACACAAATTTGTTGTACGTAAGCCCGGGTAAAGCCATTGGTACTGGCCGCACAAACTGAAAGCCCACATAAAACTATTGGTAATGGAATGAAGACCCGCGTAAGTCTCCGGCTGCGGATGAAACATAAGCCCACCTAAGTCCCTTGGCAGTGACACTGAAATCTGTTTAAGTCCCTTGGCAGCAGTACACATTAAAGTCCATCTAAGTATGGCAGTGGAACCTAAATTCGTTTAAATCCCTTGACAGGGACACACATGAAAGCCCACGTAAGTCCCCTGGTGGTGGCACCAAAATCTATTCAAGTCTCTTGATTGTTGGATATATAAAAACACTTGAAATACTCGATATTACACACGTAACTTTCTATCAAAATCTATTTCATTCGAAATCCTCATAGGAGTATAGATTTACATACATTTTAGATCATGAACAAGAAGTCATGATTCCCAAAGCATCGCACCAAAAAAACATAGCAACGAGCCTGATCCGCCAGATTATTGTATAATAATTTTACAGGCTCACATGGGGATTGAGTAAAATAAAATTTGAGCAAAGCCCACATCACAAACGTTAGTTCGATTGTATTTATATAGTTGTGAAGTTTTTACGGAACATCACGGTTGAACAATACACGATCACAATCCATTGACGATGCTGAGGATTAAGTAAATAAACCTCAGAATGAACTCACTGCGATTTGGAGAGACAGCCAGTAACTGCGCCAGTCGTATGTTCTAACTTCGATTGAATGCCTAAAATATTAACACAAAAATATATGCACCAACTTTGATCGAGTGCCTAAAATAGTGTTAGTTAAAATATAGCTGGTATAAACTATAATCGTGGCTTCATGTTTATACTTTATATCTTAAAGGCATTTGATCAAATCAACATCCTTATATAGTCACAATTGTTTTGCAATCTCCAAACGAACGAACCTACTAGCGATAGGAAATGTAATACCATGTCTACGAATGAAAATAATGTTAGCAATCAGTTAATGTGTATATGTAATTCAGTCCATGCATATGATACAAACGAAAAGGATCAAAGTAAGCTGTGTTACATACGGTCAAAAAGCAATCAAAGTAGTTCAAATTACATAGGCATGAAAATAGAAAAGTGGAAAGGCGGTGCAGTTCATGAAGTGGGCCCACCCCGGTGGAGAAATGACTTCAAGATCTCAAGTTCATCCTTTGCTGAAACTTCATTGAGCTTCTTTATAAAGACTTACTCGAGCACCTCGACATGAGTAACCACTTTGACCATAGCCACCATGACTTTTTCGGGAGCCTAACGAAAGCTACTGCATGAGCAACACGTCAACCCATTATTTGATTTGATGATTCGCAAATCCGACTTTCGAACAATCAAAATTTAGTACTGTGGATTTGTTAACTTTACATTGCCACATCCAACTCGTCACACGTAGCAATCGAGGATTTCTGTAGTGGTCAAGTTAAAAATGGGCTACAAACTTTAGGCCTGAATTTCGAAAATAAGCCCAAGTCTTGAAGATGAAGCATGACCCAAACTTTGAAGAAAAATACACTAAAATGATAACTCGATTTCAGGCTTATTCATGGTACAATCAAATATATTTCAGTCAAAGTATCTTACTCTCTGCTGAATGGCATTAAAGCCCTACTACGGCATTATGGCAGGCCCAGTTTGGGTAGTCGAAGCCCAACGAGATTTTCTTGGAGATCAGAAATCCAGATTGGGTACAACTATCCAATAATAATTTTGTCATTAATGGATAAATATTAATAAAATATGATTTATTCAATACTTTATTATTATTTTAAGATCTAAATATATTAAAATTTGAAAGATAACGAAATAAGAAAAAGAGGACAACTAGGATTCTAATTTTTGAGAATAAATCAACTTCTCTTAAACTCTATAAAGGGAACCCTAAAGCTCAATGAGAAGAGGTCCAGATTTGACTGGCTGAACCTCTACGAAAACAACCGCATATAAAAAATTAATTCTTTCACTAGAAATCCTAGAAAACAAAAGAGAGAATCCAGATATCGAAAATTCTCTGACTGTGATTTTTTGTGACCACCACAGAACGTCATCTTATTACATATCTCTATAGGTTTTGCACAATATCTGCTAACAGAATCACCATCCTTCTTTTGCAAGGTCTCGAAATCCCTTCGCAAGGCTTGAAGTTGTGCTCGCTTCACTTTGGTAGACCCTTGGTACTTCTTCTTCATAGAGTCTCATATATCCTTAGAAGTTTCTCTCCAAAGAATGGTTTCTTGATTGAACGATCGATTGCTTGGAAGAGATAATTCTTCGCTTTTAAAGCCATAAGTTTTGTTGCTTCAAACTCTTTTGTTAATCTTCCATCAAAGTTGAGTCTACTGCTGGGGCTTGAATTCCGTTCTCCACAATTTGCCAATACTTTCTCGAACTTAGTAAATTTTCCATTAGCATACTGGTCATAATAACCATCAAAACGGGGAATGACAAGTTGTATAAAATTGGTATTATTTTTTAAAGCCATAGGCTCTGATACTATAATTAACTTTCGAAGAAAAAATATTCGTAAAGAGAAGATAACGACTCAAAAAGGTTGCTCTTTTATTCAGAATTAAAAGCCTAGATATAGGCAAATATAAAATAATCGACTCCGCTGAAATAGCATCTATAATCTCAACTATTTCACTAAACCACAACTCTAAAAGAATAAATAAAAATGCAATTGACTTCAAACACATAAAATCAAAAATCTCTGACTTGGTCTACACATCCATATTATTGATATTTCAACAAAGGAGATCTGAAGTCTTCTAGAACTCGGATTGTAACACCCCATATTGAGACAATGTTAAAAGGAATTGAGTTGTTACCTATATCACTAATGTGCACACTGTTTTTCGGGAGCTCAGAATTTGAGAACTTAACTGTGCTTGTCTTAGAACAATCTTGGGATGGGTGACCTTCTAGGAATTTTCCTAGAAAGCATGCGAGTGAGGATAAAGCTTGCTGGAAAGCGTAATGGTGGCCTGTGGGGCTAGTGGTTAGCCTTAAGAATGGTCAAGTAATGACGTGACGCCCTACAACCGCGCCTGAGGTCATCCGGGGGCGGGGTCGGACATTATAAATGGTATTAGAGCAATCCTGCGACCATGAGTACAACTGTGGACATAAGAATGCTGGACATTCGTCTAGCGGGGGTAAAGATTCTGGAAATGATGTGGGTTAACCACAACAAGGATGTTGTGTCCTAATGGGTGGATTGTAACACCCCATATTGAGACAAGGTTAAAAGAAATTCAATTGCTACCCATATCACCAATGTGCACATTGTTTTTCGGGAGTCTAGAACTTGAGAACTCCAAAGTTAAGCATGTTTGGCTTAGAATAATCTTGGGATGAGTGATCTTCTAGGAAGTTTCTCAGAAAGCATGCGGTGAGGATAAAGCATTCTGGAAAGCTTAATGATGATCTGTGGGGCTAGTGGTAAGCCTTAAGACCAGTTAAGTAATAACGTGGCGCCCTGCCACCACGCCTCGGGTCATCCGGAGACGGGGGCCGGACGTTACATGGATAAACAAAAACGAAAAAGGAAAAAGAAAGTTTTGTAGAAAGAAAGGATAGAGAGGGTTGGAAATGTAAACAAACTTGAGGTTAATAAGCCTATTTATAGGTGTTGGTGGAGGTAAAATAGCCTACTTATGTATCATAGTGGTTGGGTGGGTGAAACTTCTCCACGTATCAAGCTTCAAATGGAGAATATTTGGTCATGTGACGTGCCTGAGAAATTATATACCCGTATCGGTTTTAATAATGACCTAGAATAATTTATTTTAAGGGCATCCACGATAGAGGACAACTGAAGCTCAATTCTGAAAAAAAAAAATAAAAAATAAACATTAAACAAAATCACATCAAGCAATCATAACTTGTTTTCTCTCTCCTGAGAGCATCCACAGTAGGGGGATACCTCAAATCCTAGTTCTGAAGATTTTAAATATATATATATTAAAGAAAATCACATCAAGCAATTTTCTCTTTCCTGAGTTCCTCTCTATTGGTATGCTAGACAACTTTTCCCCTCCAATCATGTATTTACATATAAGTTCTATCTCTTTCTCTTTTTATACCACTTTATTAATATTTTTTAATTACTTAATAATAAATTTTATTTTATAATATAATATAACTCCACCTGACAAAAGAGGAATCCAAATTGTCCCGGATTAGTGTGGATGTTCTGAATTCCTTTGAGTTGGTAGGCATGACACTTATCCTCATCTAATGATGCATTTACATGCCTATTCTATCTCTTTGTTTTTTTATTCAATTTTATCAATATTTTAAAATTATTTAATAACAAATTTTATTTTATAATATAAAGTAGGACTCACCTTACGGAAGAGAAACCTAAATTATTGTCCCGGATTAGTGTGGATGCTCTGAATTCCTTTGAGTTGGTAGGCATGACACTTATCCTCATCTAATGATGCATTTACATGCTTATTCTATCTCTTTATCTTTTTATACAATTTTATCAATATTTTAAAATTATTTAATAACAAATTTTATTTTATAATATAAAGTAGGACTCACCTTACGGAAGAGAAACCTAAATTATTCCGGTTATAGATATTTTAACTAACTCCCACGTGGATTTTATTTGAAGGAAAAGACTTAGGTAAGTCGGGACCATCACGTAAGATATGGGCCAGCCAATCATTACCTGAAGCGTAGACATTAAGAGCATCCAGAATAGGGGGAGAGTTGAAGTCCCAATTCAGAAAAGGGATAAATGACATATGACCCCCTGTACTTGGCTATTTGTCCCGTTTAGCCCCCTATACTTCGTTTGCTACCATTTAACCCCCTGAACTTGACTTTTTCCTACCATTCCGCCCCTTTTGACAAAAAATATGGCACATGTGTGTGACGTGACATGGCACGTGTGTTAAATGCTGTAACAAAATTTTATTTTACCCCTTATATTTGACCTTTTTGTCACTTAAACCCTTGTACTTAAATTTTTTGTTCACTTCACCATATTATTTGACTTTTTTTTTCACTAGAGCCTTTTTATTATTATTTTTCTGACTATGAAATAAACTAATGAAAATCAAATTAAAAAGTCAGTTATAACCTTCATTAATTTTTGAAAAAAAAATAGAAACAGACTTATAATTTTAATAAAATTGTATATTGGTATTAATTATAAATCTATGAACATGTACATTTATATTAATGAGTATGTTTATGGAAAATATACAATCTATTTTGATTTTAATTAAAAAATCACAAAATAAAGAAGAGTTAATTTATATATATATATAAATTATCAAATTATGTAATAAAATTAATAATATACCATTTTATATATAAATATATAAAAATAACCATATAATTATTAAAGTTTAATCCTATTTATTAATATTATAAAGTTTTAAAATTTTATACTAAACTTATCATATAACTTTAATATAAAAATAATTTATACATTAAAAAAATAATATAAAAATTAATAGTATGTGTAATTTTACTTTTTTAGTTAATTATTAGTGTGCAATTATAAAAGTAAGGGGTTAAGTGATAAAAAGGTCAAGTACGAGGGGTAAGATGAAATTTTATTATAGGATTAATCACATGTGGAATGCCACGTCAAAGACATGTGGCATATTTTTTTATCAAAAGGGGTGGAATGGTAGAAAAAGGCCAAGTTTAGAGGGCTAAATGGTAGCAGACAAAGTACAGGGGGCTAAACAGAACAAACAGCCAAGTATAAGGGGCCACATGTTATTTATCCCTTCAGAAAATGATGATAAAATAATATTAATTTAAATCAAATCAGCTAATAATTACATATTTTCTCTCCCCTGAGTCCCTTTAAATTGGGACGATGGACAATTCCAACCCATCAATCGTCTATTTTTATTTCACTCTTATTTTTCTCTCTCCACGAAGTTTTATTACTAATATTTTGATTATTTAATTATTAAATATATTTTATTATATTATGTAGGATCCACGTAACAGAATTGGAACAAAAGTGTCTTTTGTAATCGTAGATACTCTAAGTGAATTAATCATCACTTGACGCGCACAGTCAAATACACATATTGTTTCAGTCCCGGCCGACATAAGTTTTTTTTCTCACCTGAATTAGATCATATCCGTATCGGAATAATGGATGAATATGTAACGACTCTTTCCAAACGTCCACACCAATTTAAAAATTATTAATGAAATTGCATTTGACTTGAACGGAGAGAGCAATCATGGATAGATTATTAATGGAGGTATCTTGACCGTTATAAGTTAATGACAAAGTCGATTCATTATTATATTTTTTAACTAACATTAGCAACAAAAGAACACATTTTAAGTGATGTACCATAAAAAGGTCGACTGCATCAAATAAAGAAAAGCTTTCCTAACCCCCACTTTTACTACAAGTACATAGGTAACGAAGTACATAAAAGGATCATGAACCACTTTCTTATTGCCTTTTCTATTTATGGCTGCCTACTTGTATAGAAATAAAATCTGGTAGGCTGAGACGTGCACAGAGTTCCAATCAGGGACACACGAGAACCTGACCTCTTCAAGAACAAACCACATAAATTCCTATTCATATAAAGCTGGATTAGATAATCTCGGTGTAGGAATAGCCACAAGAGGGTTCTTCAACTTGAGAACAATCCCAAACTTCTCGGTAAGATCAACTTTCTCACCCTCCACCAACTTCCAATCAAAGGAATGCAAAAGAGTAGCAGTAGAATACAAGAACATTCTCTCTGCCATAGCCAAGCCAGCACACATTCTTCGTCCGGACCCGAATGGAAAATAGCTCAAATCACTTCCACTGTAGTCCCATTTACCACCTGAGAATCTATCAGGATCAAATTCCAGAGGATTCTCCCAAACAGAAGGGTCTCTATGTATAGACCAGACATTGACGAACACTCGGCACCCCTTGGGAATTGCGTAGCCTCCAACTGTGCAATCTTGGTTTGGACTGTGGGGGACTAACAGAGGCAGAGCAGGGTGCAAGCGTAGTACTTCTTTCATTATAGCATACAAGTAGGGGAGTTTGTGGATGTGAGACTCTTCGACTATGTTGTCTTTGCCTACTACTACGTCTAATTCTTGTTGGGCTTTTCTCATTGTTTCAGGTTTGTTCATCATTTCTGCCATAGCGAATTCGATTGAATTTGATGAAGTGTCACTCCCACCCACCACCATGTCCTGTCCAAGATGTATTTGATACAATAATTAATATAAACAGGACAATTTTTTTTTTTTTATCAAGTCATCATTTTAAACGAACAGTGATGCCTACTAATGATCCTGATAATGAGGATAACTAATTATATGCCACGCACGGTTGTGCTTATTTGACTATTCGAACAATCAAGATATTCAAGAACATAATAAAAATATGAGAGCAAAAGTCATAAAGAAAAAGCTTACCATGAGCAAGGCCTTGACATGCATCATAGTTAGTGGAGTTTTGGGATCACCTTCATCTTTTATCCTCAACAAAAACCCCAAAAAGTCATCACCTTCGCTCTCCATCTTCACTCGTTCATCAATCACTCTATCAAATATCTCCTCGAACTTCAAAGACAGCTTCTTCATTTTCCTCACCACACCTTGCAAATCAAACGGGGCCAGAATCGGAAAAAAATCCGACACATTCGGAGTCATCAGAAGCTCAGTTATGTCCGATATCACTTGTCTAAACTCCGCACCCAAATCAGATCTCTCACTTCCTTCAACCGTCCCTCCCCACAGCATACTCGTGATCACGTTCAATATAGTCAAAAACATCTGCTCTCCAACATTGACCGGGTGCCCGACCCGATTGTGAAAATACTTCACCGTGTTTCGGACCTCGCGCCGGCGTAGACCGTACACGGAGTCCAAGGTCGCGTTGCTGAGCATTTTGACCACGCAGACTTTCCTCAACATTCTCCATTGAGGCCCGTATTGGGCCGAGACTATGTTATATGGGCCGTACGATGTGGCCTTGGCTACAGCTGGCAAATCGCGGTTGGCGAATATGACGTCGTGATCTTTGAGTACTTCACGCGCTGCATCGGCTGTGGTGATCACGATGCCGATTGTTTTACCCAGATGGAGTTTGACGATTGGACCGTATTTACGGCCCAGTTCAGCGAAGTAAGTGTGAAGCTTCGGGTCGAGAAACGGGAGGTTTCCGACTAACGGAAGACCCGGTGGGCTTGGTGGTTGTGGTGGGCTTTTTCTCTTGGATCTCTTGTATTGATAACAGACTATAGCAAAAACAGTGCAGAGAGTCAAAGCTATGATATTGCCGTTGTCGTCATGTGAGTGAAGAAGATTCTGAAGAGAAATTGAGAATGAGAAGAGTTGTTTCATGGTTTGTTGACTGTGATTCGGAGATGTGTTTTCTTGTCACTTTATAGTGGTCATGGCAGTAGAGTAGAGCCGAGTCGAGACAAGAAGGTATCTTCTATGTTGTGGTAGGAAGAAGAAAAGGGATTTTTGTATTAGGACAAATGTTACAGTAATAATTTAATGCTAGAGGTTGGATCTTGTCTTGGCTATTGAACATTATTGTTGGAACTGATTTTTTTAATGTAGTGAGTGAAGTTGAGTTTTAGCATGATTTGGAAACATGGATGTTGATGTAGGATAGCAATGTGGATGCTAACGTAGTCAACTAGTTTTTGACACTGTTGGAATAGTCCTACCATTCAAAGTTGCTTGGATGTCGCTCATAATACCTAATGATCAACAACATTAACTTGGTGAACACCATTAATGTTGCTACTATGCTAGATTATAAGTAAGCAGAACGTGGTTCATAGAGAAGGATGGTCCGGATAATTCATTTTATTTCATCCTTTTGTATTAGTGCATAACAGAAGCGGTTCATAAGGCTTTTTGTAGTAAATTTTATTTTACTCGTATAATTAAAATTCTAATTCAAAAGATAAATGGTGAAAGTTAAAAGATAAACTTTATTAATGAGACAAAAAATTGAAAAACAAAGTAGAAATCACTGTTTTTAAAGTATTTCTGTAAAATTCTAAAAATGCAAATAAAATAAAAATATTAATTTGACCCTTAGCTTGATGAATTTTGGACCGTTTCATTTGCGATACGGCTAGTGGCCCAATTCGCTCTTTTAAAAGTTGTATGGCTCGTGATTCCCTTCCCAGAAATCTCTTGCGGGTCCTAAACGGATAACAATTGAGTAATTTAGAGTTGTTTCTTATTGGGCTTTGCATGGTTCAGACCCTCTAGATACTCGAATGCAATATGTTCTGTATCATTCCCTTTCACTTGAAGAGAACTCGACCTCAAGTTACTATTAGAAGGGTAATAAGGAAAAAGATTCGCCACAAAGAAGGTTATTGATATCTTCAGTAGATCAAGAAGGTCGAGAATATGTCCATTGTCGTTAATCAATTGAATAGTCTGAAATGGACCGATCTTCTTTGGGTTTAACTTGTGCTATCCTCCAAATTCCTTACGAAGATATACAAGAACCAGATCGCCAATATCAAAGGATTTCGAGCGAAGGTGCTCGTCAACTGCAGCCTTATACTTTGAATTTGCTTCTGCAATGTTCAATTACACATGGTTAAAACCATCAACATATTGTGAAGTCTAATTGTTAACAGCGATACTCTTGATAGAACCAGCTGGAACTCCAATAAGGTCCACAGTTTATGCTCGAATCTGATAGGTTTGATGCTCAACTCAATGAAAATAGAAATAGTAATGCTATTAAAGATATGATAATACTAATTACAAGGTAAATGATAAGGAATTATGAACCATTATCTGTCTCCCAATGAGAGAATTGATGAAGCTCTCTGTAATCATCCAGCTTAGGGCTCCCAAATTCACTCACTCTACTACTTTATTCATGTTCCTTTCCCTTTATTGTGTCTGCCTATTTATACTACTAATAGAGTAAAAATACTAAAGATTATTTTACCATTTAGACTTTCCAAGGATCTAACATAATCTTCCTATATACAATAGTAAAATGAGCCATCTTTGTAGAGCCATGACTGGAACTCTTGTACGCAAATTCAACTTGAACTAAAGCAAGGTCACAAACTTTCTTCTTGTCACTGCAGATATAGTGAAGTAGATTTTTTACTGTACGATTCACGACCTCTGTCTGTGAATGGGCAGAGCTACTATATCAAAGTTCGGTCCTAAAAAGCTTCAATAAAATGACCTAAAAATAGGTAAAGAATTTCACATCTCTGTCTGACGTGATGGCTTTCAATATGCCATGAAGTCACATAATTTCCTGAAAGAAAAGTCTAGCAATGTGATAGGCATCACTAATCTTCTTACGATGTCTAAAATGTGTCATCTTCAAAACTTGTCAACCACAACAAAAATAGAGTCTGAACCACATTGGATACGTGGTATTCTAAGGATGAAGTCTATAAACAATTCCTCCCAGGGTTGTTCGGGAATAGGTAATGGCATGTAGAGTCATGTGTTCTGAGAGTGACCCTTCTGAACTTGACAGATTAGACACTTCTACACCATTATACTAGTTTGATTTTTCAATTGGGGTTAGTAAAGTCGTTCCTCCAAAGCAGCAATAGTTTTTTCTTTTTCCAGATATCCACGCAGTCCGTCATAGCGGTCTTCCCTAATTAGTTTCTCCCTAAGAGACGAGCAGGGTACAAAGCCTATTCTCTTTGAAGGGATCCCCATCATGTATCAGAAATCCATTTGCTGGTTGATTATTCTAGATCTTATCCCATACATCAGCAAAGTTTTCATTTTCTTATAAATATCCTTAAGGAACTTAAAACCCACAACCTCCTAACCCGATAGTAATTAAAAAAGCAGCCCTCCTACTTAATGAATTCGTTACTGTATTACCACTGCCAGCTTTATACTTAATCACATAATTGAATGCCCCAAAGTAAGTCGCCCATGATGCATGAATTTTACTCAGATTTCTTTGAGCCTTAAAATGTAATAAGGCTTGGTGATCAATGTGAATGATGAATTCTCGCCCTAATAAATGATTCTCCCAGGTCTTAAAGGCTCTAAAAACTGCATACAACTCTTGTTCATAAGTGTAACACTTCTGCCTAGATCGTTTTATTTCTCACTAAAATATGTTATAGGTCTACCAGCTTTAGATAATACAACCCCAACCTAAAAATTATAAGCATCGCTAGAACAGGGAACCAATTATCTGTGTTTTTTATCTTAGCTCTAAGACCAACTGATACAAAAAGAAAATAATAAAACTGTTTAGACTCCGTCAAGATTTTTTTCATAACCAATTTCGTTTGGCTGGGATGATCAAAATCCTAATCCAATGGATAAACGGCGAAGGCCAAAAGATAAACTTTATTTATTGAGATGATAAAACTAGAAAACAAAGTAGAAATTATTATTTTTAAAGCATTCTAGTAAAACCCTAAAAATACAAATAATTTAACTCTCAATTTGATGGATTCTGGACTGTTTCGGTTGTGACTCGGTCGATGGACCCAGTCGCACTTTTTAAAATTAATTTAGGATTGCTCTTGTTGGGTTTTACACGGTCCAGACCGTCTAGATACTCCAATGCAATCTGTTTCGTATCATGTATTTGCTTTTAGTCGTTTTGTGACTATTTTGTATGGAGGTTGTGTACACTGATACAAATAATGATTATCAAGAGAGGAATGGCAATATCAATGTTAAACACAAGTCATGGGATGATAATACATAAACAGAGAATTGTTAATTCTAAAATTGTTATAACATGTTTCGGATACTTGAAATAGTGATCTCGCAAACTGTGTAGGAGAATGACATTCGTACTGATATGTATCCTTTTATTACAAAAAGTCTTTTTATCTTTTATTTATGATTACTACGACCACCTGCGATGAAGGTGGACTTTATATCTTATAATATATATAAGTTAAATGTTAAAAATATTTATATTTAAAAAATAAAATTAATAATTTGTTATTATACATATATAAGTATATTCTATTTTTTTAAATTAAAATTTTGGATTATATATATATATTAAAGTACAGTGATTTTTTTGTTTTTTATTTTTTTTTAAGATTAGAGATTATTGTTTTAAAATTTTGAATCTATTTTTTTTTAATTTTAAATAATATTTTGAAAATATATATTTACATTTTTATACTTTTTTAATATTCACATTTAATAATTTATTTTTTAGATATTTTCTATATAATACTTAGATATTTATTATAAAATTTTATATTAATATATATTATAGAGTGAGTGTTTATATATATTTTTAACTATTCATACTACATCTATTTAAAATATTACATATATATACATTTTTTAAATAATTTAAATAAATTAATGGGTCATTTATATTTTCAAGTTTTATTGGTAAAAATAATTATACTTTTAGAACAATATTAAAATTTTTATAAAACTAAACTTTTTAAAAGAGATGATAAAAAATTAACAAAAATAATCATCTTATCCTTAAGAGAATATATATATACAGAGAGTTAGAGAGCAACTTCTCGGTATTATATATCGAAAAGCAGATAAAATTTAAGTCTGCTTCCTAATATGTTATATTGGGAAGTCTGATTTTGTTTTTTTTTTATAGTACAAATCGGAAAACTCATTTTGTTTTAATTATTTTTAAAATTTAGTTTTACAATTTTTTTATAAAAAAAATTAAAAGTATAAAAAAAATTAGAGCTGGTAAAAAAAAATTGATAATGTATAATCTTGCATGTTTTTACTAAATTATATTCTATTAATAAAATAATGGATAAATTAGGAGTAGGATTTTTAATTTCTCATTTTATTGCTTTATGTTTGATTGAAATTGTAATTTGAAATTATTTTTTCCATATCATTTATAATTTTTATTAAAAATGCATTATAGCTTTGAACGTACTAATAACATGGAATATTTTCAATTTTATCTTCATTCACTTACTATATAAAATTTTAATTATGTAGTTTACTTAAATATTATCTTTGTGATAAATATAATTTTAAATGTATAAATAGATTTTTATACATTTTAACATAAAATTCATTCTAAATTTAGAATAATATTTTTGAATGAAATTTACTCCCAAACCATAACTCCTTATGTGTTACATATTATATTATGATTTGAGATATAAGAATTTCATTATAGGTAAAATATTTTTATTATAATTTTTTAAATATTTTTAAATAAAATAAATAAAAATGTAAATATTAATTTGTACAAATTTTAAATTAAAATAATCAAACAAATGGACTACTTAAAAAATTTTGATTTCAATATTTAAATCTTGTATAAATAATAGAATAAAAATTAATATTTTTTAAATTATGTAATTCCAATTGACACTTTACAATCTTATTAAGTATATCCATTTGGAAAAAAAATTGCTAGTGTAATTAAAATTTAAA
The DNA here is from genome assembly GCA_031304145.1 of Cardiospermum halicacabum. Lineage (NCBI taxonomy): Eukaryota > Viridiplantae > Streptophyta > Magnoliopsida > Sapindales > Sapindaceae > Cardiospermum > Cardiospermum halicacabum. Next base: position 13,462,251 of record CM062393.1, read on the forward strand.
TTATTCACATAATTACTTTATTTTAATTTTGATCTATTTTCAATAATAAATTCAATAATATAAAATAAATTTTAAATTTTAAATAATATAACTGAATTTTTTGTTTTCATATTTCTCAATTCTTGTCCTCAAGTTATATTTAAATTTAATCCAAATTTTAATTTACTAAAATTTAAAATAGTAATTATCTAATTTAAAATAATAGCTATAATATTAAAAAAATATTAATATAATTAATTAATTCAAACTAATATTTTTTCGGTTTATAATTTTTAAAAATTTAAAATTATATTAGACTCTTATATTTCTCTTCTTCCTTTCACTTTATTTCCTTTCATTAAAAATTTTTCATTGATTCGATTATATTTAACTTTCTCCTTTTCCTTTTTATAAATTTCCTTAACAATTTCGTAAATTTCTGTCTTCACCTCAAGGAACCAACCATGATGCAGATGTTGGAAAAAAATAAACCGTTGAAGAATAAGATAGGTGTATGAAAAAAATAATATTAAAAAAAAAATTAACCACATAAGAATAAACATCATCAAGAAATCAAACAGAATTCAATGGAGACAAGTCAGTGAGAACTTCTTCAAATCACCAACAAATTGCACAATTTCAGATCCATCCAATTTACATGCACAATTTCAATTTAAACCTTAAATGAATAAGAATGTATATAGCCTCCCATGCTTGCAGATTTGTAGACAAATATAGCGTAATACTACAGATATCTTAAGGTTATAAATGAAAGCAAACAGTTGAAGCTGTTGTTAGCTGCTTCACCACGCTTTTATTATGTAGTAAGAAATAATTTAAAATTTATTTTTTAATTGATATATTATTTTAAATGCTAAAAAGACTTTATAAAAAAAAATTATTAGTTATTCTAATTATACTTGACATTTTAAGAACCATTTCTTATATTTCCATATGTAACATTTTGTTTATTAAATAAAATTAAAAATAAATAAAATTACAAGATTATTTTAAATTTAAAAAATAAAAATATTTGGATCTATTTTATGACAGGTGATCGTTGTCAGACCACCGCTAAAGCTTTGGCTATCCCCGCTAGAAATTTGATGACTGCCAGAGCTCCATTAATTGTTGTCCGAGCACCAGAAACCGTAGCCAAAATTCTGGTAACCACCATTCAATCAATTCTTTTTTTAGTTAAATGAATTTCTTCTAAAATAAATATTTTATTTAATAAAAATAATTATTTATTGAAGAGTAAAATAGTAATAAAAATATATTATATTAATAGAATGTAAAAAATAAATAAATAAAATCAAGACTTAATATTCAAGGTTTACAAATTTATCTAATTAGATATAAGTGAAAAAATAAACTACCCCTAAATTTAGTTAGAAAAATAATTTTCTATTATCCGGAATATTTATTTTAATCAAAATTTAATATTGATACAATATAATATATAATTGTATAACATGGATTATATATGCTGTATATAAGTTTTCTTATATTTAACGAAAATTATTAAAACTATTTAAACTTCATTATGAGTTTTTTTTTTTTATATAATCAATTTCTTTTGACTAGCCCAATTCAAACTATAATTCAAAGGATAAATGACAAAACCAGAAAATGTTATTGAATATCAAAAGTTGGAAGTTCCTATACAAAGTAAAAACAATAGTTTTTAAAGCGTTGTAAAGAGACCATAAAAGAGAAAATAAAATAAAAATATTATTTTGACCCAGGATAATGGATTGAGTCATTTTGTTTGCAATCCTAGTTAAAGGCTCCTGTCGCACTTTTAAAAATTGTTTGTCTCGACGATTTTTTTTTTAGAAAGTTATAGCGACCCCCAAAGGAAAATAAATGAATAAGTTAGGGTTATTTCTTTGTTGGACTTGACTCGATCCAAACTCTTCAGTTACTCCAGTATAATATGTTTCCCATCATTCCCTTTCACTTGAAGAGAAATTAACCTGGAGCTATTATTTGAAGGGTGATAATGAAAAAGGTCTGCCATGTTGAAGGTTTTGGATATCTTTATGTTATCAAGCAGGTTGAGAACATAAGTATTGTCATTAATCTCCTGGATAATCTATAATAGATCGACCTACTTTAAGTCCAACTTGTGTTATCCTCTTCTACATTTCTTGTGCAAATATGGCATCATCGAATCACCAACATTGAAGGATTTGGACAAACAATGATCGTCAGTTATTGCCTTGCACTTTGAATTTTCTTTCACAATGTTTTGTTGAACCTATTTTAAAACATCTATATGTTCTAAAGTCAAATTGACTTTATATACACAATTGTAAAAGTAGTCATCCTCATAGAATTGTGACCTAAACTGTTGTAGGAAAATTTCACTAGAGTCAAAATAAAATCCTAAATCATCTTCTTATCTCTACACAAGCAGAGAAGCAAATTCCCTAATGTATGATTTATCACTTCAACTTATCCATCTATTTATCAGTGAGCAAGAGTTTTTGTATTGAAGTTATATCCAAAAAGATTCCGCAAGACGACTAAAAACTAAGTTAGAAACTTCATCTCTATTTGATTTGATGGTTTTTGATATGTCATGGGGCCGTGTAATTTCCTAAAAGAAAAGTCTAGCAATATGAGTAAATTTGCTAATTTTCTAAAAGTGTGAAATGTGCAATCTCTGAAAATCTGTCAACCACAGCAGAAATATAGTCAGAACCACGTTATGTGACATCCGGTTTTTTTGGAGTCTAAAATTTCTGTTAATTCTTTGATCAATTTTGAATTTTTTTTGTCAAAGTTTAAATTTTAAAAAATCTATGAAGAAATAAATCAAAAATTCATTGTATATGTATAAATGGTAATTAGAGACTATAAATGGAAACATATGGTTAACATGATTTAATTAAAATATTTTTGAAAATATTTTGGAAAAACGGATTTGATATCAAAATTGAGGTTTTTCAATAAAAACGAGTTTTTTTGTCAACATCAGGGTTATCGGTATGGATAAATTGTTTCTAAATATTATCAGCATTTTTTAAACCAAATTGAGTGGACTAACGAACTAAGAGACTGTGGGCCCATTTAGTAGTTTAAAAGTCCAAATTAGCCCAAACCCACTAAAAACTCATCAACACCACACAAGCTCACCATGACACTCTAAACCTCTCCACACCCCACCATAATCCTCTAAAACCCTATCAAAACTACACACTCTTAAGATAACTCTTTCTAATCCTCCTCCTCTCAATTTATATAAACAAACACACACCCATCTTGTAACACCCTCGAACCTCGTCTTCCGTCCTAAACTTTAAGCCGATTAGGTCATCTGTTTTAGCAAACATTACACGGGTAGATAATTTAACCTAACTTAAGATCATCCAAACCACTAAATTGAACTATAAACTCTCTCTGTGAATCCAAAAGGATAACATCAATTTTGAATAAAATTGAAAACCCGATAGTACATCCATTTATCTTTGTATAAATGTACATATTTTTATTATAAAGTGAAAAATTGAATTTTAAAATAATGCACCTTTTAAAATTTTCACAACTATGCTTAATATGATTCTAGCGTTTAGTAAAAAAGCAAGTTATTTGCAATATTTACATATAATTGTAAAATAATTTGACAACCAACTAACTGGATCCATATAGAGATGCATATCATCCAAAAAGACATTATAAACATGAAATTACCCTATAGTCGTTATATATATATATATATATATATATATATATATATTTATGACTCAGAACTCCTCTGCAAAACTAGGTATCTACACTATCTCTGCAAAATGAAATCCTTAAAAAAGTGGGAGAACACTCTTAGTGTATTTTGTAGTATATGAGACAAAATCTAAAATTAATATCATGACATGCTCACAATTACGAGAAAATTATCATCTTGAACATATAATTGGACTCACATCTCATAACGAATAATAGTATACAATAACTTATGCCCATAATTATTCAAACTCGACATATATGAAATCACATCCAAGTATATGAATGTATGCTCACACAGTTTCATGGCCATATCACAGTAAAACATGAATCATAAATTCACAAATGGAAATCACATTTATTTCATATAACTTGAACATATATCAAAAACATAATATGATCAAGATCAATCATAACATAACATAGCCATTTCCCGAGTGATCTTGAATATTCTTAAGAAATCTGGATTGAATAACAGGTAGTCTGGTGGGGGAGTCCACCCATAATCAACCAGACATAAATCTGGAATTTAGATAGGGGAGTCAACCCATAGCCAACCTGAATTCAAATAAAAATCATAACCGGATGATTGGCAAGGAGTCCACCCATAGCACCAATTATCATAAATTAATTAACCTAAAATCCTAGGTAACATTACCAATCTGAATTAACCTAAACTGTCATGCCAACCTATTCAACCCCATAAACGATTAACCAGCGAGTAATCTAGGGAATTATGGATGAATCACATCCAATAAATAATAACCATTCAATTCCAACCATTTTTTTTATTAAGAAAATATGGTTTTTATTCATTTTAAGTACTAGCCCGAAAGCCTAAAACATTATCCTAATTTAATGAAATTTACATAAAAACAATCATGTACAACTCAACCATACTTTCATAACAATCAAAAGATACTTTAAATGGAATTTGATGGTTGAAAAGTGATGGTGAATGAAGCTCCACAAATTAGATTTTTACTTAAGAAAATTTTCATCCTTTTCCATTCCCAAACAGTCATTTTGGGAGCTCATTCTTACCCATCTTATTGATATCGAAAATAGACAATTAAGGATGTATTGTTTTACACATATAAAAAGCTTGAAATGTACAAACTTTGAGCTCTAAATAGTATTCCTAAGAAGGTGAAAAAATGTGTTAAATACTACCCAACAATAAGATTTTGGATTTGATAGCTTCAACTGTCCATTTTGGGGTTGAAAGTTTTATCCTCACATGATCTCCAAAAGCAATGTAATTTGTATGCTTTTAAAGATAACCTATCAAATTATAAATCTGGAGATCTTACGCTTTAAATACTTTGTGTAGAATGATGAAATTTATTGATCAAGTCTACCCAAAATTAGCTTGAAAAATAAAAAACCGTGTTTTTTTTTCTAAGTTAAAAACTTATCAAAGTATCTTTGTGTTAAGGTCCATAGGAACTGAATTGTGGAAAGACTAAAATGTGTATTTATAGATCAATGTATAGGCTTCAACATGGTTTAAATTTCTAATTTGAATCGGTTGTAAATAGCACTCCAAAAATTGCCTCCAAGTTGTTAAAACAATAACTAGAAAACATGTTAGAAACTGAATTTTTGAAGCCAACTTAATCACCACTACATCTAGTCATCCATGTTGTGGGTTTTAGACTGAAATTAATGAAAATAAAGATTGAAGGGAGAGAATGTTTTCCTAAGAGACTAGAGAATTGTAACGACAAACCCCTACCCTGGTAGAACCATAGTTAGGAATATATCGCCACACAATAAATACAACTCCTCAAATAAAAATCTCAAATACAATCCATGAATCAAATGTACGAAAATATCCTAATAGTAATAAAAATAGAATGTTGATGCATGCCGTGATCCGTAAATGAGACAGCGCCTAAACAATGGGGTACCTGCACTCAACCTGGGATTTATTCCCAGATTACAGAATAGGAAGAGATAAAGAAAAACTTTAGACTATGAATTAGTCTAAGTTAGCGCTCACGTTCCAACAAACACACACAGAGTGACCTAGACTCGGCTCTAAACATGGGAGCACACAATGCAAGGCTCTATAGACTCCCTAGAGTCCACTATATCAGTCAACACACCAAATATCCTACCAATCAGCCGTTTATTATTTATCTTTCTTTAGTTGAAACCAAATTGTCCGTTAACTATTTATTCGTTCAGGTTCCATTATCATCCTAAAACAGGCTCCTAAAATTCACGGTCTAGGATCCTAATATTCTTATAGAGCGCTAGGAATAAGTGTTCGGGGGTTCCGTCATTAAATTCTGTATATAACAGTTTAGGTCCGATTATTTAACCTTTAGGATTATAGTTACAACCGACCAAAATATCAACCAATTTGTGATCACTTAATTAAGTCCAATTCAGGCAACAAACACAGCTATTTACCATCCATTAACAGTCCAGTAACACAATCCAGCAACCAGAACAGCTTCTTAATTACAGTTTAACCAGTTATTTAACAGAATTATGCCCAAAGCAGCTAACAGTGGAAAATGGGATTACAGTAGCAGTAACAGTACGGCCGAAGCCCAGTAATCAGTATTAGTAAAGTAGTTTCAACTACAATCAGTATAGGCACTTCAAGCCAATTATTTCAGTAGTGAGGATCCTCTATCTCTAGGCATGCCATAGATTCTACCAGTAGACTGACTAAGGGCAAAACTCACAGTTTCGTTTGATTACCGTTTAAACCAAGTTTATTATGTACTAGTTTCCAATTCCAGTGTATGAATTTTATGAAGTCCGGGTACAGTGTAGTCCTATATCGTTAATTTATTAATCAACAGAATGTTTATCATTTATTAATATCATTGTTAATCAGGGCAGTGTAGGTAACAGTTTACAAACCAACAATACACGACACATGCATAAACAACCAACATACAGCAAACAATATTTCGGACTAAAAACGAACTACTAACCACGACAGCAGACCAACAGCGAGACGCCTACTCCTCAGCCCGAGCAGCTCCTTCCTCCTGACCCTCTGCATAATGGAACCAGTAACGGTAAATCGTGGATTTCAAGGTTCCAACTCAACCTGAACCCGACAGATCGAGGCCCTAACCGAACTGGACAGAACCTAACAAAAATACGAAATCGATGGAGAGGTCCGAGATTTACCGAAACGACTCAGATTACAAGCTACTGCAATCCGCGACGCCTACCGCACAGTAACCCGACAGAGTACCCCCAACTGACGGAAACACCAATAATAGTGATTGGTAAACAGAATAGCAATACGAGATTCATGAGTACAACGGAAGGAGTCTTACCAGAATTCGGAGTCACGAACGGAAACACGGCATAATCACGACGGAAACCTAATCGGAAATTCAATCACAAAATGGAAACCTAGGAATTAAACAAACTATCTGAGTCAGATTACGAGCAAGATAACAATAAAGGAACAAGAGATCGGAATAGACTTACCGGAAATTTACTGCGGCGGAAATCTCTAGCGAATAGATGTACAGACTTCTCACGGTTCTCTCAACCTCTGAAACGTGAAGGAGGCTCAAATGACGCCCTAGGGTTTAATAAGAGTCTTATATGACGTCAAATAACAAACCCCCCCTAAACTTAGGAAAATATTACTAATATGCCAGAACTTCTAACAAATATCACTAATACCCCCTAATTTCTGACCTAAACTAATAAGCCCTAAAACGGTTCGTTACAAGAATATTCAATATGTGTGATGATCCCCAAAAATATTGCTAGGGTTTTGAGCTTTTCCTATTTATAGGGTTCCCTTTTAGTGGTCATTCTTCGATTCACCCCCGGGAGTCCTACTTAACTTTTCCGTTTTATCTAACCGATTCCGTCTATAATTTGACCCTTCATATTCCTCCATTAGTACCGCTCAGTTATGGATGCTGCCGGGTCCAAGCGAGTTGTAGGGTGACCAGTCGGTTATGTCAACTGCCAAGTCTTTATGGACTTGTGGGATGACCGTTCAGGCGAGGGGCTGTCAGGTCTTTATGGACTTGTGGGATGGTCGATCGGGCATGGGGTTGTCAAGTCTTTATAGATCTAAGGGATGATCGATCGGTCAATGAGGCTGCTAGGTCTATCCCACTTTTTCTCTTGTCTCTTTCCTTTTTTTGGGCCCAAAGTCTCTATCCTCCACGGCCCATTTGGGACCAACCAACTACAATCCATACAAGTTCACATAGCTCAAATGTTATCCAAAGCAGCAGCCATGCATAACAGCAAACACCTCATCTCATCACATTTTCAACAACAATATTCCATAAAACCAAAATTTACTTCTTATAGGCATAAAATTAAGTTTGTATGCCAAACACACTTTACAACCAAGTCGCAACCAAATGAAATTGCGGTAGCTAAAAGCATCTATTGATATGTCTTAAATCCTTCTTTCTCAGCCCCTAAGAGCATCATAAGCAACAACCAAAAATATCATGATCATGTTAGAAATTTCGGTATAAATAATCATATTATGTTAATTTAACGCAACAAAAATTTAAAAAAAAAATCAATTTAAGTACATCAATTATGATTTGATAATAAATAAAATTAACAAAAATATGTATAGTAGATATAAAAACTTACATCGTTAGTGGCACAATTTTATAGCATTATTCTTTTGTTTTAGATTGCAAGGATTGCAAAAGGAAGGGTAGGAAGAGGGAATGGTAGGAAGAGGGAGGGAGGGAGAGAGGAAAGATGGAATGAAGGAAGGAATAGGGAGGAAGTGAAGATGGGATGAAGGAAGGAAATGAGGGAGAAAGGAATGGAGTGAGAGAGGAAGGATAGAATGTAAGAAGAGGTGGCAAGGAGGATGGATGGAAGAGTGATGAAGGAAGTGAGAGAGTAAGGGTCGAAGGAAGGAAAGAATGGGGAGGAATGATGGAATGAAGGAATGATGGAGAGAATAGGTATGGAGGGAGGGAGGAAGGATGGCGGGTAGGAAAAGGGAGAGGGGAAAGAATGATTAAAGGATGGGAGGGGGAGGGAGCGAGGAATGAATGATGGATGGAAGGAGGAATGGAGGGATGGATAAAGGACTGAAAGAAGAAAGAGTGAGATAGGGAGGATGGAAGGGTGATGAATGGAGGAAGGAATAGGGTGGAAGGAGGAAGAATGGAAAGGAGAGACGGAGGAATGAAGGACGAGGGAGAGGTAGGGATGAAGGATGGAAATGAGAGGGAGGAAGGGAAAGAAGGTAGAAGGGATAGAGGAAGGATGGAAAAGATAAGGAATGAGGGAGAAAAGAATGAATGGAGAAATGAATAAGTGAGTGAAGGAATGAAGAGATAGGAATGAAATAGTATGGAATAATAAGAGAGGAAGGAAGAGGGAACACTTCTTCTTCCCTGTCTCACTCTCCATTCCTCCCACTTTCCATTTTTCATACCTTCCTTCCATTCTCTCTTCATTCCTTCCTTTCATTCTCCCTTCATTCCTTCCTTCTTCCTTCTTTCCTCCCTCCCTCTATATCTCATTCATTCCTCTCTCCCTCTGTCCCTGCCTCATTCCTTCCATCATTTCTCCCTCTCTTCTCACCTTCACTCACTCACTTCTTACTTTATTCTTCCTTCAATCCTCCATCCCTTCCTCTATTTCCTTCCCTTTCTCCCTTTTTCATCCATCCTTCCTCCCTCCCTCTTTCATCATCCAATCCTTCCGTCATCCCTCCCTCCCTCACTCTCCTTTCATTTCTTCCATCCTCCCACCATCCCTTCCTTTCTTCTATCCCTCCTCTCTCCATCCCTCCATTCTTTCTTCCATCCTCCCCCCTCTCTTACTACCTACATTCTTTCTATCCTTTTTTCCATTCTTTCTCCCTCACTCCCTCTTCCATTCTCCCTCCCTTCCTCTTATATCTTTCTTCCTCTCTCAATCCCTCATTCATCCCTCCTTCCCTTCATGCCTCTTCATTCCATACTTCATCTTCTCTTTTCATTCCATCCTCCCTCCCTCACTCACCCTTCATTCCTCCCTCCCTCTTTCTTCCTTCTATCCTCTCTCCCTTTTCCTCACCCTCTTCATTTCATCCCTCCTTCCTCCATCTCTCCCTCCCTCACTCCTTCTTCCTTCATTCATCCCTCTTTGAAGCAGAAAAATTATTGTAGTTTATCTTACTTGATTGTACAATAACACCACCCTCCTCTTAAATTTGATACTGAAATCTCAAAATTAGTGTGATCACGATCGAAGTAACTGAACCTTCACCCATCATTTGAAATCCAAATTTCTCTTTGATAAAAGAAAAAAAATCCTAGTTTTAAATTTAAAACTATTATTGTAGCAGTTGTCAATATTTTAACACATAAAATCATGTTGTCAATTTTTCACACATCACTAGGATTAGATAACTCATAGGACCTATGTGACTCATTTTTACTAATTTGGAGGGTCAATTCGAAACCCCTTAAACTTTAAGAGTTTATATGAAGAAAATGTGTAAATTTAGAAGGTCCATGTGAATATCCCTTACTATCTTGTCATAAAATGATATTAAAAGTTAAAATAATTTATGATATTTCAATTTTTTTTTCTTTTCCAAATATCTTCATTTCTTTTTCTCATGTTCTCACCTTCACGTCATTAAAAATATGATATCAAATAATAGTAATAAAATTTGACTGTGTAGTTTGTCTTCCGAAAACTCGATTAAATGAGAAAGTATTATCACTATAGTGGTTTGGACATTACAATACAATCTGGTCGGATGGAATCAAATTCACTAAGACGATAGGGGGTCGATTCCTTACACAAAAAAATCTTGTAAAAGAATAGAAAGAACGCCCAACCAGACTTGGGGGACACCGATGTGGTGTCTACTGTAGGCACTCCGAAACTCAAGTCAAATCTGAACTTTAATGAAGAAATAAAAAGAAAAAATAAAGAAAGCAATGACTTCCTATTTATGATAATTCTTGTCGGAAGAATAGCAGCAGATAAGCAGTATGACATCAGGAGCGCTGGGCTCAAATGATTGGGGTTAATAAGTTAACTGGTGTTAGGAGTAGTGCACCTGAGCATAATCGGAGACGAGAATGCAGCAAGAAATGATTTTAGCAGAGTTTTGGTAATTCAGAGTGTGCATCCTCTAATGAGGTTCAGACTCCTATTTATCGAAGTTTGATGAACCTGTTGAAGGATCTTGTCGAGATCATTGCGGAAGGATCTTGTCGAGATCATTGCAGAAGGATCTCCGCAAGATCCAGGATCCTTCTAACTGCAAACTTGACAGTTGAGAGGTCTCAGAAGAAGAACGGGAGTCAATCGAACGAGTTAGACCTGGACCTTGGGCTTCGATATGCAAGATACTTTGGATCTGAATCTTATTTCTGAACCTAACTTGGGTTTTTCAATCCTCCATCATCACCTAATGCTATTTAATAAATAAATGTAGAACAAGATCATTTTCAGTTTGCTTAGCTCAAATCAAAGTTTACTAAACTATTCCTAATGCCGAAATTTAAGATTCCCAGATCAAATCAGCCAAATAAAATTTTCAACTTTTTTTTTTATCTTTTGAAAATTTATTGTGCGAAATGTTGATGCGAAATTTGCTATGAAATTAACAAAATATCAATCAATTTCAGTCTCATGTAATTTATGATAACTACTAGTACTTTTTTTTCTTTTATTTGTGTTATTATAAAAAATATTGACCATGCGGAAAATTATACGGAAAATATTACTTTATTTTGTTTGATTTATACGGAATCATGTCTTTTTAATTTATTTTATATTTTTTATTCTTTTCGTGCAATTATTCAGCTGATTTAATCGGTCCAATAGCAGCACTCTATTATTATTATTAGTTGTGTTTTTCTTTTATACTGTTCACTGAGCTGTCTTCACTGATTTGACTCATCCAGATTCAAAATGACATATAGTAGTTACTATCAGCCAATCATCCCATATCATCATCTATTTTGCTATGAACGCTACAAAAATCATAAACAAGGGTCATAGCCCATACACACTGTCGATTATCCATTTTAGCGCATTGGAAGAGTAAAACAGTAATAATTATACGTGGTAGTATTATATTACAATATACTGAGAGCACAATTATTAATTTGGTGCTTATTATAATTAACTTGATAATGTAAATTCAATACTACTACTGATACAGAGCCGGATCAAATAATCTTGGAGTGGGAATGGCCATGAGAGGCGTTTTCAACTTCAAAACAATCCCAAACTTCTCAGTAAGGTCCAATTCCTTCCCCTGAGGCACCTTCCAATCAAAAGAATGCAACAGAGTAGCAAGCGAATACATGAACATCCTCTCAGCCATGGCAATACCTGCACAAATTCTCCTCCCGGACCCGAATGGAAAATAATTGAAATCATTTCCAGTATAGTCCCATTTAGTAGTATTCAAGAACCTATCCGGATTAAATTCCAAAGGATTTTCCCAAACAAGTGGATCCCTATGCACCGCCCAAACGTTGACAAACACTCGAGCACCCTTGGGGATGGTGTAGCCTCCGACCGTGCAGGTTTCGCTCGGACAATGTGGAACTAATAAAGGTAAAGCCGGATGCAAACGGAGTACCTCTTTCATTACAGCAGACAAGTATGGGAGCTTGTGAATGTGAGACTCTTCGACTATCTTGTCTTTGCCTATCACTTGGTCCAATTCTTGTTGAATCTTTTGCATCACTTCAGGCTTGTTTATGATTTCTGCCATTGCGAACTCTATTGAATTTGATGATGTGTCACTTCCACCCACCACCATGTCCTTTCCATACATTTACATATTAATATAAAATTCCGGTAAAATTTATAGATTGTTGAAAATGGTAGGTACGTACCATAAGCAGAGCTTTGATGTGGATCATGGTGAGAGGTGTTTTGGTGTCCCCACCTTCATCCTTCAATTTCAACAAAAACTGTAAAAAGTCTTTGAACTCTTTCTCATTTTTGTTTCCGCCTTGACCCTCAATTCTCAGCCGTTGATCAATCATCACACTAAAAATCTTTTCAAACTTTGTAACCAAATCATTCATCTTCTTCACTACCCCTTGTAAATCGAATCGGGCCAACCCGGGAAAAAAATCCGACAGATTCGGAGTTCCCAACAAAGCAGTCATCTCAGACACGGCGTTTCGAAACTCTGATCCCAAACTCGCTCTCTCATCACCTTCCACAGTCCCACCCCACATCATATTCGTAATCACATTCAATATAGTTAGAAACATCTGTTCCCCGACACTCACCTCAGATCCGACCCGGCTGTACAAGTACGAGACGGTTTTCCGAAGCTCACTGCGGCGGAGATCGTAGACGGAGTCCAATGTGTGATTGCTTAGCATTTTCACGACGCAGATCTTCCTCAACATCCTCCACTCGGGACCATAAGGATTCCAAACTATGTCACGGCCACCGTAAGTGGCGGCGCGTCCGGCGTCGGGGACGTCACGGTTGGCGAAAGTGGTGTCTTGTTCTTTGAGGACTTGGCGTGCGAGATCAGGAGAGGAGATGATAACGCCGAGCTTGTTGCCGAGCCAGAGCTTGTAAATTGGGCCGTGACGATGGGCCAAGTCGGCAAAGTAGGTGTGGAGCTCCGGGTCGAGGAAGGGGAGGTTACCGAGCAATGGCAGTCCTCGGGGACCAGGAGGATAAGGCGGAGAGGTGTTGCGCTTGGATTTGATTAGCATCCATGAGTACCATAACACGGCGGCGATAATAGCACAGCAAGTGAAGAGAAACGTGTCGTCCATAGCTGCTGGAGGGATAATGGATAATGATTGGAAATGGAGAAATAGGAGATGAGATATTTAGTGATGGATTGGTAGGAAGAGACAAAAGTGGAATTTTAAATTGGGGTCATAACAGTTGGAAGGTATCTCGTTCTCGGTTGATATTATTGGATGGTGTGGCTTTAGCCTGTATGAGTTTCTTGAAGATATCACTTTAATTATACAAAGGAGAAAAAAAAATTATCTTTTGCTGTAGTTCGACATTGAGGTAGTTAATTGTTCGATTGGGCAAGATAAGGACCTGTTATGGGAAAAATGGCTGACGTCATCGTGCCGCCCCATTAAATGCGACTCAAGTTGCATTAGCCGTCAACTTGAAAATGAATGCAGAGCAAATTAGAGTGCCCATCATTAGGGCCGGAAAAAAAACACGGATCCTGTGCAAATCGGATCTGAACCCATATTTTTGATTGAGTTTGGAACTGGAAATTTTTTAGACGGGTACGGAGGAAAAATGTTGATCTGTTCGTATCATCAAGTTAAAATGGGTAAGGTTTTTTTTATTCGATCCAATGACTCGATTATATATAAAATAATTAATATTAAATATTAATATTAAAAATATATATTTGAAATGAAAATATTAATATTATATTTAATTGGGTTAATGTAATTAAATTTTGAGACTAGATTTAAAATTAATTATTTAATAAATAATATTATTATAAAATTTATATATTTTCTACATATGACTTTAGTTATAAATATTATAAGTTTAAATTATTTTATTTTTATTATCATTATCTGTTCCTATTATTATTTTATATGTTTATTCAAAATTGTATATGCAATATTATATAGATAATTTTTATTAAATTTAATATTTTATTTAATTAGCTATATTTATTGAGTAAAGTTCTAACATAGAGTTTAAAATTAATTTATTCATACAACAAATAATGCTATTATATATATTAATTAAAACTATGGAAGAAATTATCACTTTTTTTAACATGTTATTACACATCGATTTCTTTATAAATATTATGAGTTTGAATTATTATTATTATAATTATTAAATATTTATTAAAAATATAATCTCTTATGGTGTATTACATACGACATCATATTAATAAAATATTGTTAAGTATGTGTTTTTATTTAATTAGTTGCACCATGAAAATTTTATATAAAACTTAAAATTAATTTATCTATTCAGTAAATAATATTATTATATAATTTATATATTTTTTTATATTATAAAGTATGTTATAAATAATATGAGTTTAAATTATTATTATTATATATAAAATATATTAAGTCTAATGTGTATTCGGGTCATACGGATCGGATGGATCAATAAGCAATACATTCGAGTTCAGATTTGAAACTAGAAACTGCGATACTTTCATATCTCGGATCAGATTTAGATCAAATTCTATAATTTACGGATCGGACATGGGGTGATGTTGATCCAATCCAACCCATTGTCACACGTGTTCTCATATGTTTGATAACACACATTTATAGGTTAGATATTGATACCATATATTCATTTAATATTTCAAATCTCAAAAAATTTCACATGAAATAATATAATGACATGGAATAATATAATGTCTCAAACATAGTGTAATTTTATTGTAATATTTATTTTGAAAAATATTACCATTAATTATCTGTTTACCATTAAATTAAATTTAAACGGTTATTTGATTTTATACATATATTTTGATTTAGTTTGAATTTATTAAAATATTATAATTTAAAATTATATTTAAAAAATCGAGTAAATTCTGTAAAAAAAATAATAAAAAAATTACCAAATCATTTAGATCGGTTCGGTCACCGACCAATTCGGTTTTGGTCGCCCACTCCTAAAAATTGTGCTAAACCCTACCTCTGTGCGAGACGCCATTCGTTCTTCCGCCGTGTTCGCTTCTATATCGGTAAGTTCTGTTATTCACCGGGTTCAGTATGTGAGTCAGAAATTGGGTTTCGACGGAGGTCTTTGATGGTGTGTTTGTAAGGCTGGAGAACTTATCATTTTTGTTCTTCTACAGTTGTCGATATCGATAAGCAACCTGTAGCGGAGCCAGCGATCGGAGTCGACAGTGGTATAATCAAAAGGATCAAAAAGGTGAGATTGACATAGAATTAGTTTCGTTATTTTGAACAATGACTGGGTTTCAAGAACGAATTTGAATGGGTTATGATTTGATTACATTGATCCTTCTGAAAAGAGCTGATGGATTTCTATATGATCTCAGGGCCGTGGGACACCAATCTTAATTTCATTTTGGATCCTTTATGTGAAATGTTAATGTCAATGAATGTTATGTCATTTTTCTGTTGAATTTTTATTATAATTGCTTTCAGATTTATTTAGTTCTATGAATTAAGCTGTCTGTTGATAAATTGGAGTACTCCATTTAACAGTTGGTGTTCAATGATGCTTTGCACTTAGAGCATGTCCCAAGAAACTCACTATGATGTTCTATCTGTGAAAGAAAATGCATCTTATGATGAAATCCGCTCAAGTTATCGATCTGCTATCCTTAATCATCATCCTGATAAGTTACAAAAGACATCTGATGACAACAGCGATGAGTCAGATGAGAGATTTCTAAGAGTACAGAAGGCCTGGGAAGTTCTTGGCAATGCTAGACTGCGAGCAATTTATGATAGTGAGCTGCAAACAGCTAGAGAAGATGTGCTAGCTGCAGATGATCTTAGCTTACAGGATATGGTAATTGAAGATGGTGGAGATGTTTTGGAGCTCTTTTACCAGTGTCGTTGTGCAGATTATTTTTCTGTGGATTCTGTAGAGTTGGGGAAAATGGGGTATACATTGTTACGGGATAATAATATGATCTCTATTCAGCATTCAGATGCTTTACCATCATCAGTTATACTTCCTTGTGGTTCTTGTTCTTTGCAAGTTCGTTTATTGATAGATGCAGACATCAGGGTTCCTATTGATGGTTCTTGCTGATTGCTCCTGTGATCCACATGACTGGATTGTAGCATCATACAAACCCCATGCTCTATTTAGCTTAACTTGGAAAGGTTTTCCCGCAATCAAAGTAATACTGTGTTGATGTCACACTTCTGGAAGCAAATTTGTTCTTCAATTCTTTTTATCTAGGACTTGTACCGTTATGAGCTGTCCTGATTCATGTCCAGACCATCAACAACTAAGAGGTAACCCTTTCCTGCCAGTTTCTGATTAGCGAATTGAGATTTTCAAACTCATTCCTAAATTTTGTGAGTAATATGTTGGTAGTGATTCTAGCTTGCATCAATGCAGTTCTTTGCATTGGTTTGTTACTGTATTTTGCTGTTTGTTAGTCATCTTGTTTGAATAGTGTCATCTGATAAGTTCAAGTTCAAATGTTTATGAAAAAAGATTTGTCATCTCCCCTATTGAATTAATCAGAGAGCAGTTTTAGCTTTTTGTTGGCATATTGAAATCATTGGTGCTGTGCTGACCCCATAAGTTTGATTTGCTTTGGACCCAGGTTTCCGTTCTATGTGAAGTAAAGGAGACCATTTTTGCAAGAACCAAACCTTGATGTTTTCTTGCAATATTTAAACCATGGGGTTCCCTTCATTCATTTTAATAATGTAATGTATAGAGCATGGTTTTACTGTCTCCTAGTTTCAATTACTTCAGCCTTTTACAGGGCTTCCATATATTTTGCTTGATTTTGATGTAAGACTGGGAGGACTGCTCCCACTTTTCTACTTACGCTTACACCGGAATCTCCTAATTTACTTGGAGTTTAATCTTAAAATATTTTATCAAGTCAGGCCCAAATCACCATCTCCAATAATATTATAAATGGATCTCCATTCCAAATGTTTATAACCTGTTGTTTACACTCATTCCAGTTCGATAATTAGCATAGTTGTGCTATACAAACAGTATGTAATGTATGGATTGCGTGAAATTTATAAATAAGGAAGAGATCTCAAAAAGTGCGTCTCCAAATGCTAATTGTGTGAAAGAATCCAAGATAAGGGCATACTTTTTACCCATTTAATCCATTATAAAACACAAACGTTTAGAGCATGTTTTTAATGCCTTATATAAGGTAGATAAGATTGCTACAAATTACAATATATTAATATAAAACTTTGTTTGTGCTTTGGTTGACACTTTTCACTGGTGGGGATATTTCTTATAAGCCTATTTCACTTGAGATTTCACAACTGCTATTTAATAAGGAATGTTTAGATGTCAAGCAAAAGGGTTAGTTATGTTTGAATTCAAGTAAATGGCTCTTTTACTCTTTACCTTCTTATCTTCTTGTGACTTGTGCTTTTCTGACTTCAAAAATACAGACAAAACTAGCTTAGTTTTCAATACAAGAAAATGGAGGTAGAATTTGCAGAACAAGAGACTTTATATTTGCTTTCAATTTTAGTATAGTATTTGGAAGAGTTGAAAATCTTTTCCTTGATAAATAACGTGTGTGTTTGGGACTGCTTGTGATTATAAAATAATCACTTGTGGATGGTTAAATTCCAAGCATGTCCCTCCTCCATCTAAAATTTTGAATGTAAATTTAAGATGGAAGAATGTTATATTTGATATTTCATCACTCAATAAACCACAAACATATGCAATATCTTCATTGCAAATATCAAACTTGACTTGCTTATTAAGAAATTTGTAATGAAACAAACTAGAATTTTAGGAGTGTTCCTGTAAATTACACCTGTTTTATTTAATTATTGTATATAACATCTTAGTTGTATTGGAGCACATGGTACTTCTAATTCATTTATTTTACAAAATAGAGTAAGCTGTTGTGGTACCTATTTTGTGCCCTTATCTAGTTTGAAATTTGAATAAGAACAAATTCAAATCATAATATAAACTAAAATTTTAAAAATAAATTTGTTTGCTATTTTAGAATTTTTATTAACAAAGTGAAATTTTTAAAATTAAAATTTCTTGGAAAACTAAATATTTTTCAAATTTTTTTGATAAAAATAGAAAAGATGACTATTTTATGTTTACTTTCCAATTTTAATTTTCTTTCCGCACAAATTAAGACCGAAACTAAAACTATGCAAAATATATGCTTCTTGCATTAAAAAAAATAAAATTATATTTTTTTACTTTTCAGTCACGCCTCATAATTTTTTTTAAATAATAATAATAATAATAATAATAATTTTATTTTTAATTTTAAAATAAAATTAAAATTATAAAAAAAATAATATTAAAATAAAATTATAATTAAAAATATATTTTAATTTTTTTTCTTTATTCACAAATAAAACCGAATAAAAATAATTAAAAATAAAAATCATAAGATTTCGGCTAACGATGAGAGGGTGATGTGCACACCAGTTTCATGGACTGGGGAACGAGAGAGGGTATCCGAAAATGGACCCTATGCGTGGGATGTGACCATAACCACGCTAGTAGCATCGGGCCGCGTGTAAGCATTTAGACTAATTTACCTATATTCATTAGCATCGGTAAAAGTTTGTACTAATTTATCTTTCTACGCCGCGGTTCATTGGCAGTATAAAAAATGTATAATTGTACAGTTATCAATATAATTTTATTTTTTAAAGATCATTATTAGTAATTGTACACGTATGGTGGTTGACGGATTTATTTTTACTGCTCCCAGCCACATAGATAAATAACAATAATATATTATAAAATTTAATTTTTAAAAATAAAAAATAAAATATTCAACGATTCAAAAATTTATAAATTATTATTATTTTTAATTTAACATTTATTACCATTTAATTTAAGGGTTATTTAAAAAAAAATCTACTTTTTTAGAGGTATTGCTTTGAGCCACCGATTTTAAAAATTTTTGTAAAATCACCCCAAATTCAAAACAATTAGTTGTTTTACTGTTAGATAGGTGGTTTTGAGATTTTGATGGATAGTTTTAAAATATTATAATATTTTAATAATTTAAAATAAATATTTAAAATTATTAAATGAAAATTTAAAAATAATTAAAACATTATAATTATCCAAAATTATTCATCTAACAACCAAACCATTGGTTGTTTTGGATTTAGAGGTGATTTTATAAAAATTTTCAAAATTAGTAGCTCAAAATAAAACGTTTGAAAAAATTGGATTTTTTTTTTAAATAACCCTTTAATTTAAAGTATTTTATATATAAATTTAATAAAATTAAGTGTCAAATATGTTAAATAAGCATGAAATTATAATCCTCATCAAATTGACAAACTAATAACTTTTAATTAAAAAAAATTCTCATCATCATTTCTAGGTAATTCTTTTTTTTTTTTTTTTTTAAAATTCATTTATGAACTAAAATGAGGTGAACTCAAAAAAGGCCGTTGCGATGTTCTTAGGGTGTAGGGAAGAGAAGTTATGGTGATGGTGTATTTGCTTGTGCTTGTCTCAGTCTTTTCTTGGGAAATTAGTTGAAGCATGTTTTTCCTATCAGTGTCTAAACAATAATTATCCACGACTTCGAAAGCATTTAACCCAGTTCCATCCATCCACAATGATAAAATTTCAAACATATAGTCCAATTGACAAGGCTATTAGAGGATTGTTTTTTCTTCTTCTAAAAAATTCGTGCAATATTTTATTTTTATATTTTTAAAAAATAATATTTTTAATAAAAAAGAGTAAACAATAAAACAAATAACTCTTTTATTTAAAAAAAACAATTTGTTTAGTTTTACAAAAATAAATTAAATTTATTTTTATAAATAAATAGGTGAATTCAAATCAATTCATAAAATAAAAAAATTATCCATATATTGATAATATTATTATTTACTTAATAATTTAAATATAAATTTATATAGTAAGATTGATATTTATAATAATTTTTTTTCTTTGAAAATTAAAAGTATCATATAAATTAAAATTTTGAATAATTTTATTCATGTAAATAATATCATTTTAAATTTTTTATTTTTTTATTTTATTTTTAATATTATTCTAATCATTAAATATATTCCCTGATTATTTTTTTCTGCTCTGAAGCCTTCGTATCACACTGCTTAAAAACACATAAATAGATAAAAATAGTCATGAAAGGAAGATATACAAAATTCTGGTTCGCTAGTGTTAATCAAGATGTTTAACTAGTGGAAGAGTACTTTATGCTGATGTTTAATCTGAATCTATAACTTCACGAGAAACAGGTGGCTTCAACACATATTAAATAATGACTAAATAATATTACTTTTAGGTCAGTAAATGTTAAATAAGTATTAATTTATTTAATTTGCAGCACTCAGAAGCTTATAAAGCGAATGGTAATGGGCATAATATTTATTAAATAAAGTCGAGATATAACATGATTAGGTTTTGCTTAAAGTGCAATTAAATTAGTGCGCACAGTCTATTTAATCTTAATTAAAATTTTCAAAGGAACATTTAGAGATTGACATGTCACTTAAAGAAAGATATATTGATCCATGAATGGAGGATGTGGTCATCACTTTATCACCTTCTTAATTTAATTAAATAATCATAATTAGCACTAGTTTAATCAATAATTATATCTGTATGATGATACTAACCATCTAATTCTAAATTTACGAGTGAAATACGAAAGAAATTAATGTATATTGTGGTTAAATAAGATTAATGAAATTATTAATGCCGGCAAACCCCAAGCAAAGCAGTGACTGGTCAATATTATTGCTTAATTGTAGGCCATAGCTTCAACCAACTGCCTTATCCATGTCTTCTGTATACAACTTGTGATGTTTGATCTGATGTCTATTGATTTTGAAATTTTCATGAATTGACGATTAACAATTTCATTTTAACTTCAATTGCCTGGTATGATAATAACCTTAGGGTTTTTATATTTTATTAATTTATTTTAAAATATTTTTTAAAATAATATAACTGAAGCGTGAGAAAGTACTTGACATGCATTCAAAGCGTGTATACATATAAAATTGTTATATTATTAAAAGAAAAAAAATTCACTATAATAAAAAATATAAATTTAAAATAAAAATAAGAATATAAGGAGTGAGCGGAGTTATTTTGGTAAGTATAGGACAGTGTTATTTGTTTTTAATCTAACGTTATATTAGTGAATGAACTTCTCTGGCTCAAAATTGTAGCTAAAACTTGGTTCATGAAAATTGGTAAGATAGCCAAATCATGTACAAAGGTGGTGGAGGTGGTTGGATGTGAAATCTACTTAAATACTAGAAAGTTCTTAACTTTTGGAATTTCAATTTCGAATAATACAAACTTTTCATCCATCAATCATTAATCAATCTCATTATACGGTAATCAAAACAAATTCAACTAATGACAATCCAACACAAATCAACCAATTACACAGTAAAATTAATTATTGTAATAAAGAAAGAAACATACTTTTTTCTTCTTTCTTATTCGAAACACGAACATATACAAATATATGTACAAGAGCAATTGGCTTTAAAAATACCCACTTAGGTTGAGAGAAGAGGTGTCTCTATCTTTACAAAGCGGTTCACCAAAACAAAACCTTAATTCTACATCTCTATGGTGTTTAATTCGAATTCATTGAAACAATCGAGTCCGAAATCATGCACACCAAAATCTTGACAATCTAATAACCACGAGGCTTCATCACCTGGTTGAGTCATACTGTTCCAAAGCTCGTCTACCAAAGGTGGCTCGTCCATCCATGATATGTTCAATAAGGAGGACTCATCATTGCAAATGCTATCAATTTGAGATTTGGAATTGTCTTCAATAATGTTATTACTATGAGGTTGTGAACAACTTTCTTCAGATGATGATGACTTGTTAGGCTCTTGTGGCTTTTGAAAAGGCTGGTGTGTGACTGGATCGATACCCATTTTAAGAAGCTTTTTCTTGATATGTGTGTTCCAGTGGTTCTTGATTTCATTGTCTGTTCTTCCCGGTAGCCTCGCCGCTATTTTGGACCACCTGGTCATCCAATATTATAATATATGGTGTAATGTAATGTAAATATAATGTATGAATAATGAGCATGGGTTAATTAGAAACCTGTTGCCGAGACGCGCGTGGAGGTCGATGACGAGCTGTTCTTCGGCGTCAGTGAGGAGGCCTCTCTTCAAATCCGGACGGAGGTAATTAGTCCAACGGAGACGGCAGCTTTTGCCGCAGCGGCGGAGTCCGGCGAGCTTAGGAACGGCTCTCCAACAGCACTGTCCATTTGTTAATATAAAGTTGATAAGCTTCTTATCTTCTTCGGCTGTCCATGGTCCTTTTTTCACTCCTAGCTTGTCACAACAAGGCTGCCTACCCATTTCTATGTCACAACCACCTTAATATTAACCTTATTATATAGTATATACTACGACTAAGTTAATCATATTCTATATATATGAGGGAGATAGAGAGATGATTCTTGTGGGGGTCCACCATTGGTTTGTGAAAGCGAAAGGAGAACTAAAATGGGTGTGATCCGGTGTGTGTTGATGCACGAGATAATGTGTGTCGCTGAGAGTGTGGACCAAACACTTTGTTACAGCTAAGCATCTCCCACTTTGCACTCTTACTCAACCATTTCGTCATCACTACGTTTATATGTAGAATAAGATTAAATTCTGTCTTCATATATGTACACTTACTTGATTCATGGTCTCATTTTTTTCTTCTAATTAAGGAAAATTTGTGTCAATAAAACAATTATTTACACTCATACTATAGTATATTGTTGTTGAATATCTTTTAACTTGAGACTTAATCAAATTATGTCACTAGTTAATCACTATATGTGGAGAATTTTCCTTAACAGCTTATGATTTTCTTAGCTGACTACACATATACTCAATTAAGATTAATCAAAATCTGGTTTAATTATGTGTTTATTACTATAAATACTGTTATTATAAGGTATTATATCCATTTTTTCTTTCTTGAAAGTAACTAAACAGAAAAAATAAAAAATAAAAGTCATTTCTTTGACTGAAACCTGAGATATTAGATCAATTCAGGAGTGGTTATATTTCCTTTCTTATATTACAAATAATATTCATGTTTCACCAAAGAAGAAACCTCAACATTGATAACAAGAGCATGCTTCAATAGTAACCAAGTACAACACATTCTCATCCAAATTCAATCTTCTCAAGATGCGTGTAATCATCAACAAACAAATGTCCAAGTAAAATGGGTATAGTGTTAACATTACATATTTTTATGACACGTTAACAAATTCCAGATTGTTCCAATGTACTAGGTTAGCTAATTGGTCTTAAAATTCGATATCACATACATCATACACAATACACGTGTCTTATCTACAGAAGATCCTCATCTAAGTTCACATACAATATACAAGTACAATCTCATGTCATTACGATGCATGAATCTAAATAACATTATAATACAAACAATGTTGATATAATAGGGGGCAGTTAATAATCTAAAATGTTGGTCTATTGACTTGCATTTCTTGGCTTAGGTGAGTGTAGGTCAATGTGGGACCTTTTCTTTATAGATTTTCTTCTCATTGTCTTCTCGGTTGCTAAAATCATATCATGCAACGTGTGGAAACCAAGAGGATAATATTAAATAACTTGTGAGACACTACATAGTATATGAAAATATAAATATGTAGATACGTATGTAATGTACATGCATGGTGTGGATATATGTAAATAAAGAAATATATTTATAGACTTTCCCCATAAGGAAAGGTGAAAAAAGCATGCAGGTGGACTCAATATACACTTGCTGTGTGTTGAAGATCTCCCAACAATGGAGTCGATGGAGAGCCAACCACGTATGTTATCTCAACAAATTGATAAAGAGTGTGTTGTGAACTCGTGATCAAATTAAGTACAAGTAACGTGTAATGGAATTGGTTTTAACTTGTGGTTGTATTGAGGGTTTTACATGTAATGTGAGTGAATATGTGAAATTCGATATATTAAATTTGATGTAACGAGACAACTTGATAATTAGTGGAGTACTTGTAAACGCGTGTGTGAATCCAAATCCAAATAGTGGGTACAGTGATATTTGGTGAATGTGTCACAAAGCTAAGCTAATCTATATATTGTGATGGTGAAGATCTCCAACGCGTAAACATATGGTTAGTACATAGCGAGCTAATGCAATATAAGTGTGGAGAACAATATGATCGAATCCACTAAAAGCTTGTTAAAGACCTTTCGTCTTTTTAATTTTTTTTTATTTTGTTTAATAGGACATTATTGTTTCTTTATAATATTAAAGCTATTTCTTTTTCAATTTTATCTAAGATTAATAAATAATTTAATTTTTATATTTTCTTAATTTATAAGTTAAATTTAATTACTTCATAAATTTATATATTATTTTATAAAAATAATTAAAAATGATATATATAAATTTTTACTTTAATTGTATTTTATTTTAATTAATTAGATTTTTTTAAAAAATAAAATCGCATTAAAATTGTTTAGGAAGAAAACAATTTATCATGAATTAATTATTATTTAATTTTAATATATTTAATAATTTTTTTAATAATAGATGTTTATATATATTAAAGATCATCTTATTCACAATGAATTTATTGAAAAAGTCAGGAAATTGAGTAATAACAAAGACCTTATTATTATTATTATTATTATTATTATTATTATTATTATTATTATTATTATTATTATTATTATTATTATTATTATTATTATTAAAAGGGTGTGTAGTGTAGGCAAAAGTAAAATCATTATGGGACAACATCTGAGTTGACCAACAGACTTCATCTTCATATGATATTTCTGAAGATCAGTTTGGGAGACATCTATAGCTCTTCTTCATAATGGTATAACTTGTTTTCTAATCTTCAGAGGAAACAAAATATATTTTATGTAGGACAGCAGAAAAGAAAATCAATCAGATGTTTTGGCCATTAACCTCTGGAGGGTGATAATTTTTTTTTTTTTTCTTTTACAAAAGGAAATAAATTAAAATTTGTAGTATTAACAGTGGGGAAGACGGTATTTGGGGCAACAAACACCAATAAGCCGGCATGAGCTCATTGTCATTAACAGTTAATCGAACAAATTTTTGTAGTCCCTAAATTGACACGTCGCATCGAACAATCCACTTCAGTTGAAAATGAGCAACCCACGCCCCAGACAGTAAATTGAGTAATTATAGCTTGAACTCCCATCAAGCACGCACTAAAAATGACATATCATCTACCCCGATTATTTCAATAATAAAAAATTTTCTCATTAAGCAGCATCAACAATTTTCCACAACACTTGGATGCTAAACCTTACATTAAATCACTTGTTTAATTACATTATTCCATTTGACAATTCCTTAATTGCGCAATTTTATTGTAAGGCCATCGTCACTAAACCACAATTATAATCAAATTAGCATGCCCAATTGAAAGACAGACAAATGGAGTCAATATTTTACCAAAATGATTAATAATCAAACTTCATAATTAGTGGTCCGAAGACAAGAATTATACCTTGTAATGAATCCCGATATAGAATATGTGGTGATTGGACACATCAATTCAAATGTAATGGTGAAGGGAAAAGAAATGGACGGATGGTGAGGGTTTTGAAAGCAAGTTGATTAATACGATTTCCTCCTTTCTTATTTTCCGGGTCTTGTAATTGAAACTTGCTGTTTTGGGAATTATCTGCTAGAACTGGATATCTCACCAGAGAATTTAAGTCTGGATATTTAATTGGACTAAATTGGGAACTAAAATGATATTGGTGTTGACCATTATTTAATTTCTACGCGAAGAATAAAGGTGATTGGTGGGTAAGTTTAATGTGATAGGTGAGTGGTCATTTTCTTTAGAAAATGAAGTTAAAAAAAGTATGTGAAGAAGAAACAAGTCAAATGAATCGAATGTGGGTGGGAAAAGAGAGGAGTTGAATTGATTCGGTTGCAGTCTTTTAGATTGGTTTCCGACATCCACCCACCTAAACTGTGGTTTGGTTTTTGTACGGATGGGTACTCTTTTTATTTCAGTTGTTGATGTTTCTGCCGACTTATACTGGGAACAGAAAACGGTCTAGTCGTGGCGGCACAACCTCATGTGAACTCGATAAATAATTTCATTTGTGATGGAGAAGGTAAAAGAATATATGATTTGTTTCTTATTTCTTGTTTTACCTACAATTTACACATGCTTAAGCGACAACTTATTCACTTATGTGTAAAGTATGCCTATTCAGAGTAAAAGAGAAGAAAAATGCAGAGTAAAATAACATATTTCCAGAATCAATTGAGAGACTCTTTTCCTTGTCCAGACTGCCGGTTTTCTTTCATTCAACATTACCAATGATCGAGCATCAAATCAGTTCTCAAGCATATGCAGCAATTCTTTCACCTTAAACGGCCTAAAATTAACATATTTTTGCCACCACGTAAAACACTGACACAAAATAGATAAGAAGAGTACAAGTCTCCACCTAATTTTCCGATAAACATTAAGAAACAGGAAATAATAAAACCCTTTACCAAGAAGAATTTGACTATATGGACCCATGAACAGTACAAACTCTCTCTCGGCTTTTACTTTGGTCCCCCGAATTTGGACATCATCTTGGCAATTATAGGAGCCACCTTGGGATTTGACTGGTGCTTAGCCAGATTAGCAGGGTTCTTCATTACTGTAAAAGGGTCAACCAAGAAACAGAGAGAAATCAGCACTTTCATACAGGTGATATAAAATAGACATGCATAACAGGATTAAGGAATGTCCCGTAATTCAAAACTTATCACCACCAACCACACTTGCACATCAAAACAGTACACACGTCAGAATAATGTAAACAAGAGACCATAGAGTTCTATGAATACTTCTAAGGAAAATCAACTTCTAAGATAATTATCTGAGAAAAATACTTCATCCTAGTGTTCATGACAAGCCCTTTCAGCATTCTACTGACAAATCCTTCTGCTGCACATTTCTAGCCAATGAACATAATATAAATGATGAAGCATAACGCACTGCTTCCTATGCTCAAGTAAAGATAAATTCTAGCCTAAGATATAGTAACATTGTTCAAATGTTAATATGCAAATCTATCCAGTTCTTATGGACTCCACTAACACAAGCTAAGCAACCATTACAAAATGTAACGCCGACAATTGGAAACTCAATATATGAATCAGTATTTTCTTATCAATAATTTGCATGTAAAAAGTTATATCCCACATTTAAAGATAATCTTAAAACTGAAAAGCAGCGGAAGACAAAGAAACAGTTTTTGCTAAAAAGAAATGCTCAACAGAATGGAGAAACAAATGAGGAAGGTCAATGCGAACAAGAAATGTCCATTATAGAAGATCCCTCTCCTTTTCCTTCCCCTTCTTCAGATGAAAAAGTATGATTTAAGAATGTGGACCAACTCACTTAATCACCACTCTTCACAATATCAATTCTCTTGAATGACTCAATCTATAGTCAAACAAATGTTAAGGTGCAAACAATCTAGCACATCTTACATCACATATAGCTTTCACCAAATATAACATAACATATTAACATCCCAGAAAAGCTTATATCCTTCACTCTATACTGCAATATCCATTCAGCCTAATCAATCTATTTGCATCACTCTTATTTAAAAACCCCAGAACAGATTCCGCACACTGAATGTCAACAAAATGGACTAAAAGCAAGAGATCTTCTATTACCCAGCAGAATTTTATTAAAAATCAACCATGTTTGAAAGCATTATAATTTCTAATAGATTGAATCTAACTGCTTAACAAAAATTAGTCTCTTCTTATGCAAATTTAACCAAGTCACCAGCATCTAAAACCATATGTTCAAAAGATATCCAGCACCATGAATCTTAAAGCCTAAAGATCGTCGTCGTCTTTCATTTTCAGGGTTGATAAAATTCCATTATGAGAAGCTGGCGGCAGTTCATGGCTCTGAACCAAGCCCAAATTTTTGGAATTCCAATTATAAATCATTCAAAAATGATATAAAATCAAACCACCAGCTTCAGTTATTTAGCCTCCAATTGTTGTTTAAGATTAATGCCAAAAATATGTAAAACTAAGTACTAATAATCATCAGTAGCTCGGAAAAACTAAGTACGAGTCATCATCACTAGTGCAATAAACACCATTAAAATTTAAACAATCTGAAAAGGGAAAACAGCTAATAAGTTAGAGGGCAAAAGAAAGGCTACCATCTTGAAGAGCAGCCATTACTTCTGGGTCACTAAATGCAGCCATCAATTCAGGATCCTACACAAGATATCAATTGTTAAGCTTTAATATTATTTAGAAAATATGTTCAATAAAATATAATCACAACAAAACAAACCTCGAGACATTACTGTCAACAGGAAAAGCTATTATTATACTTACATTCAATATTTTGCTGAAATCAACATTTCCAGGCACGCCTCCCGGATTGCTTCCTGGGAAACCTCCTCCAGGCATACCCCCTCCAGGGAAACCTCCAGGCATACCTCCTGGGAATCCTCCAGGCATCCCTCCTGGGAATCCTCCAGGCATGCCTCCAGGGAATCCTCCAGGCATACCTCCAGGAAATCCTCCAGGCATGCCTCCATGTGTACTGGAAGATGATTGTTCTTCCTTCTTGGCTTTCTCATACGCAGCCTTCCACATACGTTCACAACATATTAGAACAAGAACAAGAAAGAATAAATTAGCATAGGATGTAGGAAGAATATAAGAGGGATTACCTGAGCTTCAGCACGACGACGTTGTCTCTCACGCTCGATCTTTCTATCCTCCCTCTCCTTGCGCAATCTATCGTACTTCCTACGATGTTCCTCAATTTTGTGTGCATTTGGTTCAACCTGTGAAGCCATGGTCTCATCATGAGTTCCAACTAAGCATATATTAACATCAAATAAGAGCATACAGCCAACAAGTTCATCTAAACCCTGTTTTTTAAGTAATCCAACCAGGTATACAGTACAGACAAGTTAAATCTCATTTCTAAATCAGAAGATTTGTATATTATAATTAATCGAAAACCTTTTACATGCTTAAATATGGATTCCTCATTCATCACAGCTTTGTGTGATATTCAGTCACATGATACTGATTGATACCATATATCCAAAAAAGAAAAACACACAGGGTCAAGATCAAATTTTCGCTAAGCATCAGAAGTGCATGTCAGTACACCATGTTCGACATCCCAATTGACCATTCAAGATGAGAACTTCATGAGAAGTGAACTGGCCAACAGTACTTGCAGATGACTTATCTTAATCATCACCAACAGAGAATTACAATTCAAAAGCACGCCTTATTTTTTTGTTCTTCCCTTTTGTTTTACTTCAATGTGCTTGTTAGTGTATAAAAATTACAAGTACAGACTCTTGAATAGATATCTGAAAATCTTGCACAGTTTTCCTGACAACAAAACCTCCTATAGTTGGTCTGTCATTTTCCTAATTGATTAACATTTTATGCAGGATAGGACCCGAAAGAACATCTACTCCTCCTTGAATGTAGGACAATTTGCAAATACATATGGACATGGTATGGAGTTATGCACTAAGAATTAGCCTATTTATTGAGAAAAAGAATGGAACAAACCTTCTTAAGCACAGAGCTGATTTCCTCATCATAATCCAACTTGGATGCTATGTGGAGGTCCTTAGCAGCCTCCTCCCATTGACCAAGCATAGCTAGTGCAATGCCACGAGACTTGTAACCCTTGGCGGAATCTGGATTAATCTGAAATAATGATAACGGAACTCATAAATTATCCTACTATTTTATAGTCACAGATTGTAAAGCAAATCACATGTTATCATTCACTTAATAAAACAAACTGCCAAAAAACCTCTCATGTAAACCCTTCAAAATAACAGAGGATTACATCCATCTCAACCACAAAGGCTTATGTCTAAAACCAATTTCTTTTTAAGGAACAAAAGGCTGGACCGGCACGATTGCTCATATCCAATTATTCATCAGGATAAAGAAAATTGCAAAATAAACAAATTAAATAAATATCTTAGATGGAAAGCAAATAAAACCTCTAAAGCTGCATTAGCATCTCGTATAGCAGCATTCGGCTTCTTCATTTTAATGTATACACTTGCTGCAAGACAAAGTACAGAACAACACAAATCAGCAACAAGCAGACAGGAAAGGAGAAAGAGTGAAAATTCCACATGCATGAAGAACCACCTTAGCACGTCAGAAAAGTGGAAAAAATAAATGAAGTTACCTCTGGTACCATACATAATGGCAGATGTTGGATTAAGCAAAATTGCTTCAGTCAGACGCTCAATAGCTTCCTCCAATTTTCCTACATTATACATAATGAATTCAGAAACTCTGAACACAGGATGTTGTGCTTATGAAATATAAAATTTTAGCAAATGATATAGACGCAGATAGAGGTATGAAAATGAGTCTGCATGTTATCAAAATGTAACCTTCAGAGATAGCTTCCATGGCCTTGGCTTTCGCCTCCTGAGACTTATCACGACTCTCTTCCGTGACCTCAACAGAACTGTTTCCCATCTAAAAAAAACAATTTGGTTTCAATATTTCAAACTTAAACCCAATATGCTCATTATAACAGTCAACAACAAAAACACACGATTTGCAATAAAGAGAATAGAACCAACCTTTTGTGGAGGATCATTGTCAGGCTCCACAGTTTCTCCTTCGAGCTCAATATCCGATTCAATAATCTCGTCTTCTTCTTCTTCCTCGACAGTCGTCTTTTCGTGTCCTTCACTCTTCTCCATTTCCTCATCACTTTCCTCCACTACATAGCTCCTCTACTCACACAGTTGATAAATCAGAATCCAAACAAATACAAATCATAATAACAACCTAAAAAATGGAGAGGAGAAAAGAGAAAAAGAATACCGATTGGGCGCCGCCATCCGGATTCGCAGACGGAGGCAGTTTCGCACCGAGACTGAATTCAATATATAAAATCAACACCATTTTAAAATTTACTAATCAATGTAATTGAAGTCTTAACTGAAGAGAATGCAGAAAGTGACAGTACCTTTCGAGATAGTCGCGGAAGAAAGAAAGAGAAGGATCGGCGAGGAGGGAAGGGTTGGATTTACACTGATTGATGAAGAGCTTGAGTTCTTTGAGTTTGTTCGCGTCCATTCTGTGTATCTAGGTTTGGAATCGATACTGGAATTTGCTGTGGTTCCGTTTCTTCTTCTTCTTCTTATGAGTAATGAATGTGTCAGGTCTCCGGTGTAGACTAGAAGGACTAGTATCTTCTTCTTCTAGCACCTTCTATTGGATAGGTTTTATTATGATGGTGCTTTCTCGACAATTTGTTTATACTCCTTTTAATTTACCTAAAATTCTTTACTTTACTTAAAATACGTTAAGAACAAGGTAAATTAAGATTCAGATCAAATCCATTTATTATAATCGAAAATATTTATTTGATTCGAAATTAAATTTTTATTTAATTCGATTTAGGTCGAAGATGTGTAAATTCAATTTGATTTTGATAATAAAAAAAAGTATTGTTACTATAATTATCCATATATTATAAATTTAATTATATTAAAGTATTATTTAAATATTTTAACTAGTGAAATTCAGTATAAATTTAAAATAGTTTATTTCATTTTCTAGTCTATTGTATCTAATCTATTTCTATATATTTATATTTAAAAAAATTCAATTAAAAATATCTCAAAACTAAATAATTATATATCTATATATATATATATATATATATATATTTGAATATATAAATTATATATTTGAATATATTACCTAATATTTTTAAAATGGGATCGGACCGACCGATCGAACCGGTTAAATAAGAAATCAGCCTTCGATCCGGTTCAGTTTTAGTCTAAATCTGATTTTATAAAAAAAAAATGTCAAATTTGGTTAAAACCGCTAAAATCGGTTATATTTTTTTTTATTAATAAAAATTATTTTATTTAAAAAAAAGATAAAATTTTAATTTATTTTAATTATATTCGGTATATTTGGAATATTATAACAAATTTAAAAATTTGAGAATAATAGTATGGATGTTATTTTCATTTTAAGCATATTATATATGAATATTGTGTCGTTTATTTGATTGATAATATATATATATATAAAGCGGAACTTTTAAGCGCACCCACGAAGTTGACGTGGCATGCTTCAGAGTTCAGCATTGAGTTGAAAAACACCTAAAACAGCTACTTTTGAGATTTTGTTCATATTTTACCAATAAAAATGATACACGTCACGCTTCATTTATTCCACCTCATCCATTTCATTGGTTGTCGATGCTATTAATTATTTCAACACATCAAATTGGCTTTTCACTATTTATTTTCACGCCGTTACACAAATTCTCTACAAACATGTTATTTTTTTAAATTATCTTATATTTCCATTTTAAGAAGCTTTCATTTTTATAGGTGATATGATAATCATTTTCGTTTTTATAGGTACGTTTGGTAAACTGTTTTTCATTTTCGTTTTCATTTTTATTTTTTGAATTTTTGAAAAACCCCGTTTGGTAGGCATTTTCATTTTTCAAATTTAAAAAATATAAAAATCATTTTTGAAACCAGACAATTAAAAAGGTAGAAATTTGAGAAACTTTTCGGCCTCATTTTCCAAATTTGTTTTTTGGCATCATTTTCCACATTTGTTTTTTGAAAATGATGTGCAACCAAACGCATTTTCAGAATTTAGTGAAAATATTGTTTTCACTCTCATTTTCCTAATATAAAAATTTGAAAATGAAAACGAAAATACTTCTTACCAAACGCAACCTTAATTTTCTTAAAATACTAAAAATGAAATATTATGTTATGAACTATTCTGAAAATATTCGCTTATTAAATGTTTTTCATTTATCCCATTAATCTCTTAATTGTTCATTTTCGTTTCATTTCCCCTTCTCATTCTTTTTCATGTGATCGGTTACCCCTCCGTTTTCTATAAAAACCATTGTTCAAGTTTTATTTTTCCAAATTCATTTGTTCTCTTTCAAAATTTTAGTCAAATAAAAAGGTAACATATCTATCTCTTACTATTTGTCTTCATTTTGTTTATGATTTTTTACAATTTGTGTTTATTTTATGGTAATTAATTTCTTATGATATTTTTATTTTTAAATTTTGAAATAGTAAGTTTATCTTTATATCAAAATAAATGTTTAATTTTTTTCCCCTCTTATATTTTGTGTTATGTTATATTTTATTGCATTTGAATTTATTTTTTTTTTCATGATTATACTCTTCAGGTATTCCAACATTGCAGACATGTACTTTCAAATTTTTAAAGTTCAACTACAACGAGAAGACAACTATTTTATTTTGATTACAAATTTTGATTTTGTAGATGAGATGAGATGATATGATTGTAAAAACTAGATGAATAGTAGTTGTAATGTATGTCATTGTAAATCAATTATATTTATTTACTTATTTTTAAGTTTATTTGTTCAAGCCCATCAAATTCAAATTAAGATAATTTTAAAATAAGCTAATTATAGCTTATAATTTTATATTAATTTATGTGTCCCTTTATTTGTTCTCATATATGATTGTTTTATTGTTATTTATATTTAGAAAAATATTGGATTATTTAATTTATATTATTATTTAATTTTATTTAATTTTTTTGATTGATTTAATTTCTATAATTATTATTTATTAAAAAATGATTTATTTATAGAAAATATCCATAAGAGTTTTCAAAAAAATCAATATTTTTTTATATTTGATATAATCTTTAATTTAATTTGTGTCAATATAAAAAAGAAATATTTAGATATTTATTGAAAACGATGTTAAGTATTCTATCTATTTGTAATTTTTTTATTTTTTTTTAATAATTATGAGATCAAATGCATTTACAAGAGAGTTCATTATATAAATTTTTATTTATTTATTATTATTATTAAGAAATTATGATTGATTTAACTTCCTATAAATTTTTATTTTGTAATTTTTTGAAAAAAATTTTATTGATGGAGGGATAATATTCAATAATTATTGGGAATACATATATTATTTTATAGTGTCAATTGTAACCTTCAGTTTATTTATTTATTTTTTAAAAATTGTAATGTTTATTTTTACAAATTTGGCCTTATTGTCATTGTTCATAATACTTAAATAGCTATTATTGTTAATAATATTAATACATGTCATTGTCCATAATGATTTTCGTAACGTATGGTTTACCTAATTAATGATAATACTTATTGATATTTTATTTTATTTAAATTAATTAATATTATAATTTTAATGGTAATATTTAGCAAATATATAATAATAATAATAAATAAATAATAAATAATACAATTTCTAATGTAATAGAAATCGAAAACAAGTGTAAGTTTAAAATTCAAATTTCACATCCTCTTATGCATATTTATAAGAAGTTATATTGATTTTTAAGTTTTTTATTTTATATTTTTTAGTATAGATGTAATAATGGTATTTATAGGTTGTGTTTGGTCATAATATCGTTTTTGATAGCGTTTAGTATTTTTTATAGAATTTAGAGTTTTTTAAAGCGTTTAGCATTTTTTAAGTAGTGGTTAGCGTTTAGCGTTTTAACTAGTGTTTTTTAAAGCAATTGTTTGGTAAACTAGCGTTTTAATTATTTTAAAAGTTAAAATGACGTAAAAAGACATGATATTAAAAGATAATTATTATCAAATTTAAAATATGACTTTAGAATAAAATAATTTTTTTAGTCAATAAGTAAAAATAAATAAATAATATATCTATAAAAATAAAAAATTTTATTTTTATAAAAAAATAAATATTTAATTTATTGTAAACAAAATTAAGATAATTAGTAAAAAATAATTATTACAAAATAAATTAATAAAAAGATAAAATAATTTTAAAATATAAAGATAAAATAATTTTAAAATATAAATAAGGATAATTTAGGAAGAATTTTGTAAACACAGCCACTTAAACTCTAAACATTGCTTAGAACAACATTTCTAAAACTCTGTAAAAAAAACTCTAATTAGTAGATTATAAGCTGTTGAATAAATAAAAATATTAAATGGTCTTAGAGTTCTGACTGAGTCAAAACACTAGACTCTTTAAAAAAAACGCTGGTAACAAACACAGCCATAGATGTAATAATGTTATAAGTAATAATCAATTCAGTAATTTATTCATTTGTTAATATTTATTGGACGTGGTTGGTAAGATAATTATACAATAATTTTTTTTATCTATGATACAATAGGTGTTTCTAAGGTTGCTTTAGATAAATAATAATAATAATAATAATAATAATCATATTTTTACTTGTGAGTTAATCTGTTGTTTGGATTTTTTTTTTTTAATAAATAGATTTTGAAATAAGTGGGTCAATGTGTTTGATAAAATATATTTCAAAATTATATTCTTTTTAAGTTTAATGTTTTTTCTAGATGTTCATTTTTACATATTTTTTAAAAAATTTTATTTAAGTATTTCTTACATTTTTTTTTTTGTAATATCTTAATTATTTTTTGGGTTATTTTCATTTTTGTTATTTTATAACTTTTATTTACATCATATAGCCCGACTTTAAAAATTTTACAAAAATAATCTTTCAAACTTTCACTTTTAAAAAATACACCAAATTGACCATTTTATCCTTTTGTGACGATCTTTTACACTGATCTGTGAAGGTGTGAAGGTGGTCTGTGAAGAGGACCTTCACATATATGATGGTCTATTTTTGAAAATCAAAATTTGAGTGGCTCAAAAATAGAAATAAATTTCTATTAGTTTAGTTTTGAATTTTTAAATTTTATTTGGTTTATTTTACATAATTTTCCCTTATTTTTTTTATTACATACTTGAATAATTGGGGATGATTATTTTGAATTACCAAAATGGAGGATTTTATTTATTTATTTTTTTACAATTGTAGATTTTTTTTGAAAAAATTTATTAGGTACTAATATTTATAATATTAAGTATTATTAAAAATTGAAATTCATTTTTTTTTTTACAAATTTGATTATCACTACTAATAAACAAAAACTATACCAAAATCAATAATTGCACAAATGTTAAGAAACCAATATAGAGTATCAACTTACAACAATTAAACAAAATTATGATTTATTTTCTAATTTTTTTATTTTTATTTTTATTTTAATATAATAAAAAAAAATGAGTGATTCTACTTCAAATATTTGCATGAAAATTAAAATTTCAAAAAACGAAAAAAAAAAAAAGCATCTAAAGAATACAATTGTAAATTTCAAAAAGTAAAATTAAATAACATTGAAATAATACAGCTGTAATTTTTTTTTTAAAAGGAGTAAAGTTATTTTTTTTTATTTAAACAAAAATTTCTCGAAATCGAATTATTTGATAAGCTAATGGTTAAATAATTCACTTGTGGGTAGATTTTCCGATTTTAAATTAATAAATAAGTGCTTATTTTATTTTATTTTTTAGTTTAAAATGTCCTATAATACTATTATATTTTTAATCAAGACCATGTAAATCATTAAAAATAATATATTTTTCAAATGTTATCATCTTAAAAAAATATATATATATATATATATATCGGTAATTATAAAATGTGGTTTTCTTTAATTTATATATATATATATATTATTGTTTATTTGTTTGGTTTTGATGACAATTATTTAAATTTTGTAAATGTATATAATTATTTGATTATTTTTTTAGCTTTTTAAAGAGTAATATTTCCAATTTAATTGAATGAATAATGATTTGGTATCAAATTATAAAATAAAAAAAAAAAAAAATTGTGAAGAGTGAAATTAATAACTGATGAATTTTTCCAATCATTAATATTTAAACATTACAGCTTACTCCATTCAAATTATAAAATAACTTATGTTTTAAATAATTTAAATATTATAATTTAATTTAATTTATAAATATAATCAACACGTAACGCGCGAGTATATTTACTAGTTAATATATATTAATAAATTTATTTTTAATTAGTGCCAATTATGGCTTTAATAAAAAATATATTTATTTTTTTTAAATAAAGATAAATTAAATTTGTATTTTAGTTTTGTAATATATATATAATTAATTTTTTTAAAATTAAAAAAATCTGGTTCCACCCGGTCGAACCCTACAAACCCCGAACCTTTTACGAAACCAGTTCGATGTTCGGTCCGATTTTAAAAACATTGGTATCACCCCTTCAAAAGTATTTTAATTTCTTCCGCATCTTGAAGAGCTGTTAGTTAAATAAAGAATTTTTTTTACAACACGTTTTAAATATGGTGTTCCGTATCCAAACATGCTCCACCATTAATAGGAATGGCAATTTGAATCCGCCCCGCGGATTTCTGATCCGCTCTAACCCGGTCGGGGCAGGTTTAAATCCACCTGCATAGGGTGGATTCAATCTAAATGAAAAACTGGTTCCGGAGCGGGGTGAGTTTAGGTTTTATCAAAATCCGTCTCGCCCCGCACCGATAGACATATATTAATTAATTTTATAATAATAAATATATTTTATAATATTATATTATAGTATTAATATTATATCAATAGTTAATGTGTTTTTATTTTTTTAATTTTTAAATTGTATAGAATTTGATGTTATTTATGAATATTTTTAATTTTGTATATTGAAGTAGTACTTTATTATTTATTATTTATAATTTTGATAATAAAACAAGTTGGAATGGGGCGGGGCACGTTCAAACTTGCTATGTGCTGGTTGAATTTTTTAACATAGAAAGAATCTGATGGGACTAGTTGGAGCGGGTTAAAATTACTTATAAAACTATAGGGGCGGGTTCGGGTTGACCAAGAATCCACCCTTACCCACACATTGCCATATTATATATATATAATTTAGTTCATATCCTTATATCTATAAAGAGTACAGAAATAACATTTGAAAATGACAAAGAAAGTAAATTTTTTTATTGGAATCGATAGAAAATGTTGCACTTGTTTTAAGTGCTAATGATTTTCCAAAATCACCTTATTTTGAAACATACTTTGACAATTCTTTCATGATGATCTTTTCTTGCAAATCCATGTCACATGGATAAAAACCTTCCATCCACTTTAAAAATCCATGTTGAATATTATTAGCTTGACTTACGTGTGGATCTTTATAGTGATAATAGAGATTTAGATTATAAGCTGTCAATGGGAGAGGAGTATCCAATCGATTTCTCATTCTTGTTTCAATGATTTCAAGTACCGCTTGATAATTATTTTCTCTATTCTTGTATACCGCTTTAATGCTTTCTATGGTCTTTTGCATCTCACCATATACCCAAGGAATTGATGGCCTTCGATCCCCATCAACTATTCTTAACACTTTCACTAAAGCTCCAAATACTTTCAAACAAGCATTCACATCTTTCCAAAATGAGTGACTCACAACAATTGTTTCCACTTTTTTTTTTTCTTTTCGAGTCTTCGAAAAGTTATTTTTGAACCATTCATTGCTTGTGAACGTAACTATCAAGCGCTCATATTTTCTCCATCAAACTATGCAAATTGAAGAAAGATGATGCAAATCTTGCAACTCCAGGCCGGATTATGTCCATTTTCTTGATAAGTGCTCTCATTATTGCTAATGTTTTTTTTATGAGAATAAAGAAAAATTGTTGTCTTTTCGCTTCAATTGCATTGGCAAACCTCGAAAGTTTGCTTATACTCTCAAACATGAGATTGATGGAATGTGTAGCACATGGAGTCTAAAATATGGATGGTCTTCTTTCAATTAGCATTTTAGTTGCGATCATGTTGTAGGAGGAATTATTAGTTACTACTTGAACAAGACGTTCTGCCCCAACTTCTTGAATTGCCTTTTTCACATTCTCTTAAATGTATTCACCTATGTGTGCATCCTTTGATGCCTCTTTAGAAGAAAGAAAAATAGTTCCAACTCTAGAATTAACACACAAATTTATGATACTTCTTCTTTTCCAATCCATCCGAGAATTAGTCATAGTTGAACATCCATTTCGATCTCATTCTTCTTCTTTCTTCTTTCTTTTTTTTTAACTATCTTTTTTATTTTCTTAACTTGTTTTTTCAATAGCATCTCCCTTAATTCATACATTTTTGGTGGCTTATATCCAAGTTCATATCCACCAACCGCTTCAAGAATACATAAGAAACTTTCATCTTGAATAACATTTAAAGGAATTGCATTCTCCTACACCCAAGCAGCCACATAATTATGCACTAGTT
Organism: Cardiospermum halicacabum; assembly: GCA_031304145.1. Taxonomy (NCBI): domain Eukaryota; kingdom Viridiplantae; phylum Streptophyta; class Magnoliopsida; order Sapindales; family Sapindaceae; genus Cardiospermum; species Cardiospermum halicacabum. The sequence continues at coordinate 13,501,823 of CM062393.1, forward strand.
CCATTCGGTCATTATTGCTTCTTTAATATATTGTTGGGTAGTACTTTAATTGGTATTTCCAATAGAATAATCTACATCAATTGGTCTAGCAAATCATATGTAAGAATAATTCTAGACGCTAATCTTTCCATATTTCTCTTTTGCTTCCTCAGAGCTAATATTATGAAATATAGTATGCACAGAAGTGTTGTGCATGCTTTAGAAATTGCAGACTGTAATGTTTATACACTATTAGTACTTTTAATCACTCTGGTCTCATTGCAGACTCAGATCTTATAGATAACCATATGGTTTGTAGATAGTGTTTCGGTTTTATCAAGTGCAGATGCAACTAGTAGACCCCATTGTCTCAAAAAGAAAGATGCCTCACCAATGCCTTATCACTCTTTATTTTTTCATTACAAAGGCAAAACTCAGTGTCACTGCTAATGGAAATAATTTAAGAACCGTAATAACAACAATAGTCACAGCCATTGCAAGTAATTCAACAATGCATCAACATATCATTTAGGCACCAAAAACCGTACATTCATAAAAGAAAATTAACTACAGCAAAAGTCAAACCAGTCTTCCCAATAATGGTAGTGACACCATTAAGCTTAACCTGCAAAGGGATCTCATATTCCCCCCACCTTCACTCACGACCTGTATTAACTTACAGCAAATGGCTCGGCCTCATTAGACAAGCAAATACCATACCAAGTCATATCGCAAATAAAGAATAAAAAAAATAAAACAAAATAAAATTCTACTAAAAGTGCACCAGTACGAAATCAAGACTCAAGAATATAGAATTCACCTACATTGTTAAACACTGGTGGAAGTTGACAAATCCGGATGACGTACTGTCAACCGAGAAGAAGAACAAACAATTGAACCAATTGGTAAAACTCAGCTTCTGCAACATATACCCAAATAAGCGTCAATCGAGCTCATCAATGGCAGAAAATATGCCAAGTAGCAAAGGTCAAAGTGAAAATTTGAATTTCGAAACAAATCAACTATTTGTTACAACCATCCGGTTCAAACAAGTGAAACATATAGAAGAAGCTCAATAATGACACCACTAATGACACAAAGTTTTACCCTATAAATCCTATAATATATATATATATATATAGAGTGAGAGAGGATACAACAATCTCAAGACAAAATGAAAATTCACCACCAAAAACTCAATACAGTAAGAAGAAAGACGCTTCAAGACCAACAGACCATCTGTTACATCCCTGGCACGAACCATAGGCAACAAGGGTGGATGCTAGGATTAGTGGGGGTGACCCAAGTCTAGGGGAGCATATGACGGACTGCGTGCAAGAGGAAATCCATTCATGTAATACACTGATGGGAGCATTGAGGTGTGAATAGAGCATGCGACGGACTGCGTGCAAGAGCAAGAGCAATGTGGGGCATTTGTGCATGAGAAGCACAACCTCATGGCGGAATAAGTATCCTTATGCAAAATAAAAGAGGCTACAAGCATCCACTTTGAGATAGGTGCATGGCCACGCATGCAAGCTACGGGCTGCGAGCATGATAAGGAGTCAAGAGTTGCGACGGACTGCAAGCGCAACATGGGGCGAGCAACGGACATCTCTAAGCACCATGTAGGCATGAAAATAAAGCAACCAAGCCAAGATAGGGCGAGCAAACCAAGCCAAGCAAGTATGTGATGGACATATGGCTTTGAGTTGATCGTGGGGTTAAAACAACTTTGAGGTTAAAAGCAAGCTGGATAGGCACACCGGGCATGAAAAGTGGGCAACTTTGGTGAGCTAATAAGGCAACAAAGGTGGGCGTTAGGGTATTTAGCTAGCCGGGGGCTAGGCAAAAGGTTGCAAAAGACAGCTTGTTGGCTAAGAAGGCAAGGCTTGAAGACTTAGTCAAAACCCTCCTTAAATTATAGAAGTGGGAGAGAGGAAGACTTAGTCTTATGCCATTATCTTAAGAATGTGGAAGTAGAAAGTTAATGAGGAGAAAAAGTGGCTGAGGTGGCACGAGGAGAAGCTGCCACATTACCCCCTCCATATTCCACCTTTACCCTTAAAGTCACATCTATAAGAAGGAGACCTTCATTTGGTGAAACACACTCAAAACAAGAGAAAACACAGAGCAATCAAGAAGAGCTTCAAGCATTCAAACACTAGAGAATGTGAGAGAAATTTATAGTGAGAGAGCTTGTTACTATTTCTCTTTTGTATACTCAATTGAGCTTTGTCTTGTAAAGCATTTCCAAGTAATAAAAGAGTTTGTTGTTGGGTTGTGGGGACGGAATCCCACATAAATATACTTTGCTTTTTTTGTGGTTTACTTCATTTTCTACTTCCGCATTTGAGAGTAGGCTGACTTGGTGATGGACTTCCAAGTGTCGCACACTTGTAGGGGGGTTTTCCTAGAGAACCTCAGGGGATGTGACACCATCGTCACAAAGTAAAGGAGACAAAGATTGGACACTAACATACAACTCTAAAAGTACAAATAAAAAGGAAATACTGTAAAAGACACCGTTTGGGCTCAATTCAGAAGTAAGAAATTGATAAAATAAATTAAAGAAACAGAAATACCAGCCTAAAACGTCACAGGCTATAGTTATAAGCCTACGAAGTAAGGTGTGAATCAAGGAGATTAGAAATTCAAAATATATGAGATAAAGACTGTCGAGTGACAAAATAGTAATCCCGTCACAAAATAAATGAATAAAAGTCAAATCATTCGACGGAGTCGACCGATCCGACGAGAGATTATTGTAGTGGTTACTAAAGGTCAAAGTCACGCGACATGACACACTAAGGAAAGTGGATAGCTAACATTATGAAAATCTTATGAAAATCAATATGCGACAATCATGTGATGCACAACTTTAAAAAGACTACAAAATATCTTTCATACGACAACACCATAGGAGAAAAACCAAGACACAATATCGCCCACGACGGAGTTGACTGATCCGACGGGGATTACTATAGTGGTTTATAAAGGTCAAAGCCATGCGACATGACATACTAAGAAAAGTGGATAACTAACATTATGAAAACCAATATGCGACAATCATGTGATGACACATAGTCGCATGACTTTAAAAAGACTACAAAATATCTATCGCGTGACAACACCACGAGAGAAAAACCAAGCCATAATATCGCCCACCCATAATGTAGTTCGACACATCCTGTCATGCCATAGCGATAAAGTTCCACATTGAAGTGATCATGAGAGCCACACGACTCTATTGTGTCACACGATAAAACATAAGCCATATGATCAAAGTACAATCCTTTGTCCATACAAAATCGTCAATTGGTGACTTAAAGTCAGTTACAAATTCCAACTCCTAAAAAAGACAGGTTCAAATAGGAATTATAACTCTACTAGAATAGAACTCTCAACCTCTATAAATACCAAAGATCATTGTACAAAGGGTCATTCAAAGGAGAGTAATAAAACTCGCAATACTTTATTCAACTATTATTTTGAGCATCCAATCATCATTGTCATTCTAATTTACAAGTTATCGAGGCTTCCCCTCGATGCAGATTTGATGATAATCTTTAATACATATAGTTTCTAAGCACTACATTATTCCTAATAATACACATATTTGAAAAAAAAAGTAGGTGATATAATTTAAAAAACTTGTTTCTTTTTTTCTTTAATTAAAAATATATTTTTAAACATATTTTTTAATATTGTATTTTTAGATTTAAATTTATTTTTTTTAAAATATATTATTTTAAGTGAAAATTCTTTTAAATGAACTTTTTAAAGTTTAAAATACAATTATAGACCTGTCAACATACACAGACAAGTTTTTAAAAGTTTGGTTTTCACTGCATAGGTCGAGTTTCCCAAAATACTATTGAATTTTTACAATTCACAGATTTTATGAACTACAATCTCAATATGTGATTGGTTTAAAGTTTAATTTTACAAACTTTTCAAAACAGTCCTACAATTATATACTAAACTTTTTGTGGTCTAAAAAAAATTTCCCATATTTTAAATTGCCCAATTGAGCTTAATATAAATAAATAAAAATGTTTGAAATTTATTATTTGATTAGTTTAGAAATATTTTATTTAAATTTTTATCAGAAATAAAAAGTTAAAAAATAAGAATAAATGTTTTTAGTTGATTTTTTTGGTATATAGTTAACTAATGAAAATTTATTATTTAATTAAAATATTAAAATAAATTATTTAATTGGATTAAAATAAAAAAAAAATTCAAATTAACACAAATATAAAAATATTAAATATGTAAAAGCAAAAGGTCAAACTAGTTCTAAACTGGTTTGAACATTTTAAAAATCTCATCCACCTTTGCAAATATACCTAATGACCATGTCTGGAAAATTGCACAAGATGACTAGTTGGTGGAGCAAATCCCAATATGCAACGGGCTTCTGTTTATTTTTAAGGGAGAAGCGATAACTCCGCCCTTAATTCTATTAAAATTGTAATATTTATAATTAAGTTAATTTAATTATTAAATCAACAAAATTTAAATATTATATATTAAAATTTATTTATATTTTGAATTAAATAAAAATATATATTATTTACATAATTTTTTTATAAAATTTAAAATTATTTATTGTAATTTTTATTTTTTATACATAAATTAAAATTTTATGAATTAATACATAAAAAATTTACCCAATAATTATACCTACTTACTATATATAAATTCGTATTAAAATATATAAAATAACATATTTATTTATATATATAAATAATAGCATCTCCAATGGTTTAGTGAATTGAGGCAGATGTGGCATGGTAAATAGAGGGCGTAGATAATGACGTGTCAAAAATAATATTTCTGAAGAAAAGAAATTAAAAATCATCCGCAGTGGTTATTGTTTATTCAGATTTTCTTAATTATAATCCATTAGAATTAAGTTTTTATTTCCTTTTTAATTTATAATTTAAATAGAAATATGGTAATTACAATTTTAAAATATTAAAATTGCTGATTGACACCGTCAACTAGAACCTGGAAAATAGAAACCCTACTTCACACCCTCTATTATTTTTTCTGCCACGTCACTAGCACATTGTAAATTTACATTGTCATTGGAGTGATTTAAAAAATCCAGAATATCCACGTGGATGTGTAAACCAATAAATTCACATTCCACTGAAGATGCTCTAATAGTAGATATTTTGTTTTATAAAATGATAATAAATGTGATATATATAAAAATAATTAATTTTTATTATATTAATTAATTAATTATAATTAAATATATATATATTAATAATTCTAATTAAATTATATTATTTATTATATTAATTACTATATTAATTGTATTTAATATAATATAAAGATATAATTGGCAGTTGGGTATAGATAGAAATGATGTGGATAGGCACTACTATTTTTTATAAGAACATGAAAAGCCCAACCAGCAAGTTTGTAAATTGTAAGAACAAGCAGAAAACTTTTGTCACACACACCACACTACAAGTCTTTCCAAACAAAAATGAAGAATTTATTTCCAGATCTATATGTAATAAAACGTTTCCACACAATAGGTACCACAGATACAAGGCTCTCCAACTAAGTGAAAGGCCATCAATCTCGAATTGAATACAAAGCTCCCTAACAATCAGTCAATCTTAACATTATATATACTCTAATATCCTCCTAATACAGCATCATAGAAGCCGAAATCAAGAATAAGCTGGTAATTCCAGTAACAACTATCCTGCCTGCGCCACCACTGTCTCCTCCTGAAACACCTGTATTAATCACCAAGAAGATGTAGCAATTCGCATCAATTTAATGAGGCAAATAGTAATCATATTCAAAATCTTTTTCATCAATGTACACAATCATCATCACAGGGCCTATAAACTCAATAGTTGGATGTGTTATCAAGCACAGACAATTGTCTAATAATGAGTTTTGCTACTATTAATAATGCAGACAGACTGTCTTCCACCATATGTGATCTGGTTTCACATGATAAATGTAACCCATGAAAAATATAAGACGACCTTGAATTACTCTTTAAGACCTAAAATTAATAGAAAAAGTATCAAAACACATGATTGAATAATAGTCATGTATTCTATTTTTCTTTATTTCTTCTTCTGTCTTATGTATTTGTTTGAAGTTGAACTCAGACCAGGTAAAAGGCTGAATAAAAAATCATTGGCGACTAGTAAAAGTAAAAGATATAGAAGTCCAGATTTATGCACCGAAAGCACAGATTGATGGGGTCAGCATAGGCATCAATCACCTAATCCATGTTCACATAACAATACGACAAACGGTTGTTGCGTATACCCAGACGACTACTCTACTAAAATGATTTCAATACTATTTTGATGATAATTTAGAGTTATAATAATCTCATCAAAAATAAAATCAGCAATTAAGCAACCCTAATGGAGAATCAAATACAGGAAATCAAAACAAAAGCATAGAAATCATGATAATCAATTCAAAATTACAGAGATACACTATCAATTAGTTAAAATTTGCTGAGAAAACATTATGAACAAATTGTTACCTGGAGGTGTAATTTCAGTTGGAGCAGCAGCAGTACCTGAAATTGGAACAATAACAGGCGCAATTATCAGTGAAACACGAAGTAGTACACTAGATCAAAAAATTAGAGAAAGAGAGAGAGAGAGAGAGAAAGCGTACTGTTACAAGCGGTGAGATCGGTGTTGACGTTACAGTCGCGAGAGACCCTAAGAGCATCATCGGTGGTGATGCCGAAGGAAGACAAGCCACCTGGAGAATTGTAGAGGTTACAGAGGCAGGGGAGGTCATGCTCAACAGCATCTTTGATGGAGTCGCAACAATTCTTGTCTGGTTTGATCGTGGAGTTGCTGATGAAGGTAGCGCAGGTTATCAGCTTCGTAGCGCATGACGGCATCTGTGATTGCGCCTCTGTAGACCTCATCACTGCCAACACAAACAACGCCATCAACACGAGATTTTTGTGAGAAGCCATTTTTGCTTTTCCCTATTTTTGCGGTCTCTGCTTTGATACGGAAAGCTGTTGGTCGCAGTGTGTGTTGATGGAAATGTTTTTGGAGTTTAAATAATATGAGCTCACAAATTTCCCGCCTACTTTTTTACCAAAATTTTCTAATTAAAATTAATTACAGTAATAATAGTCATCCTATTAAAATAAAATAAAATTAATTAAATAATTAGTAAGTTACCAGCCCATTAAAATAAATGATGTTGATATCAATTGGACGGTTCGTATAGTTTTCTGATTTGACTGTAGAATTAAATGATTTAATTTTAGAAAAATCTAAAATATTTGATAACCTTCTTCCACTCCCCAAATCTTTTCCATCTAATACTTGGAAACACGTTTACTTATAAAAGATGTACATTTTTAACATCTAGAAAAGATATTTGTTCAAATATAATTATCATATATTTAATGTCATCAAAACAGATCACACAAATATAGAATTATTTGTAATGTTCATATATGTTCTTGATTTGCTTCTGATTTTTCTTTGTAACACACAAGAAGCAATCCAAATGCAGACCCACAGAGGACCAATCTGCAACGAATTTGTCAGCTTTATATTATTAACGGTGAAAGTCCCTTGGTTTGATTGACAGGTGTCGGTAGATCAGTCGTGGTCAGCTGGGATAGGATAGGATAGATCTAATATGTGTATTTTTATGATCATTTCCAAGCCAAGACAATAGAGCGGTTGAATTTGTTTGTGAATGTATACGCGTATTGAAATTTGTTTGTGAATGTATGATAATAATTCAATGATTGAGCATTCATAGTTGGTTAGGGGAGAGTTAAATTGTATACTAATAATATAAAAACTATATATTAATAGGAAAATGGGGATGAATGTGAAAATTTGAATTTTTGAATAGGTTAGGATGATGATATCGGAATGAGAGCTCCGCAATTGGTGAATTTTCATCATATCTGTCAACGGCTACATCCAAAAGCCTCTTTCAATAGCTGTTTGTTGTTTGTCTTTTGTTTACTGTTTCAAACTTTTGAATGTTATAAACTTATATGTTACAATCTTTTAGGCGAGTCATTTTTACTTGCTTTTTTAATTATTATTTTAGTTTATATTTTTCATATGTTTGAAAATAATTTTTCTATCAATATTTATTTGAATATGGTCATCTACATTAATTATAAAATTAGTATTTAATTTTATATTTTGAACCGTGATATGAATGAGATTGAAATTCTAACCAAATAAATAATAATAATAATATTATTATTATTAAAAAATTAGGGTTCAATATATAAAAATACAAATTGAAATGAAAATTTTGGGCAAGACTAAATATTAATGTGATTTAGAAATGAAATATAAATATGATGGATCATGGTCAATCGGAAGACTTTATATCAAAGAGGTTTTAAAGTGTTTTGATTTCGATAAATCTCATTCATATGATCGTTCTTTCTCTCCATTAAAAAAGATTCATTTAGATCTAAAAAAAATGATGAAACTATTTTGAATATTGAAATATCAAATTTGACTCCAATTGTTGTCTTTTTATATCTAACTCAAGGTACTTACTATTGCTTTTGTAATAAATTTATTGGCTAAATTCATTTACACTTCGAGTCAAAGATATTTCAATGAATATAAACATATTTTCCGATATCTTTACGAGAGTATTACTTTGAGACTATTTTGGCTATGTTCGGCGTTAGCAGTTAGAATTAACGATTAAAATAGCGATTTGAATATCTTTAATAGTTAGCAGTTTGAAATAGCGGTTATAATAATAGTCAAAATAGTGGTTGTAATAACCGTTCGGTGATAGCTATAGCGGTTAAAAATAGTGGTTAGATATAAAATTACAAAAAAGGTTGATGTAATTATTTGACTTTATTTATTACCGGAAAACAAAAGGATATTTTAGTATTTTAAATATAGTGGTTGAGGGAGAAAGCTATGTTGAACGGCGTTCGTCGGACCACTATGTTAACTGCTAAACGCTATTTTGAAAAGTTATTGCTGAATACCTATTTTTGTCAAATACTGTTTAGACCGCTGTTGAAACCACTAAACGCTAATAAAACAGCTAAGAGCATCTCCAATGGTTCCCTAAAAAAATAAATCCTAAAAAACTCCTTTTGGGAGTTCCTAATTATTATTGGAAAAAAAAACTCGTGTACTCCAACCGTTCTAATAAATCACTTTCTAAATTTGGTCATTTCATTCCATTGGGCCCATCTATTACTGATTCAATTAAAAATCACTCTTGTACTCCAACACTCCCACTATATATTGTCAATTAAAAAATCGGATAGGGAATCCCAAAAAGGGAAACAAATATAGTGATAATTAAAGGCGTTTTTGAGTACGCCTAAATATTGGGAATGAGATTGGGAACGGTTGGAATGTGATTTTCTCTAAATGGTGTCCTAAATTAAAATTTAGGATTGTTTTTAGGGAACCATTGGAGATGCTCTTAGTTTGGGCATCTCCAATGGTTACCTAAAAAAAATCCTAAATTTTAATTTTGGACATCATTAGAGAAAATCACATTCCAACCGTTCCCAATCTCACTTCCAATATTTAGGCGTACTAAAAAACTCCATTAATCATCACTATATTTGCCTCCCTTTTTGGGATTCCCTATCCGATTTTTCCCGTGTGGATTTCCCCTGGCGCGCTCTTTTTTCTGCCAAATCTTCTACAAACCGTGTTATTTTCACTTTAGAGCTATTCCTCAACCTCGTCTCGGAGCAACATGTTGACGCCGGCGCCTCGGAGCAGAAATAACCCTAGCTCAGAAATCCCTCGGAGCAGAAATAACCCTAGCTCAGAAATCCCTCAACAGGAAAAATTATTATAATATAATGTACTGCATATAATATTGAAAACAGACAAATAGAACCTAACCTCCGTCAAAAGAAGACTGGGCCATATGTGGCATCATCAGCCAAGTAATCTTGGTACATTCTTGCGTGTGCCTCTTCTCTGTCCCGATATATGTATAAATGTCCAGGGACAGAACCGCCCCGTTTTGGTATAAGTAAGGCACTTTCTATGATTTGAGCAGCGGTCATGATGAATTCATCGTCGTCATCCAAAGACGATTCGTCCAAAAATCGACGGAAAGAGAAGAACCACCACCCATCACGTCTGAAAACTGTATTCACATGTACGATAAAAAATTCGAGTATACATTACAAGATAGGCACATGATTCAATTGACAATATACAGTGGGAGTGTTGGAGTACAAGAGTGATTTAATTGAATCGGTAATAGGTGGGCCCAATGGGATGATGTGGCAATTTTTAAAATATTTAGGAAGTGATTTATTGGGAACGGTTGGAGTACATGAGTTCTTTTTATGTCCCAATAATAATTAGGAACTCTCAAACAAGTTTTCTACGATTTATTTTTTAGGGAACCATTAGACATACTCTAACGCCGAACACAGGCTTTATCCAAATCGGGATAATCCTTCAAGTTTGATTTGGTATCCCAATGCTAAATATCTTTCAAATCCATATAAATTCATGTTTTCAATCTGAGTGGTAATATATCATAAAATTGAAATTAAATTAATTTATTCATACAAATATTTTTAACAATACTATTATTTCATTACCAGCTTTATTATATAATTTCTTTTTTATTTTTATTTTTACAATTCATACTTTTATTTATAAAAAATGAATAAAATAAAATATTAATCAAATAGATGATTAGTATTATGGAAACAAAAAGATTGAAAATAAATATAAATTAATTGGTAAATAAGAAAAAAATATTTAAAATACTAAATATATTTATTTCCACATCTTTAATAATGGATTATATCAATTAATGATATATTAATTTATTACTTCAAAAAATAAAGTGTTATTTCCAAAATTATATAATAAGATAGATTTTTAAAATTAGTAACGCCATGTAGCATACCAATTTTTGACTACTCTTATTTCCTACTATATGTGTTCAGAGGCGGATCCACCCTTCAAATGGGGTCAAAATGTCCCCTCATTATTTTTTTAAAAAAATAATAAATTATATAATATATTATTGGTTTTGTAAATAGTAATTCGGTTTAACTTAAATTAGTTATTATAAAAATGTATAAATTATTTTATTTGATTTATTTATATAAAATTCTTAAAATAGTATGGTTAATTTAAGTTTTTTGAAAAATATAATTAGCTATTTAATGTTAGATTTTAATGAGTACATCACTTTCATTTTCCAAAAATCAATGCTACTTTCATATATTTAAATAATAAAGTAAGTTCCAATCTATAAAACCAAATCTCACGTAACTTTTCCATGACATTTATACTATTAGAAACTATGTTTTTATCATTTAAATTATAATTTAAAATTTAAAATTAAATAAAATAGAAGTAAAACTAAATTCATACCATTAATCATATAAAATAACCATTAGCAATATAAAATATTATCAAATGTATTAAAATATTTAATTATATAACTTTTTATATTAAATATAAAAAATTTATAAAAAGTAAATATTAATTTTTTTAATTATTATGTATAATTTTAAATTGAATTTATTAAAACAATTATATTGATTATTTATATTTTAAAAAATAAATATTTAATTATACTAAAAAACAAATTTTATATCCCCATTTTATAATTTCTAGATCCATCACTGTATATGTCAATATATGATTGGGTATTTTATTATAATTAATGTATTAATTTTTTATTCAATTATTTTTTAGCACGTAAAATAGGTTATGAAAATAGATAAAAAAAAAAGAGTAGGTTATGAATCATTAGCCCCCTAAAATCCTAAAATTTTGAAAGAATAGATGAAAAAAGGATTGTCTATACAAATTTGTGAGGTCACAACATTACCCCTCTTTCAAACTAATTATATGATTATGATTACAAATAAGAAGACAACAATATCACAATAAGATCTACAAAGTAAATATTAGTTATTACATCTTTGCATTAGGCAGTAAATTATCTTTACTCCATCGTTGTGAATATTATTATGAATCCCAAAATCAAAGCAATAGGCTGTCCAATGCAGGGGAGCCACGAACATGTTTCCTCCCCTAAAGTTGGTCTAAAACATACGAGGACCATACTATACCCTTCATTATTTCCCTCTTCATTGCTACCGTTGGTTGTTAGTTGGGAATAAATTAAGCTCAATTTTTAGGACAACGAAAAATAAGTATACACGAAAACATGTATAAACGTCAAACATGCAACCAACCATATATAAGAAGTTATAATATCACATTGATTTCTTAAACTATCTTAGGATGATGCTACGAATTTGCAGTTAAAAAAAAAAATAAAATATAGATCTTGAACTAAAGAAAAGTCCCGAATGGGCTCTGTAAAGGCCCATTAATAAATTGAATGGGCCGCCGCGTCTTTCTCTTATGGGCACCTGCATATTAAATATACGATTTTATTTTTTTTTAAATAATAATAATAATCAGTAACGGATAATACGTAAGAAAAGCAGAGCAAGAGCGCGCTCATGGCAGCACTTGTCACTGGCATCGCCACCACGTTCACCTCCGTCCGTACAAGCCGTAGGCCGGCTCGTTCTCGGTTTAGAGTATTCTGTATTGGATGGGTAAAAACCGATTCAAAGAATGACAAATTCAGTTTCTTCACTTGTTTCTGATTCTGCACAACTTGTTTTGAAGGATCCAGAAGGAATATTGGGGGCACCGCAGACTGGCCATATCGCTAGACTTGAGTTCAAGAGACGGCTCGAGAGAGATGCTGATGCACGTGAAGCTTTTGAGCGACAAATACGTGAAGAAAAGGAGCGTCGCCGAACTGTCCGCGAAGTAAAATTTAGTTCAGTTTTGTGGTTTCTCTATATTAGTTTTGGTTCTTTAATTTGATTTTCTTTGTGATGGTTCGTTTGTTTATAGTCTCGGATTGCTCCGGATACACCAGCAGAGCTTATAGAGTACTTTCTCGACACTGAAGCCCAGGATCTCGAGTATGAAATTGCGCGGATGAGACCACAGTGAGTTCTCTTGCTTCGTGGTTTTGAAAAGCTTACCAATTGATTGACATTTTACTCATTCCAAGAGAATTGGTTAAATAATGCTATTAGATTGTTATTAATATTTAATACTGGTTTATATATATATATATATATATTATAATGTATGAATGTATGTTCAAAATGATAAATGCTTATGATCAAAGATTGCTTTTTCTAAACACTCTTACCAATTATTACAACGAGACTAACACTTGAGAGACCTTGTACCATAATTGAAGACCTCAAGGGAGAAACTCAATGGTCCCAATTAAGGGGCGTTGTTTGTCTCAATGGCAGAACTTTATGTTAGAATCGTTTCTAGTCTATGAGGTACTTTTATCAGACATGTAAATTGTATGGGTACTGGTCTAATAGCTGACTCCTTGATTTTTAATGTGGTAATTTGCTTGATTGCTTAACATGTGCAATGGATTTCTCTTTAAGCCAATGCTGCAAATATTATTTTTAGTCTCTGGTCTCATGTGCGAGTGTCCTTAACTTGATGATTGTGAATATGATTGACATGAATTTTTGTGTACTCTTGTTTCCTGCATCATCTGGCATGTGTTAGGCTCTACTGCATGTACTTCAATGCACGAAATCAGTTCTATTCCACATTTTTTTTTCAATCTACTATTACTGATGCCACTGTAATATATAAATTCAGATTGACGAAGGAGTTTTTCGCACACCTGCAATCTGAATTAGGCCAACTTCGATTTTCTGTTTCGAAAACTCAGGTTTTTCTTGAAACTATGCATTTGAATTGGATCTTCTCTGTCATTTTGATAGAATGACAGTTTAAAACAGGTAATGGATTTTGTAGGATATAGAAGACAGAGTGATAGAACTGGAAGCACTACAGAAGGCTCTTCTGGAAGGAACAGGTTTGTTTCTCCATGAGTGTTGCTATTGAGGAATGCATGCACTTTTTTTAACTAACAGTTACTGACTCTTTGAGTCTTTTTTTTTTTTTCCTCACAGAAGCATATGACAAAATGCAAACAGATCTTATAACAGCAAAGAACAGTATAACCAAAATTTTGACATCAAAGGATGTAAAAGCAACTGTATGTCTTTCTACTCGTACTCATTGTGCCTGGTTTGATATCTTTCTTTTTAAACTGCCCAACTGAGTTGATTTAATGTTTCTTGCCGTTCAGTTGTTGGAGTTGGTTGAAAAGAATGAACTGAATAGATCGTTATTGGCACTCCTTGATGAAAATATAGCCACTGCACAAAAGAGTAAGCAGGTCAGTGTCATTCTGAATTTTATTTTATTATCTTCGAAATCTGCTTATGATAAGACATTTTATCTTAAATCTGTGTCTCATTGTCTTGATTAAGGATTCATATCAGTGCCATGGCCATTAAACAAAGTAACCTTGTCAAACTGTTTAGTTTAGAAGGACAAGTATGACGCAAGAACAATAGACTTTAATACTCAGTTTGCCCTCTTTTGTTGAAAACAATGAAATTCAGCTCATAACTCTTGAATTGTTCGCTACATAGTCACAGTGAATAAATATCTGGGGTTCATCCAGCTGATTTATTAGACCAAAATCCTCTTTCACCAATCATTTGGTGAGTATTGGTAAAGGTCTACTCTTTTGTGCTGGTCTCAGAAGTTTTCTTCAAGTTGAGTAGAATTAATAACATAATGATTTTTTTTTTCTCCCAAGTATTTATAGGAATTTGCACACCTTTTACATGATTTTGTTTTCAAATATGGATTCTCCAATGGTGTTATTTATTTATTTATTTTAAAATAAATGTCTTTAACTTGTATTTTTAGGGTAACTTAATGCATGAATGTCCTCTACTTTTATTTCATTTTCCTGTCAATATTTGTCTGAATTATTAATGTTAATAATTTTTCCTATACATATTATCATCTTCACCAAACTATAGTGATTGGTTACATCATGTTTGATATCCAACATACAGGACCAAGCAGCAGCTTTTATGGAAAAAGTTCGTGGGGCGATCCTCAAATACATCACTGTATAATGTCAAACGATAAGCATACTGTCTATCCTTCAATAAAAATTTAATTTCCATTATTTGTTCATTGATGACTGTTGATGCTATAACTAACTGCATTATCATAAAATCATGGAATAGAGACTAAAGAAATAAGCTATTGCCATTTCTCTCTTAAACTCTAATATTATTTAAGATGCGAGTTATCTTCAATGTTATTGGAAGAAGTTGTTTTTCAAATGTTTAGTGATAATTTATGAGATCTGGGAAAGAGAAGGTTGAAACGGTTACCAGAACTTATTAGAAGACACTTCAACATTTGTGAGTAGTATGGATCAAACTAAATGCACTGTCCTGATCTTTTATAGGCTAGAACATGGAAGTGTGAACACACAAATGGGTCACCAGAAAAGGAAGAAAATCCTAGCTGGTGTGAGCCTGCCATGTTTATTTTCAACCTTTTAGGTGTCGGAATTGAATGTATTGTCCAGTCTTTTTCAAACTGACGATTAATGTGGATCAGCCAGTGGAAAATGGAGTGTTGTACTCCAATTCTTCACCATAAAGTTATCAATGTTACACACTTGTTCAATGTTTAAGATATAGATACCCAACTGAATTACTGTAGTTTTCTCCAGTATTTGACTCCATAGTGTCAATACAAAGAAAACTTCACCTGCTTGTCATACCACACCACAGTGGAATGAGACATTGCACTAGTTGAGTGAGTTGAAAGGTAACATATAGCAAGCGAGAGTTTGATGTACATAATATATGGCTTAGGTTTTGACAATTGAGACAAGCTTGCAGTTTATTAAAAATCTTCATATGTCCGTATTCAATTAAACAACTATATATCAATATATGTGTCGGAAAGATTAGGTGCATTTATTGCAATACTGTGGTGATGGTCCCATGACCAGTGAAATAATTTATCAAGTCAGAAGATAAATTAGATATCTTCTGAATCTTAAAAATGAGTGGCTGGTCAAATATTTTGGTAATGTAAAGCAAGTTTTTTGACTTGTTTCTGGGATTGGAGTTTTTCAATGCTCTGTTGTCAAATGTTGCCCCTTCTTTTGCAAATCTAACTACCCCTCCTTAACAAAAGCAAATTAATGTCTTTATTTAAGACTTATGTTTTGATAATTGAACAGAGTTAGGCACTCACTATTGACGTGTGAAAGCTTGTGAACCCATTGGTTGTTGCATTAGAGTGGGAAATGACAGAGAAATGAACAGAAATAAAAAAGGAAAAGCATTAACCAAAAAGACAAAAGCCCTCTTGTAGCTTTTGCGATTATAAATTTCACATGTGGTTCGTGTTTTCATTTACTGTACCCTTAGATTATTATAAGAGTATTCATTTGAACCGTGTTATCAGTTATTATACCATTATTTTCGGTTTATTTTGGTTATAAGAGTAGTCTTTGACCGTGGTTTGACTGTACATAAAAGCAAAAGAAAGTTAGTTGTGAAAACATTTGTTACTGTTATTTTTACTCCTATAGACACACCTAAACTTTTGAGCACTATATAATCCCATCCAATCCACCTTACTTTTCCCAAGAAGACATGGCGAGACTTGGCATTTTCTCACTAGCTATTCTAATCCACATCTGCTTAGCTGTAGTGGCAGAGTCCTCCATCACCACTGGAAACACAGCTCCAACCGAGTTCATCAAAACATCCTGCAAGGCCACTCGCTATCCTGCCTTATGTGTGCAGTGTCTCTCAGGTTACAGCAGTGCCATCAAGCAGAATGACCATCAGCTAGCTGTAACAGCCCTGTCTGTGAGCCTGAACAGGGCGAAATCAGCCGCTGCGTATGTGGGGAAGCTGAGTAAAACCAGAGGAATCAAGCGCAAAGAGTACCAAGCCGTGAAGGACTGCATAGAGACCATGGGTGATAGTGTTGACAGGCTTGGTCAGTCGGTTAAGGAGCTCGGTCATCTAGGTAGAGCTGTTGGTGAGGAATTCATATGGCACATGAGTAATGTGCAGACCTGGGTTAGTGCTGCTCTCACTGATGAGAACACTTGTATGGATGGTTTTGCTGGTAAAAACATGAATGGCAACTTGAAGGTTGCTATTAGGAAAAGGGTCAATCATGTTGCTCAAGTCACCAGTAATGCTCTTGCTTTGATCAACCGTTTTGCTGCTAAGAAAAATTAGATTCAGTTCCTGAGTCTGTATGATTTTGTAGGTCTGTTTTACCTTTCTAAGTTTGTGACTATCTATGTGTACGTATGTCAAAATAGTTTGAACCAAGTGTGTTCTGTTTGTAACTGGAAGAAAAATTATGTAATATAAGTGAAGCTTGATGTATTTGGGCTTGAAGGGAGTTTGTTAACTTTCTTGATCTATCAAATCTCACCTAGCTGATCTCATTCAAGTACAAACTGAACTGACCATTAATGATGGTTTTCCTGTTGGATTTTTCTGTTTTCTGCTGTAGAAGATAACAAAAATGAAAAGGAAAGATAAGGATATCAGTGTCAACAGTTGGAAGTTGAAAAATGGGTTCCAGGAACGTTAAAGTGGTTAATTAATTACTGATACATGGATATAGCTCAAGTATTCAAATTAAAATTGAATAAGACAATGCCAATTTGATACCAATATGTTTTATTTTAGTCCAATAATTGATGTCCTGGTCCAGTTTTTAATGGGGTTGAGTTCTGGAAATCTCCTTCATAGGAAAATGACCTAACCTAGGGAAGCTAACCATCAAAGAGAAAGTGAACCAGGAGCAGACACTGTTCCCACAATCAGCGGCCGAAAAACTACAGGCTTGAAAGTAGACTGGAATTTTTAAATCTGCAATCTTTGACATCTTTAGACTACTTTTTACACCTGCTTCAACCAAATCCACTATGCTAGATTTTGGCCACGTCATTAACGCAATCTCTTTGATAACCTCTTCCTAATACATTTAAACAAAAAATTAAATTAAATAAAGAGAAAGTTGATCATGCAGATTCATTACTCTCAAAACCTTTTTGCATCTTAATCTAAGTAGACCCCTGAAGCACAACACATCACAACAAAGGGAAAGATGAAATCTGAACAACATCATTAGCTATTTAAGCTTTGATTTCTGACACAATCATTAACTATATATAATCAACTTTAAGGTGTTGAACTTGAACTATAATGAGTGGACCCTTTTCCTCCATTTCATTAAAGCTCAAAATGGCATCTAGCGAAGACAAAGTGATGAAAAAAAGCATCTTCTGTTCAGCTTCAAGAGAAAGTTACAAGACTGACATTCATGTAAAATATCTGAGAAACTTGTTTTTTGATCTTTGGTGTTAAAACCATGCAGTGCAGCTATCGTCCATTCAAGTCAGGTCTTGGAAGAATCTGATCCATATTTATCAAAGCCCCCACACACCTTTCTAGCAACAACGCTTCTCATTTCTTTTTCTTTTCTATTAATTAAAGAAATGGTCCCGATTATGTATAGTTATCTGCGAATGGTATGGTGATGCTATAATTGAGAAACCTCTGTCCATTTCTCATTTATTACGTACACGATTATGGCGTGTTATTATCTGCAAAGTAGAGCAGTCTGAAGTTGATATTGCTTTTGTCTCACACACATATATGACAGAATTAGTTATACGTTTGCGGAACCAGTTAAAATTTGTGTAAGATAAGGCTAAAAGACGCATGTGGAGGTTCACCACCCTGTCATCCAAACCACATCTATTCAATTTCTTGCAGAAGAATTGATGAGTGATGCCAATTCCGTTAGCTATCTTTCCTTAAGATGAGTTTTGTATGGACCCCATTGATCCAAATCTGCAAAACTTTGCTAATGATCCCAGTTATTGCCATTAACAAAAAGAGAGAGCAGCTTAAAATTTTGACCAATCTTTTAAAACAGAGCCATAGAAATAAGAATCCGCATCTAATTCTCTTAAAAATGGACTACACATAGATATAAAAAAAGAGATTAACTGTGGTGTTATTTATGTCTGCAAATCCTCCTTAAAATTAGGCTTTATTGTTATAATTTTGTGGGACAGATATCGGACCCTTGTACTCTTCTATATAGACCACATCCTTCACATATCAACCAAACCAAATATCCAGGAAAGCAAAAATGAGAAGCACACTTGGTGTTCAAAGTCTACTAGCTCTGCTTCTTGTTCTGTTTTCTTCAACCAAATCAGTCTCAAGCCAGACAACAAGCATAGAGTACATCAAATCATCATGCAATTCCACAACTTATCCCAGGCTCTGCTACCG
The DNA here is from genome assembly GCA_031304145.1 of Cardiospermum halicacabum. NCBI lineage: Eukaryota > Viridiplantae > Streptophyta > Magnoliopsida > Sapindales > Sapindaceae > Cardiospermum > Cardiospermum halicacabum. The sequence goes on from CM062393.1 coordinate 13,521,078, forward strand.
CTCACTCTCAATCTACGCACAAAAAATCCAAACCGACCCGAAAACAATGGCCAACACAGCGCTCAACATCACTCTCAAAGCCACCAAAGCGACTTCAAGGATGATATTCAAGATCTCCAGACAACATGGCTTGGTCCCCAAGGAAACGGCGGCTGCTATCGCAGATTGCGTAGAGGTCATCAGTGACTCTGTAGATGAGCTCCAACAGTCTTTGCACGAATTGGGTCATATTAGAAGCAGTAATTTTGATCTGACAATGAGTGATATTCAGACATGGGTTAGTGCAGCTTTGACGGATTCAGACACTTGTATGGATGAACTCAAAGGTATGCCTATGGATTCACGTCTCAGGAATCTAATCAAAAGACACATAGTTAGATTGGAACACTACACCAGCAATGCCTTGGCTCTTATCAATCGCTATGCCGCCGAGAATGTGAAGAACACATTACCATAAGTTATGTACAATTAAGTGTGTTAATTAACTGTTGTGTGAAATCTGGTGCAATGAATTACTGTCTTATAATTTTGTTTTGTTTGTGAATGTGAGTTGACAAGGATGCAGGGTTCAAAATCAACATACGTGTTAATAGGTAATAAAAAAGGACAAATCATGTTGTCAAATTAGAAAATTAATTTTCAGATTATGAACGTTGATTAACGTGATAAACAATGCAGCTTTCTTGTCCGTCAATTTGTAATGGGGGGTTGGTTAGGGAAATTCAATTATATCGACCTAAAGCTTGGACAAATAAGCCTATATAGGAAACCATTCAATGATATAAGGTGCATTATATATCTACTTTAAGGGAGAAATAGCAATATGTTTTGACTACTTAACTGAAAATCAGAATTGAATCAGCCATCACCATCATATAATAATAGGCCATTGCAGAGTCACAAGATGCTTCAGTACAAAAATTCAAGTAAACAATCATCATCATTGGTCCTATATACAATCTCCAAACCCTAAGATCTACACTACACATAACATGTAAAAGAATAGATAGTAGTAACAGTGGAACAGAAGAATGGGTTTCTCTAGTGGGTCACCAATATCACATGTTCAAGAAGTGTGACACGTGGTTCACTAATAGGAAAGATTCAGTGTTTGAAGGTTGTAGTTCTTCTCAACTCTTAGAATGAAAAATCTTGTTGATTCTGTGATTTAAACCCCTATGTTGTTTGATTCATATTAGTTATAAACCCCTATGGGCATGATTCATATTAGAATGAAAAATGTAGTGAATGGATTACTGCATTAGTTTGATCAAATTCTGGGCACTAGTAACAATTTGGAGGCCCACATTTCTAAATATCAAACGTTAATGCTCTTAATTAATATTAGCAATTCAAATGGACATTAACAACAGCGAAAACTATCACCAAATTAATGATACATCTTTGTTAATTACATGATTGTAATACTTTGCTTCTTTCCTAAGAAAAACCTGAATTTGCTTAGACAAAAACTACTCATCATCTCATTACTACGGTTCAATTTCAGAAATTTAAACTGGTCAAGCTCAAGAAATTTTAAATATAACAATCTAATAAAAACTTGATATTATCCCGAGTTATAATTCTTATATGTACAGGATGAGTATATAGCTGCTTTTGTAATCTGTTCTGCTACAATATTAAAAAAAAAAAAAAAAACTACTAGCAATGGAACATTCACACTTAAGCCATATAGTACTATGTCTACTCATAATTCTCATCCATTTCTCAATTCAATCATGCCCAGCAAACACAAACAAAGCATTCATCAAAACATCATGCAACACCACGGCCTATCGCAGGCTGTGTTACAAGTCCTTAGCTAGGCGAGCAAACGAAATCAAAGCTGATCCGAAGCTATTAGCTCTTTCTGCTCTTAGCACGACCCTCTATGCCGCCAAGTACACATCAAGGATGATGAAAGACATGTCCAAACGACACAATTTGAACCCGAAAGAGGCTGCAGTAATACTAGATTGCATCGCGGATGTTCATGATTTGGTTGATGAGTTACAGAAGTCTACGAGGGAACTGGATGGTGTGGCTAGTGATTCAGAATTGATGATTCAGGTGAGTGATGTAAGGACATGGGTAAACGCTGCGTTGGAGGATGAAGAGACGTGTTTGGAGGCGTTTGCAGGGAAGGATTTGAAGGGTAAGGTGAGGTCTAGAATCAGAAGACGTATTAAGTATGTTGCTCATTTGACGAGTAATGCATTGGCTCTTGTCAATAGCTATGCTTTCTCCAAAACTGGTTCACATTGATTTAACTAGTACGAAGTTTCTTTTAGTTCTCCAAGTATATATATGTATGCTTATAACAGATGCACATCAACGGCCACCATTAGGAGAACTATTAGTAGTTTATATTTATATTGCCCTGTAATAAGGAGCTGAAGATTTAACAGTTCAATATGTCTGTGTAAATAAGAATAAACAATAAATTTGGTATTTTCATTGGTATTAAGATTTGAGCTCAACATAAGTCACAGTGTGCTGTAATACGTCATTGGATCGGGTAGATCAAAAAGGGGCTCAAAAGCAACCTCAAGAACGGAATATAAATGGGCTGGGCCTCATCGGCCTGTAATGTGATTTGATGTGGGATGGTGAGAAGAGACAACACGGAGTGGAGGTTTATTTATTTATTTATTTAATTTTTAAAAATATATTTAATGAAAATTTTAAACTAATTGAAGCTATTATCATTTATAGGGGTGATGGAGAGAAAAATAACAATAATATATGATAAATAATAAATAAACCTAAAAAAGAGAGGAGAGGAAGTGAATTTCGTTTCGTGGCATTTTAAATACTATTATTGTAAGTTATGGTAGTAATGACATTTGAAATGAGCCATCCATTATCCATTGGCAGTCCCACCACGACTGAGCTTTCTCCATACATGAGGATATATAATTTCCGACTGTCGTGGCGTCTCTTCCACCCTTGTTTTCTGACTCCCTATTTTGCATTTGTAGGATGATGTTTATACCATTTTTAAAAAATATATTTCAACACAAAAAAATTACTAGCAATGTATTTCATTTAAATCACATATTTTTAAACGATTTGTCAATAATAATAATAATAATTTTTGAGAAAAAATCAAATTATTTGGATAGTTTGATTGAGAGAGGAAAATAAAATGGAGAGGCGAGATGGACAAGAAGGAAAACAAAAGATAACAAGCAACAAGTAGTAGAAAGTGGTCTATCTAAACTCATAACAACCTCTAACTTTCTCATTATCCCTAACCACATCTACTCCACCACATCCAAACTCAACACAAACACTGTTCTGTTGTGTTGAAAGAAGATGGCGGCAGAGAGGGTTGCAGCTTCTTGTTCTTCGACATTATGCAATTTCAATATCAATGGCTCCCGAAGCAGACAGCAGTCCTCTGTCTCTGCTTCACGACGTCTGGGTCTCCCTTCACGCTATTCTCAGTTCTTCGGAACCCTCCGTCTCTCTGCCCCTACTTCTTCTAAGCTTTCCCTCTCGCGTCTTCGAACCAGAAGAAACGTCTCTGTTTTTGCTATGGCCGCTGATGGTATTTATTTCTCTTCTGTGAATTCAATTTCCCTGTTCTACTCTTTCGTAATCGTGATTTCTTTGTTTTACAAACAAATTAGACTTTCAACGCGTAGCTTATTGAATGAAATGGTGGTGTATGATGCAATTTTGCTTTTTTTTTTTTTTTAGAAGATAGGATAGTGACTGCGAATTCATTTTAATAGCATTGTGGTGTGATATGTGATAATTGTTTTGGTTCTTATTGCTTTATGACCATATTTGGTGTTATTATCCGATGGAGAGTAAAGGAATGCTTATTCCTTAGCTGATATCGATGAATTATATTTCTATTCTCAGTTGCTAGTTATTAGAAACGAAATTTAAATTGTATTTGTGAAAATCCCTGTATGTGAGTTTTAGTATTTTAGATTCTTAATTCTAGCTGACAATGCTTCTTATTTTCACATTTTTCATCAGAGAAACGTGCCGTGCCATTGAAAGATTACCGCAACATTGGCATTATGGCTCACATAGATGCAGGTAAGACTACTACAACTGAACGTATACTGTACTACACTGGAAGAAATTATAAAATTGGGGAGGTACATGAGGGAACAGCTACTATGGATTGGATGGAGCAAGAACAAGAAAGAGGGATCACCATAACTTCTGCAGCTACTACAACTTTTTGGGACAACCACCGGATTAACATTATTGATACTCCAGGCCATGTCGACTTCACACTTGAAGTGGAGCGAGCTCTCAGGGTTTTGGATGGTGCTATATGCTTGTTTGACAGTGTGGCTGGTGTGGAACCACAATCTGAAACTGTGTGGAGGCAGGCTGACAAGTATGGAGTGCCTAGAATCTGCTTTGTGAACAAGATGGACCGTATGGGAGCAAACTTTTTCAGGACAAGGGACATGATAGTAACAAACTTAGGTGCCAAACCTCTTGTCTTACAGATACCGGTTGGTGCAGAAGATAACTTCAAGGGAGTTGTAGATCTTGTGAGGATGAAAGCTATCATCTGGTCTGGTGAGGAATTGGGTGCAAAATTTTCTTATGAGGATGTACCAGCTGATCTTCTAGAGATGGCCCAAGATTACCGTGCACAGATGATAGAGACTATAGTCGAGTTGGATGATGATGCTATGGAGAGCTATCTGGAAGGTGTTGAGCCAGATGAAGAGACCATTAAGAAACTAATTCGGAAAGGAACCATTTCGGCTAGTTTTGTGCCTGTTTTATGTGGTTCGGCATTCAAGAACAAAGGTGTTCAGCCTTTACTTGATGCTGTTGTTGATTATCTGCCTTCTCCACTTGAATTGCCTCCAATGAATGGAACTGATCCAGAGAATCCTGAGGTGACAATTGCAAGGTCAGCAAGTGACGAGGAGCCATTTGCTGGACTTGCTTTCAAGATCATGAGTGATCCGTTCGTGGGATCTCTTACGTTTGTAAGAGTGTATGCAGGAAAGCTTAGTGCAGGATCTTACGTGATGAATGCAAACAAAGGAAAGAAAGAGAGAATTGGTAGACTTTTGGAGATGCATGCCAACAGTAGAGAGGACGTTAAAGTTGCTTTAGCAGGGGATATTGTTGCTCTTGCAGGTCTCAAAGATACCATTACAGGTGAAACACTGTGTGATCCAGACAGTCCCATTGTGCTAGAAAGGATGGACTTCCCTGATCCTGTGATTAAGGTTGCAATTGAACCCAAGACAAAAGCAGATGTTGATAAAATGGCTAATGGTCTGATCAAGCTTGCCCAGGAAGACCCTTCTTTCCACTTTTCACGTGATGAAGAAATCAACCAGACTGTGATTGAGGGAATGGGAGAATTGCATCTTGAGATCATTGTCGATAGACTAAAGAGGGAATTTAAGGTATGAATTAGCCTCTATCAATAAAGGTTTCATATTAAACTTTTCATGTGATAGACTTGCACAGGTGCTTCCATGTGTTGAATTTTGATGATCAAGATGTTTGTCTTTTGAGATTTCTCAACTTTAGTGGTTTTTTAAATGCATAGTTTCATTCTCTACAGGTAGAAGCTAATGTTGGTGCGCCCCAAGTTAACTATCGTGAAAGCATTTCTAAAACCGCTGAAGTGAAATATGTGCACAAGAAACAATCAGGAGGACAAGGTCAGTTTGCTGATATTACTGTAAGGTTCGAGCCTATGGATTCAGGCAGTGGATACGAGTTCAAGAGTGAAATCAAGGGAGGTGCAGTGCCTAAAGAATACGTTCCAGGAGTTATGAAAGGATTAGAGGAATGCATGAGCAATGGTGTGCTTGCTGGTTTCCCTGTGGTCGATGTGCGTGCTGTATTGGTCGATGGTTCCTACCATGATGTTGATTCAAGTGTATTAGCGTTTCAACTTGCTGCTAGGGGAGCTTTCAGGGAAGGAATGAGGAAAGCCGGCCCAAGAATGCTTGAACCGATAATGAAAGTGGAAGTTGTCACACCTGAAGAGCACTTGGGAGATGTCATTGGTGATCTCAACTCTAGGAGAGGTCAGATAAACAGCTTTGGTGATAAACCTGGTGGTCTGAAGGTATGCCAATTCCCACTCAACTTTCTCCATTACCCTATGAATGTGTAATAAATATTGATATTATGGGTCTGGTCTTTGCATCATTGTAGGTGGTAGATGCTCTGGTTCCGCTGGCAGAGATGTTTCAATATGTGAGTACACTCCGGGGGATGACAAAAGGTCGTGCATCCTACACCATGCAATTAGCCAAATTTGATGTAGTCCCTCAACACATTCAGAACCAGCTTGCAACCAAAGAACAGGAAGTTGCTGCTTGATTTTGGGCTGAGTGTTTATAACTTGGTAAAGATACCAAGTTCCAACTTGTGATTTGAAATAACTTTGAAAAGGGTAGTTGTGAAAATTTCTGATGTTGTAAGCCATTTTTTTTTTGGTTAGGTTCTCTGGTAACAATAAATGAGGATGAAGGTAAAAAAGATAATAGCGTCAAAGCATCAACTGTAGAGGTTAGAGGATAAGAGCATCTCATTCATGATATCATGGCACACCAATTTCTTAACATAATATTTTAGTTCCAAATTTTCGTAATGTGTAATAAGTAATCTAGTTTATAGGCATCCTCCATAACACCTAATAGAACTTAATGCATCTAGAACTTAATGCATATCAGGATGCATCTAATAGGTTTCATATATTTGAATGATCTGAGGTGACCAAGCATGTATTTGCCAATCATTAATGTTGAGTAGGCTAATTTGTGTCTCTATTTAGATTAATGTTGGGTAGGCTAATCTCAGTTTAGGACGTGGTTTATAAGCTCCATAGTTTAATTCATCTTTTTATTATTATTATTATTATTATTATTATTTTTATTTATTTATTTATTTTAATGAAATATAAACAAAGTGATCGAATAATTAGACAATTCTGAAATTTTATTTTAGTACATCGACCCATTATAATACATACCTAATATTTTATACACCAATTTTATACTCAAATAAATAGAAATTGCAAAAAGATTGTAGTCTTTACATTTTAGGAATGTGTAAAGATTATATGAATGGATGTACATTTTTATAAGACTAGATTTTTAAATAAATATTTAAATAGCTTTTAAAGTATATGCATTTATATTTTTAAAGATACGTGTTGTTAACTTGGAATGTATGAGTTATCTTTATATATAGTTACGGCTTGCGCCCACCTTGATTTCGGCCGGAATGGTGTGGAAGTTGGAACATCAATCCATTATACTTTATAATTTAAATATCTGGTTATGAAAAGGTCTTTGCTTTCGTATTATAGTTCAATTGACGCTGTCCATTTTTTATATTTTGTTGTGTACCATCTTCCGGTGCTGTATTATTGACTTTGGAAAGTTGTCATTGAAATTTTTATTGATACATAATGTTATATTTTTTATCCTTCCACCCAACTTTTTCTACCTATTCCGGTGTGGTAATTCATAATTGGTTGATCCATTGATTGATCCATGAATATAACTATAACTATGGTTAAATATTTTTTTTTTTTTTTTTTATTTTCGCTTCTTATAAGTTAGTTTTAGAGTTTTGTTTGGATGACTAATAACATGGCTTTATAATAAATGTAACGGCCATATAATCGAGACACTTGCAACATTGATAGTAGAGATTACTCTCGCGCACACAAAAAAATATTCATTAAATTGTCTAAAAGCTTTTGTAGCACCAGTAGATCAAGGGAAACTTCCTCGTGCTAAGATACCAGAATCCATAAACTAATAGGGTACGTATAGGAGAGACTTCCGTATAGAATATAGATGAGAACCAGCTGAGCAGGAACATCCTTGATGAAATCTGATCAACTAACCATATAGCTATTTGATATAACACCGAATTGGATGAAATTTTGAATTAAGAACTTAATTTTCTAGTAATTAAACAGGTGTAGAACTGAGAAAATTGCTCCCAATTAACCATAGACGCAGCCCACTTGAACCCAGCTATAGATGGTCCATTAACCCGACCCACGGGCCGAGACTGTTTCCCGTCTACGCCTTCATAGCCCCGTTCCTAAACCTAACCTCCCAGAAAATACCATCAAAACAAGGTTCTAGTTTTGGTTCCTTTTCGGGAAACCAGCCTACTCCACCCGCCTTCATTGTATAGACTACAATGATGAAAGAGAATGTAAAAGCAGAAGAAGAGAAACAAGCAACTCCAAAAATTTTCAATTGACATTAGTTCTTTACCAAATTAATTCACCAAGTTCACACTGCAAATTACAGTTCACTGACAACAAAACTAAAATCCTCCATCAATAATTTTAATTTGTACTCGTATTTTATCTCATCTGAACAATTCCTGCATTGATAAGCTTCTGAATCTTGTTCATCACCATTGGGTTCTTCATGTGATCCTGTGCAGCTTTAGGATTCTCCTGGAAGTCAACCAAGACCTGCGCGCAGGGCATATCCTTTTTAAAAAAATGGCACACCTACAACAGCAAGATAATGATTTCTGAAATTCATATTTACCTGTCTCATAACTGGGTCAGACAAAATATTTTGTATCTCTGGGTCCTGCATTGCCTTGGCCTGAAAAATAAAAAATAATTAAAACCCTGCAAAATAATGTCACTTCATTTTAAAGCAAGTTACAATGGAACAATATGCCAACCTGTCTCTCCTTCAACTCATCTGCACTTAGTTCCCCACGACCAGCCTTGTTAATTTGCTCTACGCATCTGCATAAGAAAATAAGGACAGTAGTGAGCTTGTAGACTCCACACAACAGCTATAATAAAACCACAACTTATTTTTCATGCTCTGTACCTTCTCACTCCATCCATCAGTTCCTGGTTTTGTGGGTCATGTTTCAACCCCTCCCTGTATGTTTCTAAAGCCTTTTCATATTCTTTCATGAAAAACTGAACAGCTCCTTTCCTTGTATAACCTTTAGAAAAGGTTGGATCAAGCTCAATGCATTTCTCTGCATCCTTCAACCCCTCTGGCAATGCCGCAAGTTTTGTGTAGCATGCAGCTCTGTTACTATATGTCTGAAAAGTAAAACCCAACATGTGGATGAACAGTTGGCCATATACTTATATTGACTTTTGATACAAGTCATCTAAATTGTAGACAAAATTGAGGATGACTAGACATACCCTTGGATCTTTGGGATTTCTTCTCAGTGACTCAGTGTAATGTTTCACAGCTTGTGGGTAATCTTGCTTCTTAAAGAATTCATTACCTTCATAAAGACAGTCAACCAACAAAGTTAATAACTGCAAGTCGTGACTAGAATACCACAGAAGGACCTCTTATTTAAACCTAGAATCATATTCATTTGGGCTTGAATTGTTGTGCATATCTGTTGCCCATTAACCAATATTAGCAATCCAAATTTTGTACTACCAGTGCAAGCATTCTACTACTCATGCAACTTAAGCACAACCACTACAAGCATGTTCAATGCATCATTCTACAACTATACAGATGCAGACAAAGACTCCTCTTTCACTAAAGACTAAATTGAAAAAAAAAGATAATAGAAATTTGCTAGGGCGAAAACATTTAGTATATAGAACTATATTACCAATGAAGAAATACGCTAGGCAAACAAGTAGGTTTACGTGTGCAATAGTGCATAAAAGTTGAAATAAACAAAGAATTTCCAGATACTGTTACTTAAACTAATCAAACTCTAATATCCACACTCAATGTGAATAAAGATGACAAACATAAGAGAAGTATAATACCAACCAAAAAATAAAATAAAATAAATAAAATGCTACATCAAAAATGAGTGTGTATGCATGTCTAATGGTCCATAATTGTATTAACATTAGTGTATAGATAAACTACTGTAATTAGCAAGATAAAGTAAAATAAAGTAAACAATATAAACAAGAGCTGAAATTCATGAACTTCGTACCTTTCTCACGCTCCTCATCAGCTATCTTTGGATCAAAAATCTCTTGTTGTTCCAGCTCTTTTTTAGCTTTCTCAGCATCATTAAGTTTCTTTAAAGTGTCTGGGTTCCTATGCTCAGTTAGAGCTTTCTGGAATGTCTCAATTGCAACATCATAATCTTTAGAGCATTTTGCCAGTTTCACCAATGCAGTTCCTTTCCTTGTCAAGGCTCTTGCAATCATCTTAAAATCTGATCTAAGCTCTCTTCCCCTCTCAACAGCTTTGTCACAATCTTTAATGCACTCATCATACTAACATCAATAAATAACAGCAACATCATCAGTACTACTTAATAAGAAACAACCTAGCAAGCGAAGCCAACAGCAACTACCTAAATAGGTATGCATCATACCAAGCTATCTCCAACATATCATCAATGCTAAATTGTTTACTATCAATTGATAAAAATAAGAACAAATAGAAAAAATAATATATTTACCTTGCCCATCTCAAGATAAACTGCAGCGCGATTAGTGAGATAAGATATGTCTTGATCATCAAGCTCCAAGGCCTTCGTGTAATGATCAATAGCCTTGTCAAAATCCTTCTTTTTGTATGCAGCATTGCCAGCATCCTTCTCCTGCAAAGCCTTTTGCTTCCTTTCCTTGGCTTCTTTCTCCTCTCCTGACAACTCCATTGGCTCAGGCTCGGGCTCTGGTTCAGGTGCTGGCTTCTTCTCCTCCTTAGAAGGCTTAGGTTCAGTATACGAACTACTGGTTGACTCTGGTTCCACCTCCATATCATCAGTGGAAGTCCTAAGCTTCACATTCAAGAGAACTCCTAAAGCTTGCATCACGCGCTGGTCTTTCAGATAGAGGTTTAAATTGTTAGGGTTTTTCTGAATTTCCTGCATCATCTTGACAAAATCAGGCTGTTGAAGGAAGCCTCTCGTCTGAGGATCCGCCGTCAGTTTCGACCACATCTCCGGCCCAGAGAAGGCAGAAGCGAACGGATTATCAGCGGGCGGGGCACGAGATCTAGCGGCGACTTGAGCGTCAGCCAAGCCGGATTTGAGTGCGTCATTGTTAGGATCAATCTCAAGACCTTTCTTGTAAGCAGAAATAGCGTCGGCGTGGTTTTGCAAGCCGAGATGAGCGGCGCCAAGCCTGCTGTAGCCTTTGGCCCAGTCGGGTTTGAGTTCGACAGTCTTCTTGGCATCGGTCAAGGCTTCAGCATAATTATGAAGAGAAGCGTGTGCAGCGGATCTGTTGGAATAGAGGACGTGGTTTGTGGGAGCGAGGGCAATAGCATCGGTAAAGTGGCGAACGGCGGCAGAGTAGTCGCCGGAAGAGAAGGCGGCGTTGCCTTTGGCTTTAGCTTCGTCGGCCATCAAGAAGGGGTTAGAAAATAATCAAACTAATTAATTTAGAAGAAATAGATGTTTATAAGAAGAGTGAATGAGGTTGTTTAGATTATAAGAAGTAATCGATGGAGGACGAGAGGGTTCTAGGGAACTAGTGTTTCTGGAATGTTCTGTTACCATAAAGCCCATATGATTAGCTGGCGTCTGCCGAGTTGGCATTCGGCTTGTTTGGTACCTCCAATAACCTTATTTCTGGGTTTTGTTGTATCTCGGTGTACTTGTTCAATCCGGGCCTCGTGTATCTCAAAAAGGCCCAATTAACTTCTAGAATGGGCCAACCCAATCAACTTCTAATATGGGCCAAATAATGTTTAAATGGGCTGGGCTTTTATATGGGGCCTTTTATTATGTACATTTTAGTTGATGTAAAACATACCGTCCAAGTGAGATGTTACGTCATGGGCAAGAAAGGGCAACATCTCCCAGTCTTGCAAGTAATTATAGCATCTTTGTCTAAGGAACGCTTTGAAAATTTTCTAAATTAAAATAATAGGTATCCACTAAATGAGTGTCAATATATAAAAATCACACGTCTATTCTTTCACAATTACTAATAACATCCATTACTAGTTGCAAATCAGTTCAAACTTACATTTGAGAGGCCAAAACGTCACATCCTTTTACATATAAAATAAACTATTAAAACGGTTGTAAACCAACAAATACCACAATTTCGAATTCTATGGAATAGACGTTTGATGGGAGAAACCAAATATCCTTTTAACTTCTACTATTGATTGAATTGCAATAATTTTTAAATATAATTAAAATGTGGACTATAATTAAGTAGATATATATTTTTTTATTAAAAGAATATATATTAATTTCAGTTTAAGTATAAAAATGTTCAAATTAAATTAATTTTGTAGGAGATTTTTTTAAAATAAAATAGATAGAATTAAATATTTTAAATTTAATTGAAAATATATATTAGGTTTTAGAAAGAAAACAAATATGGCATTAATGGAGGTGTTGCTTAATTGTTTTGTCAAAACAGGTGTGCCTATACACCAATCATGCTTCTGCCAAACAATTAGTTCTAAAGCCTCAAATTTTCCGATTGAAATTTTTTAATTCAGTTGACGAACTATATGAAAAACATCCATAAAAAATATATTATCTTTATCGTGGGATTTAATTATAATTAAATTAAATTAGACTACGGTCGCGGGAGACAATTTATTTATATATTCTTCATGATACAAATTATTGAAATTATTGAAGAAATAATAAGCCAGATAATTAAATTAATTTCACTGGTAGCGATAAATAAACCAAAGTCGACAATTAGCTTCAATTGACAATCTCATCCCAAAACGATACGTAAGCTTATCAAGATTTCTGGCGAATTGCGCACAAAAGCATGGAAAAATCGCAACAAAACAAAAATTCACACCCATGATCACCGATTTAGATAACAAACACACAACCCCATAGGTAAAACGTAACAAAAACTCGTATAATTTATAATAAAACTCAGACCCCACTAACAAAGGTAGTTTAAACGTGTCATCCCCTGCTTTTGCATGCCATATTCCACCGCTTTATCACTCACACTATTTAGCACTCAAATACACTAACTTCATCTCATCTCATCAACAGCACATTTCATTTCTCTATGGCTCGGTTTCCTTCTTTGTCTTTGCTACTCGTCTTTGCTCTGTTAGCTCCTTTTACTTCCAGTACACGTTTGAGTAAGAAAAACTCAATCATCAAGTTGCCTACGGAGTTCTTGACTCCAGAGGAGGAAGATGGTCAAGAAATCGGAACACGATGGGCTGTTCTTGTTGCTGGTTCATCTGGCTTTGGAAATTACAGGCATCAGGTTTGTCTTTTCTTTTTCTTTTTTATTCCAAATATTTATTTTCTTGTTTTGTGACTACTGACGGTCGTTTTTATTTCACAGGCGGATGTGTGTCACGCGTATCAGATACTGAGAAAGGGAGGAGTGAAGGAAGAGAACATAGTGGTGTTTATGTATGATGATATAGCCATGAATCAAATGAATCCCAGGCCTGGAGTCATCATCAACCATCCACAAGGCCAAGATTTGTATGCTGGTGTCCCTAAGGTAAAAAATAATAATAAAAAAAAAAAAAAATCACTTTCATTTTCACTGTTAGACATCATTAGTTTATATTATATCTTTAGCATACACCTTGATATTTTCTTCTTTATTATTAATAAAAGTTTAATCTGTGGATGTTAAATCATTATTTTGTTGCTGGGTTATTAAGATATTGGTAATATCTCGATGTCCAGAACTGTATCTTGATTGTGACGAACATTGTTTATTAATTTGGAAAGTTTATTTAATAATATTGTACTTGTGAGGTGGAATCTTAAACTTCCAGATGTAGCAGTTACTATCAATCGTGAATATTAAAGCATAAGCTTCCAATATAATTAATTTAGAGGGAATACAAGGTACTTTCGATGGATTCCACTCAGTGGGGCTGTGATTGGGAAATTAGAATATAATTTTTTCTCGTCTGCATTATTTGATTTATAAAGTTGATAACAGGACCTTTATGTAAAGCGACTTGGTTACATAAAAGAAACAAAATTGTGCCCTTGAAGAAGTTTCTGGAAAGTGATTCTATCTTGTGTTTACATGACATTTTTTTTTTTTAGGATTACACTGGGGAGCAAGTGACTACGCAGAATCTTTATGCTGTGCTTCTTGGTGATAAGATTGCGGTGAAAGGTGGAAGCAGGAAAGTTGTGAATAGCACAGCTAATGATAGGATTTTTCTCTATTATTCTGATCATGGAGGCCCTGGAATTCTTGGTACATTACTTGTTAACTGTCACATGACCTGATTATTGAAACAATTGATAGTTATTGGATCCGTGTTTTGTGAGTGCAGGGATGCCTAATCTCCCATACTTGTATGCTATGGAATTTATTGATGTCTTGAAGAAGAAGCATGCAGCCAATGGCTATAGAGAGATGGTAAATAGACTTTCGTTACTCTGGTGTAAGATGAGATACACGTATACTGACACAGTTTTGTGGTAATTGTAGATTTTATACATCGAGGCGTGCGAGAGTGGTAGCATCTTTGAAGGTGTAATGCCACAAGATTTGAACATTTATGTGACAACAGCTTCAAATGCACAAGAGAGCAGTTTTGGAACCTATTGCCCCGGAATGGATCCTTCTCCACCTCCAGAGTACCTGACCTGCTTGGGAGATCTCTATAGTGTTGCTTGGATGGAGGACAGGTATTGATTCTCATCCTTTACAATATAACAGCAGTGTACTGTATTTGATTCGACAGGACTGAATTGGGATTATTATTTTCTGCAGTGAGACTCACAATCTGAAGAAAGAAACCGTGAAAGATCAGTATCAAGCTGTAAGTCCCAAGTGAAATTTTAGATATTGTTATTGGACACTTGTTAACAACTTATTCTAATGCAGGTAAAGGACAGGACTTCTAATTCAAATACATATGCTGGTGGCTCACATGTTATGGAATATGGTAACACAAGCATAACAGCAGAGAAGCTTTACTTGTATCAAGGTTTCGATCCTGCCAGCGTTAATTTCCCTCCAAACGCTGTACGAGCTAAGGCTCCATTAGGAGTTGTTAATCAGAGAGACGCAGATCTTCTCTTCTTGTGGCACTTGGTCAGACCTTGTAACTGTTTTTCATATCAATTTGTATGTAATAAATATATAGATAATGACCAATTAATCTGGTTTATTTTACAGTACAAAAAAGCAGAGGGAACAGAGAAGAAATCAGAAATACTCAATCAGATAACTGAGACCAAGAGACACAGGAATCACTTAGATGGTAGCGTTGACTTGATTGGAGTACTACTTTACGGGCCTAAACACGGGCCTACTGTTCTCAACTCTGTTAGAGCTGAAGGTTTGCCACTGGTCGATGATTGGCAGTGCTTGAAATCAATGGTACTCTATTCTTCTGATTTGTTGTGTTTTAACAATTTGGGGTCTGTTTATATGATGTGTATTATATAATCTGTGTTATTGATCGTATATGCAGGTTCGTGTGTTTGAGACTCACTGTGGGTCGCTGACTCAGTATGGCATGAAACATATGAGGGCATTTGCCAATATCTGCAACAGTGGTGTCAACAAAGCCTCTATGGAAGAAGCTTCTGCTGCTGCCTGTGAAGGCTATGACCCAAAGGAATGGCATCCTTCAATCAGAGGTTACAGTGCTTGATCTCTAGTTATATCAGTCAGATAATAAGTGTGAAAGAATTGATCTATAGTGTATGTTAAAAAAGAAATGTTGCAATGTAAGATTTCATAGTTTAGATAGATAGATTGTGGTCTGAACTCTGTAGAGAGTTGGCAGGTGTTCTTGTTTCCTGTTATATGGACTAGTTTCGGAAACAATGTAGACCTTCCAACTTATGTTATATGAACTCTTTAATTTAAGGTGTTGAATTGAATTACCAAAAATCCTCCTTCCATAGAGTGTGTCAATATTTACCAGGCCCAGGCCCACCATTGGCTTCATCTTAGTCTATTCCAGCCCAGGTCCAGCCTCTTTCCATGACCAACACGAGACCCTAAGATGAGTCGATCAACGCAATTAAATTTTTTTTTTTTCAATATAAAACTTAACTTTTCAATTAAAAAATATATAAAATAAAAAAAAAATATGTCCTTTTCAAATATTATAAATTTCGAATACTTTTATTAATTAATTTATCTTTAAGAATAAAAAATAACTAATTTATCTTTCAAAGAAAATTAACAATAAAAAAATTCAAGGGGGTAGACATACATAATCATCAGTCTCAGAAGTACAAATGAACCGTACCATTAAAATAAAATTCTTTAAATTATTCATAAAATAATAGTAAAATGGACGGATCATATTTAATTTTAGTTGAAGTTGAACCATGTTTTGGCTTTACTAAAGAGTAAAACTTAGGTATTTAGTCTTTATAATATGTATATTTTTTAGAATATATACGACCAACTTGAAATTAATTTAATGAGGGATATTTACAGGAAGGCTTGGAGAAACTTTTAGTAATCTGTAAATGAGGTGGACACTCTACCCAATTATATATATACAATCTTTGGCTGATCAGTTAGACCCACCATCTTTGTTAATGTCTGGGATAGTTGTTTTTTATGGATTTCATAATAGGCTGACATGAATTAGTTATGCCATATAAATGTTTACTTATAAACACGATATATTTTGTAAATACTATATATTTTACAAATGAATAAGACTTAACAATTCAAAATTTCAAAATAATATTGATAAATGAGTAGTTGGTACGTCACATTAAATTTTATGATTTGTAATTAAAATATGTATATTTATGTTTTAAGTTGTCAAGCAAGTAACCTAAATATGTCATCCAATTACAAGCTAAATTAGCTTCTGCATGTTCATTAGGATTACAGACCTGTATATACTACACTGATTAAATTGAAATTGATTGATTCCAATTATCAGGAGGAAATCAAATGATTGTGTAACTGGGTATTATAATTGGTTAGTGCTTGAATTCGGATAAGCACAAGTTACAAGTCCAGCAGCTGACATTATTGAATGATCAGATAGTCGTTGATATGAACATGAGCCACTCAATTCAGCATTCATTTCTACGACTTGATCTTGAAAAGTTGTCGTTATCTGATCGGGACCAAACTCTTGCATGCTATGTTCACAGTTGGTATTTAATTTAGTAAATAAATTGGTGAGACTACTGTTTAGGTGTGTCGTAATGTATCGTCATCATACACAAATGTACAATTCCGTAGAGGAATGATCAAAAGCTAATTGCGGTCTGACCAGGCTGCTACTTTCCTTTTGATGTGAGTGTTTTGCCTTTTATGTTTTGCGATAACGTTCAAGATTTTAATTTTAAAATAACAGCTTGCTTAGCTTTGCATAGGCAGACGAAACAAAAACAATTACTGACTCGCACATTAGATGTATCGATGTACAGATCGATTTTGATCTTGTTTTATTTATTTATTTATTTTGATTAGTAGTAAAAATTTTCCGCTTTATCAATTCTTTAATTTAATTTTAATTTCGATTCAACAAAAATAATTATATAAAAATTAACATAATATTTAGCAGTGATTATATAAGTTGTTTAATTTATAAAAAGATAAATTTTATTCGAAAAAATTTATATAACAAATTTTTTTAAAAATTATATAAAATTTTTCTATCTTAATCATATTTTAATAAATATGTTTCAAATCAAGCAACTGATCAATATATGATTTAAGCGATAACTTAAATAACCGATCAATGTATTTTTTAAGTGGATAACTCAAGTAAGAACAAGATAATCTAATTTAATATTCCATTAATGGCGAGATAATTTCATTTCGAAATATCTTTAATAGCAATACTATAATCTCAATTCAAAATCTCTTTACTGATAAGACTTCAACTTCAATTCAAAATATTTTTAAACTCCAATTCCGAATCTCTTTAATAATAAGATCACAACCTCAATTTCAGATATTCTTAATGTTGAGTCTCTAACCTTAATAATCACTACTCCACTAGGTATGATCTAAATTCAATTATCATTATTCCACTAAATATGACTCCACCCAATAATCATCCGTCTAAACGGATGTGATACTTTATTTTTTACAAGACAACTTTACTTATAGTAATCGCCAAATATACTTTTGTAATTTATTTTAGTGAAAATTCTTTCAAATTTACTTTTTAAAGTTCAAAATACAATTATAGGTTTGTTTTAAAAAACATACAAAAACAGACTTTTAAAAATTTAATTTTCATTCCATAGGCTAAGTTTCCAAAATACCCCTGAATCATTACAATTCACAGATGCGCTCAGTGAATGGCCTATGGAGTGACAATCAAACTTTAGTTTTGCAAACTTTACTAAAGTGGCCTATAAATAGTAAACATTTGATGGTTTATATAAAAAAATCCCTTTATTTTATTTTCAACTAAACAATACAATCAATCAAATTATATAAAAAAAATAATAATAATAATAAAAATAATAAATGAAACCATTAGGAAAAAAAAACATTAAAATGGAAAAACTTTTTAAAAATGAAATCCTTGGATTCAATCCTTAAAAAGTTATATTGATTTAGCTCTTAGAGCAGCATGCATGGTGCCACAGTGCTTCAATGGTTATGAATTACGTGTACTCTACCTAACCATAGTATTTATAAAATAAATTCGTTGTCACATCTGTGGTAAACTCCAACAAAGATACTTCAGTGACTCAAGTGGGAGAGATCGAAGATGAGGTGTATGTTATTTAGTGTTCCATAAGCATAATAAAAATTAATTTTGAGTTCAATTTTAAAAGAATTATTTTAAAGTTCCGTAGCTGAGATGTTCAATCGTGCCGTGCTCGGAGAGATGTGTGATGTGAGGTTATATGTTACTGTCTTGTTGGTACGACAGAACCATAACAATACTTTATGCTCACATAAAAACAATCTTTTTACAACAATGATAGTTTGTTAAATATGGCTGTATATTACTTGATTTTTTTGGCCAACGTGTATATGTGGTTTTTGCTATATATTGTGAAAAATGTAATTATTACACAGACCAATCAGTACAGTGGAAGGAAACTCACAAGAAAAATCCCTACCCTAAAAGAAAAAGAAAAAAATTAAAAAAATCACTCTTATATTCACAAATTTTAGTGGCAAAAGTGATTATAAAAGAAAAAAAAGCCTGTGGTCCTAAACAGCTGATTGTATTACATATCTATCTATCATCAACCAATCAAATATCTTATATACCAATCTGTACGTATAAGTTCACCAATGTGTACTAGTACTATTCCGGCAATGATTCCATGCGGCAATCCTCATCTGAACCTTTTGAAACTCCGAATAGCCACAAGGAATCGTAATACCACCCGGTTGATCATAGCCGTACACGTGCTCCGCCTCCTTCAACAGCTCCCCAAACAACGGATGGTTGAAGTAAATAACAGGCACAACTACCCTCTTCGTGTCGTCATCCGATTCGCCGACATAAACCACCAAGTGTCCCTTCGGAACCTTTGTTTGCTCCTGTTGACTTTTACCCAAATGAATCGTACCCGGATCCGAACTCCCCAACCGTAACTGCTTAGCTCCACGTTTAAGACGCCTTGCCAGACACACTATGGACTTGCATCCGCTTAGTAGTTTCCGGGTCGGGTTTCTTCTCGCCCGGATTACCCATTTGAATACCTTCACCAACCTCCTCCCCAGCTTGAACCCTCTCAACTTTTTCATAATTGGATTTGGAATTACAGAGATGAGAAATGAGAGAAGGGATATATATAAAGGTGTTTATAGTTTGAGTGGCGAGAGAAATTAAAATAATAAAAAAAGGTAAAATAGAATGCGACATATGTATAGAAAGAGATGGTCGGCACGCGGGAACATGCAATGAATAATAAGAGGTTAAAATGGTAATATATAGAAATGATGTGATGCCGTGCTAATAATCGAGATTTACATGTCTTTTTGCTGTATAAAGATACCTCTACAGATTGCATCAGGCTTCTTATATTCTATACATGTGATATTTGTGTATATTTGGTTAGTCATGTTAAGATGGAATATTTTGGAGACGATTTTCTAATTTTTAATCAATTTGTATTAATTATAATATAGATGGTGATTATTATTAATTAAGGTTGTTGAATAATGGGAGAGTGGATGTCAAGGGTCAACTAAGAAACAAATCAAAGTCAGATAATTATGAAAATTAAGAAAAAAAAAATGATATTAAAAAAATCAAAGTCATGTTAACGGTTTTGTTGGGTTGTTAAAAGCGTGCCACGTGCACACTCAACTTACTTACATAAGTTGTTTGTACTGTTCAAAGTTCAAACAATTGGTTTGGGTTCAGAGTTTGAATAGGCCGCGTTTTGGGCCGAAGCTATTTATTGACTTGGACCACAAATTTATACGAAATCTTGTAATGATAAAGACCATTTGATCGGAACCATACACGTGTCTCAAAAATGTTTTCCTCTTCAGATAAGAATCCACTGAACATTATAATTAAACACATGATCAATATGCCTATGAATATGAAGGCATTTACGGGACCAACTGCCTAATCTTTTTATGCGATTTTTCTTCCTTTTTTAATTTTCCTCTTCTAACTTCCATTTTATTTTATTCGTTTCATCAGTTATGCTTTACTCCCACATGTATAATACAAAATTTATTAAATTCTTAAAAGTTGAACTTTATAAAATAATATTTGTTCTTCAGATTCTCACACACATATATATATATATTAATATATTTAATATGATTTAAAAAATTTTAGAAAAGAGGTTACTGTTAGAAAACCAATCTAATTATTTTTATACTGTCTGTAGATTGAATACATGTTGAACAAATACCGGTTTCAGTTACATGTTGAAATATTAATATCCGATTGATTCCATAAGATTAGATCCAACTACCAGCTGATTTGATAAGATTTGCTATCTCATTTTAATACTATATGTTTTGTATTATTATTAGCCTTGCATTTCTCAATTCAAATCACCATATCTTAATTTAATTGTCTCTCTTCATTAATGACTTTGTCTTCTATGCCATGTTCACTCACATATTTCTCGATTTCGTGTATTGGAATTTCGTGATTTTGTTGGATTCAATTCAAAAACAGCTTCCAATTAACTGGGCTGGGCTGGGCTTAGATTTGGACCATGCAGTGTAATAACTCGGCCCAAATTATCAATTTGTTTTTTTTTTTTTTTTTTCATGAAAGGTATAGGTAATAGTAATTTATGACGAAATTTGTCTTGTTTGGGTATGATGTAATGACGGAATTAACCATTTTCGTTAATTAAAATATATATAATAATATATATTTTTGGTGATTGGCATCACATGGAATGTGGGTTGTGTTGTTTGAGTTGGGTTTTGGTGGAAAAAGAGGTGTTGCATTTGAGTATACTTATTAAATGAGATTGATGAATTTTTGTATGGTTGGTTAATTACATATTCATTGATTTTGTCATTATTAGCAATGACATGATCATTTGAATCACTCCATTAACTCAACTAATTACAGTAAATTAGTGGCTATCAGTTGGATTGCTGTCACTGACCAATTGTTTTTCGCCCAACACTACCACTCTCCACGATTTGTTATTATTACATTCAACCCTAAACACAATGTGAACGGGTTAGGGGTTACTGGGGCAAAGCCAAGGATCCATACAAAGGGATTCTCACATTCATGACCCATCATTCGGACACCACTTTTATTTATATAATACTATAAGATGATAATCAAGAAGCAGCCATATATTATTTTCCATATTCATTCAATCCTATCCCATTGACTTGAGTCAAGTGTGACCTTAATTAAAGGTCTTTGAACAAAAGCAATAGACATGGCAGCCTGGCCTAATTACATTTCCGTGATGGACCACCTTAAAGTTCTTTTTTTCTAGAACTATGGTCATGTAAATAATTCCTAAAAGCCCAAAAATTCATGAATATAAATATAAGTTTGTAGAACACTTTCCTTGTTCTCTACGTATGAACACTAATTCTACAACAATTTGCTGATTGTTGTGAGAATTATACACAAATTATTTGCTCTCCTCAAATGCCAATAAATCAGCTCCACCCGAGATAACAACTTTGCTTCAATCTTTGATTATTAACTTTTTTTCATATCCATATGATAAAATTGTAATAGTATATAATAATTTGATGGGTTTTTATTGAATGAAAACTACTAATACTGTGATGGGTCCCTGTAATGTAATAATGAGAAGAATTGCGTATTCGGCCGATGGGTCATCTTCAGTTGACTCTCCAGGATTTGTGTGTTCAGCGATGGGGACAATAAGGACCCCAGATTAGGGCACCTTTAAATTTGATACTAGAATGTTTAAAGGTAAATGGTACTATAAATTGCTTGTCTCTTTGTTCATCATCCGCAGCTAATAAAATGCTAATCATAGTGTTCTAGACTTTGACAAAAAAGATATTTGCCTTTTTATTCCTGCATTAATTTCAGTGCACATTTTCATACGAAGAAGAAAGTTCAAATCCATTTCGCGATAATAACAACTACATGACGCACACTAATACTTCTGATAAAGAAATTTTCGGGAGTTTATAAAATGTTAAAAGTCATTTTACAATTTTTTATTTAAGGAATAACCAGATAAAGATAATATGGAATATTAAATAAAAGAATAGTCCAATAATACAAAAATTATTAATTTTAAAATATTGTAGTGAAATTTTTAAAGGAAAATAAAATAAAAATATTAAATTAACTTTTAGTTCGATAAATTTTAATTTTTTCAATCGAAGGATTAATATCGTTTTTTTTTCTTCTTTCGTTTTAATTGTTCGAATACAATTTTCTTTCAAAAAAAAAAAAAACTCCCAATAGACAGTAAACGAGTCAATAGGACGGATTTCAGTGGAAAAATAACTTAAGACCATGAAGAGTCAGTAAGAGCCAAAACATCCAAAGTGAAGGATCAAAAATCTCGATCGAAAGCCTAAAAGCCCAGTCAAAGTAAAGCAGTTTTCGCTTGAAGGGCTTTCTACCGAAGCGAGCCTATCAAAGCCCTGATTTTGGCTGAGTGTGACGACACAAGCCCAATATACGCCTCAAAAGTAAGTGGATCCAAGTCCATTAAGCCCAGTCTATTCTAGACGCGGTTTCTGTTAGGAAAACACGGCTAGCTCTGGTACCACTTGTTGAACAAATCGATGATCTATTGCAGCGGAGACGAGTATTGGTAACCACAAAGTAAAACAACATACACAAAATAAGAAATAGAGATAGAAAATAAGACACAGGGTTTTTAACGTGGAAACCCAAAACGGGAAAAAACCACGGCCGTTAGGACGACAAGAGACTAATTCACTATGTAACAATAAAGCAACAATTACAACCAGAATACCACTCTCTCAGTCCCTAATCCAATTACATTGGTCACAGTCTCACATATAAACTCTCATCATATGGCTCTCCCAGGATAACAGGACTCGATCCTAGAACTCAAGATATTCATGGTCTCCATGGTTCCCAGGCCCCTATGGAGCACCTCCCAAACCTAACCAACTAGATCTACATTGTTCTCTCAGGATATCTAATAATAGATACAAGCACCATATTTATAGCATTAGATTACTTAGTCACAAACTAATCTTCAACCATTAAGAAAACATTTTCCTATTTAGGATTCTCCAAGATCTATTTCCTAATTAGAATCCACCTTAGGAAATACCATTCCTAATCAAATATGACACTTCCAAAACAGTCTTCAAGTTTTTTCCAAATTACCAACCAATTATGGATACTGAAATATTCCCGAATTTTTGTCAAAATCCTAACAGTTTCCTGAAATTAGCTAAATAGGAAAAACCTTCTCCCATTAGGAAGAGAAGACTAAGTTCAAAAAGAATTAGAAAAACCAATCATTATAAGGATAGGACCCATAGACCTTTACAGATCTGAGAACGAATGGATATAAAAGTATTTATTTATTTTTTTTTTTATAAAAGCAGACTTTGTTCAACCATTTATGTAAACTTCTAACTAGTTTTATCAATCAAATATTAGTTTTGATTATTAGTTGTGTGATTAAATCCGACACAATTTAAACCTTCTAAATACTCTATTCCAATCTAATCTCTCAATTCCACTATATTATTTATTGTCCCATAATTATTAATAAAAATTATTTTGTATGAAATCATAATGTACCAAAACCATACAAGACAACCCTTTGAAAAGTGAGAGATTAAAATTGATTAGGATTTTCACTTTTTCTAGAAAAAAGAACAAGTCATGTTAGTACAGTTGGTGATGTCTCTCTCTAGCCACGAGAACATTGTGTAAACGAACCCAAATGATATTAATTAAATTAAGCATATGCACACATAACATAAAAGATGAAAAGTGCATGCCATGTTATGTTAAGAGTATGTGCCTGGAGATTGTGCCACATAACATAATTGTAAAAATTGGTGAGATAAAATGGAATATGATGGTAATGATTCAAGACTCCACTCGTATAGCTTTTATTTGTTCTCATTTCTTAATCTTATTATTATTTGCATAATTGGTATTATAATTCTGAAGAAGACATATAAACCAAAAGGCAATGATGGTATGTTAGTAGACTATTGTATTATTCACATTATTTTTTCCATTCCCGAGATAGCCTGAAATAACCATTAGAAAATGACATTAAATTTGTAATTATTAACCATCACGCCTTGAGCAACAAACAGTAATCGATGATATTCCACTCTTCTTTGCATGTGTTTTTGTGCAGCAACAGTTGACCTGTAACCTCAACACTCAACTACCATTTCAATTTCACCTTATTTTAATTGATGCAAAAAAACATGTTTTCAATTTAGATACAATAACCATCAAAATTAATTTGACTAACATCCCCAATAATTATATACATTTTCCATAATTAAGCAGCATAGTATTTGGAAAAAGGAAAAAGGAAAAAGGGAAAAGTAATTTTTTTTTAACAAACCAATAAAATATATTATTAAATTATTTTCTTTAAAAAATACATATATCATTAGACAACATCTCTGGTTGGGGTAGAATTAGAATTATCTCAGCCTAAAAATATTAGGATGGAATTTATTATTATTATTATTATTATTATTTTAAAAAAAAGGAAAAAAAAAAAAGGTTAATAGTGTGGATATAAGTGGGAGTAACTATAAGGAAATAAATTCAACTCCATTTCATGCAGTGGAAAAGGTGATTATTACAAATAATAATCACCTAACATGGTTTTGTTATCGAGTCTAATTGGAGACTTCTGGTTTTCACCTGGTGCGTGCAAGTTCCATATATTGTACTCTTATTAGTGGATCAAGCAGTTATGCTATCATTGACTCTTTGTAATTCCTCTAATGAATCATCATCAACTATAATTCATTAAATTGGTCATATTCATTGTTTCTAATAACCAAATTGTGACACATGACTGTAAAACGTAGCAGGGACCATATTTTAACAAAATTTGAAGCCAAGCTTGGTGCAGTGAATTGAAACTCTATTCTGATAGACAAGTGTAGTGATGTGTCCGTGGATGCAAATAGAAAATGGTCACGTGCTTGAATTAAGTTGTTGTGTAATGATGATTTGGAGACAGTGATAGTAAATAAAAATTGACCTGATTAATGCTTGTCTGCCGCGTGGTCATGCGCATGTACTTTCTAACTCATACAAACAAAACAAAACACACTTCTCTCTACTCTACCACATGGTTCTACTTCTAGTTCAATTCAAAGTTGCAGTTACAAAACACATTTGCTTTAATCAATGTTACTCATCATAATCATTCATTAATGTAATTTTTCTGATTGGAGATAACATATTAAATAATGCGATTATGTTTCTAATTGAACATGGGGTTAATTACTCCTCCTCCCAACATCATCGCGCCTGCAACTGATTTACCAATTTAATTTTTTTCTTTTAAAAAAACATATTTGGATTAATTACCCGTAACATTATGTTAATTAGGGATAACAATCAAGATCCGATATGACTTGACACAATAAAAATCTGATTAGTGCTTCAGGGTGAGTATTGATTCGTAAAAATTAATTAATATATTCCGTTTATCAAATAGTCGTTTATCAAATAGGTTGGTGGCTGATAAACCTATATAAAATATAGGTAACTAATTAAATTTTATATAAATTTATTTATATTTTTATTTTAAATTGTATAATATATTTAACAGGGTTTCTGATTGATCTAAGAAGTCCTGAATTGATCTAACAGGTCAGTTGATAGATGGATTCACAATATAAATCTGTTCCATTTATATTATATTTATAATTTGAAATTTTAAACCCGTATAATAAACTATATTGTTCGTCTCTCATTTTTTTAAACAGAATTGTTGTGGGATTCCTTATGGTTTAATTTTATAATGCAGGATTAAATCGGCAATAACATGGTATGACCAAACCTATGTTTAGCTATAGTCTCTAAATGATTCAACTTCCACAGTTAGTATAAACAGAATATCTAGCCATTCATTTGTAGGTACTAGGCAGTGTGTCTTCTGTATCAAATCATCACCCTCCCGATACAGTAAATACCCCCTTTTGGTTAAGACCACAATGTTTCACTGAAAGTTCCAGTGAAACGAAGCCTCCAATAGACATAAAAAGCTGGTAAAATGTCCTTCAACTATACCAACTCAATTGATTTATATTATTTTTATTTATACATCGAACATATGGTCTACTTTGTATTATTACATATACATTGACCAACCTTTACTCCATCCCCTCTCTAGTTATTACGAAACCATAGGAATGTCTTTGGTCCCAATATAAATTCCAAAAACAGCAAATATTCCTTTTTTTTTCATTATTATTTACAGAAGAAAATAATTTGAATAACTGGGTTAGGGTTTGATTATAATACACCAATAATAAAAAGTAGTAACTACTTTTCTAATCTGGGCAGATAACCAATGGGGTGTGGCCAAAGTGAGGTATTGAATTTATGATTTAGAAAAATTTAACTGATGGAGAGAAATAGAAGATATTGAAAGTTTTCTATAAAATTTAAAATTAGGTACTTTTAGAGGGGGTTGGGTTGCCCAATCGTTTATTAAACGTGGGGAACCGGGACAATAATGAATGTATATCACCAATCATTAAAGAGGACCCACCAGTTGTTGGGATTCAGCTCACCACCTTTTATATTTAATCACCATTTACTGCTGGTATTGTTTCTATGTTTATAGATGGAAACTGCCTTTGCCCAATTAGATTTGTTCCATTGCATGTAAACGTATTAAATTATCTGTTAGTTAAGGGGTGTATATGTAAATATTGCATTTAAATAAAATTGCACTCTACTATTGCTTTTTCTATTAAATAAATTCTTAGGCTTTATAATGTTATCTGAAATGTTTTTCATCATATGCATTCTCCTCACCTGCTAATTAAAAATACTAAGTTTAGTTGATTTATATGGGGTATGATGCAGAAGAGAAACTTTAATAACTGCTTAGACTTCGTTCAGAATTTTTTCGCTGCCGAGACCAGATTAAATTTTAATTTAAAGGATAAATAATAAAGGTTAAAAAATAAAATTGATTATGAGATGAAAAAATTGATAAATATATAATAAAAGTTATTGTTTTTAAAGTGTTTCGGTAAAATTCTAAAATAAAAATATTAATTTGATCCTCAATTTGGTTTTGATTGCAATTTGACTAGTGGTTTCAGTTGTACTTTTTAAAGTTATCCAAATAGCTACTCTCTTTCTAGACGCTAAACGGACAATAGTTGAGTAATTTAGGGTTATTTCTTGATCTACTTTTCGCAGTCCAGACCCTCCAAATATTCTAGTGCAGTCTGTTCCGCATCATTCCCTTCCAGTTGAAGATCTGAATGGACCAATCTTCTTTGCATCTAGATCTAGGTTGTGTTGTTCTCCTCCACGTTCTTTTTTTAAATGTTACTCAATTAAAATAAATTATTATCTAGATTAGTATTTATGTTTGGTTTAATTTTTTTAAATTTTATTTTTTATTTAAAATTACTAAATTAGAAAAAACTTATTGTGTAGATTTAACAATTTTTAAATATTTGATTAAATATTTTTTCTTAAAATTTTTTATTTTTAATTTGCTAAAACCTATGACAAAAGATTATTTAATTATAGGTATATTTTGAAAATTTCTTTAAAAAATTTATATTATTGTATTATAATTTTATAGATTTTTTAAAATAAATATTAACAAATAAAAATATTTAAAAATGATAATTAATAAAAATAATGTTGACATATTTAATAAGTATTTTAATCTTGTAAAAATGAAAATAAATAATAAGCTCAAATTTTCATTAAAATTTATCAAAATTACATAATCTTTTGTATTATGTAATAATATTAAAAATTAAAGATTAAAGATAAAACTTATTAAAAATATTCAAATCATTAAATAAAGAAAATTAAAAATTTTAAAAATTATTGATACTAGTTGTTGTTTATTATTATTTTTTTAAAAAAATAAAACAAAGAAGTTATTATTATTTTTTTAAAAAAGAAATATTAAACTAAAATACAATACTTTTGAAAATATAATTTATTTAATTTAGTAAAATTAAAAGGTAGAAATTAATACTATATATTAATTTAATGAATTAAAAATTGAAAATTTCTAAAACTATAAATTTTGTTTGTTGAGTTAATGTAAAATTCAAAACAAAAATATAAAATATTATTTAAATTATTTAATAAAATATTTAAAATTTAGTAAAATTATTCAACCAAAAATTTAAACATTATCAAAACTAATAATTTGTAAAATCACTTACAAATACAAAAACCACTCACACCTCAACAAAACACTGGTATCTTGGTTTTGAGTAGCTTAGTAGAAGTTTGCAAAGCCGTTAAAAGTAAAATATTTCAAAATTTGGATATATAATTATATTATAGTTTTTCTCTTACGTATATAAATGTTTGTTCTATTTATGTATATACAACAAGACATTATACAACAATGAAATATTACCTTTTATTATACAACAATGAAGTATTACCTTTTGGTTGTAGATTAGCTCGGCAAACTACACAAATATATATCTCTATTTTACTTTACTCATATTTTTTTACTTCATCTTTCACTGTTTGTGGTATTCAATCTTAAATGGTTCATATCACCATAATATGTGGAGATAAAAAGTGTTAAGGTTCGAATTGAGAAATTTGAAGAAAAGAAATTTAGATGAGGTAAGATGCAAATTGAAGATAAACCTGATGAGGAGAAACCTGATGTGGATCTAGGGATGGATCCGTAAAATGCAAGCCAAACCCTTGTTAAGTGGTTAAAATATCAATCCCATAAATATTATTTCATCGAATTAAGCACCAAAATTTTCCAAAACTAATAAATCTGAGCAGACAAGTTCGCATATTAATAAATAAAACTAATTAATTCATAACAACAAAATAAAATAAGAATTGAATTCAAGAAATGTGTAACACCCCATATTGAGACAAAGTTAAAAGAAATTGAATTGCTAACCATATCACCAAGGTGCATATTATTTTTCGGGAGCCTAGAACTTAAGAGCTCCAAAGTTAAGCGTGCTTGGCTTGGAGCAATCATGGAATGGGTGACCTTTCAGAAAGTTTTTCGAAAAGCATGCTTTGAGGACAAAGCACGCTGGAAAACATAATAGTGGGCTGGAAAACATAATAGTGGTCTGTGGGGCTAGTGGTTAGCCTTAAAACTGTTTATGTGACAAGGTTGGTGCACGACCATTGCGCCTCGTATCAAAGTAATCCTGCAACCGTGAGGTGCGCTTGTTGACGAAAGAGCTCAGAGCAATCGTCTAGCAGTGGTAAAAATTCTGGGAAGATTGTGGGCACAACTAGGATGTTGTGTGCTAAGGAGAGGGTGTATTTTAATATCCAGAGATAGGGGCGGACGCTACAAAGCGAGCAATCTAGAACTATGAGTTCACCATATTCAATCCTAATTATTCAGTTATCATGTCCACATGCATTATTATCTATCTTAAACAATCATAAATAGTTTATAAATTCTCTTGAATGCTATAATCCTTAATTGATTATCCTAATTGGACATCTATCTTGCAATAAACTAACACCAACATAAAAACCAAAATCACAAGTAACACTAATTCAATAGAAAATGTCTATCGTTATTTCTTTAATGCCTAATTAATCTAAATCTAATTTAATTTAACTCTCACAAGTCTCAATCAAACCAAAATAAACATCAATCGGATGACCAAACCAGCGGACGACATGAAGAACAAATAATTAGAATAAAAATATGCAATTATCATACATGAATAAAATAACACTCAAATCAAATTCATGGAGAGACTACATCGCGGCCCTAGATAAATAGTTTAGTTCCTCATACTAGTACAAAAACAATCACTGAACTCGTAAGTAATGAATACAACAATTGAGAATCAATTAGGAAGAAGAAACTCCTTTAGTCAAAACCCTAAATTGGATATTCACTTCTTCTTACTTGTTGCAGCTCTTGAACTATTCTCTCGTCCCTTGCTGATCAAAAGATATATCAAAAGATTCCCCCGTAATGGATAAGATCCCAAATTAGGCCTGAAATCTTTTATTTATAGCTTCAAAATAACTTTTACAATTTTTCCGGTCGAAATTCTTTTTAAAACAGCACTTCTCGGGCTTGACAACATTCTTGGACAACAAGCCAATTTCTTTTTTCTGCCATCATCTTCTCGCCTAGATTTAATATTGATGACTTTAATGCTGGACGACTAGCTGGTGTTGACTTCTTGTCAAGCCTATTCTCGCCGAGTAGTAATGTTTCGTGTTTTAATTCTTGACAACAAGGGCTTAGCAACTAGCTGGTCGCCTTCAATTTATTTCCAAAATCTTCGCCAATTCTCTTTCCTATTTCATTCCAAGTTCCGTCCTTATTTAGATTATTATTTTAATACCCCCAGGTGACATTTGACCAATATTTCTTTCTTCAAAATAAGTCAAATTGAATACTCAATCATCCTCTAAATAATCTAGAAAAACTCAATTAAACCATTAGATTTCACACCTATGCTGGGGATGCATTATAAATATTCCAAGAATTATAGGGGGAAAATATATTAAGTCTACGACTTATCAAACAACCGCCAACTCGAACATTTGCTTTAAGCGGATATTTGTTTGTCCCACTATTGTCTCAATTAGCTGATATTTTCACAAAAATATTAGACATGCAAAAACACAATCTCTTCATCTTCTTACAAGTCGCACAATTGAAATATTGTGACTCTAATTTGAAAAAAAAAAAAAGAATAGTATGAATTTATAAATTTATAACTTTTATTTTAAAAATAAAAATACCTTTAACATCATATTATTTCTTGCATTAAAGTATGGAAAACACTCAAATTCGTTTTTAAAAAAAAATAAAATAAATTATTCGCATTATATATAATCGGGGCGGAGGTAGACGATGACAAGTCCGGAATCTTGCCCAACCTATAATGATAATTTCTTTTTGAAGAGGGAGTAACGTAGTGTGCCCGATTGAAGATTGACGATTAATAATGAAAACTTTTACTGTAGCAGCAAAACTGAAAGCGTAGGAGGATATGACAGAAGATGATTTCAGATTTATGTTTCTCCATTTAATGAAACATAGCGTTTTATTTTTAATTTTTTTTAATTTCCCTAAGTAAAATTATGTCTTTTTGGATTAGGTAAAAGAAAATATAAAAATAAAAGTCACAATTAAACTCAATAACGCCACTGTTTAAAATACAACAACACTTTACTTTATATCAGAACATAACAAAGAGGGAAGGAGGAGAAATTTGATTTTTTAAGTTCACCGTTGTTGCGTAATCTCGCCATCGGTGTTGTTGCCTATGCTAGCCAGACAGTGGCGGATTCAATATGTTGTCAACGCTATCAATTCACAGCGTTTGACTTTGAAAATTTAATAAAATATATATAAATAAAAATAAAAATTAAATTCTTGTAATAAATTTCTAACATGAAAAAGAGATGAATAGAGTTTCTTATATATTATTGAGAAAAATAGTTTTTGACTTTCTTTAATTAGATGGGTTGCTTTTTAAGCATTAAAGTCAAAAATCAAGTGAATGATATCATATCTCAATTTGTTTTTCCATTTTCCAATCGTTAAAAACAAAAATTAAATCTCTAATACCCAAATCTATTTACTCATATTATTATCTCTTTTCATTTTTTTTAAACATTAAAAATAAGAAACAAATCCTTATACTCAAATCAATTCATTAACACTAACTATACGACGACCAATCCCTAATACCCAAATCAATTCACTCACACCACCCTTTTTCAATTTTTATAAACATTAAAAACAAAAACCAAATCCCTAATACCTAAATCAAGCTACTCACACTACTTCCGCGACAACCAAATCCCTATTATGCAAATGAAATTAATCATCAGTTGATAGAGTGTTTTCAGTAATGAAGTTAATCAAGACTGACTTGCGGAATAAGATATCTAATGAGTTTTTGAATGATATGGTTGTAACTTACTTTGAATGTGATTTGTTTTAAAGCTTGTCAAACGAAGCTATTATTAGTGATATATTGTTTAATGTAATTTTATTTTATTTAAATCATTGACATCGTTTAATTTTTTTTCTAAATCCACCCCTGCAGCCAGATTTTTCGTAAGTTAAGTGACTTATTCTATGTTTTAGCGAATTGTATTGGTTAATTATAAAATTTAATTTTAGGGT
Organism: Cardiospermum halicacabum; assembly: GCA_031304145.1. Lineage (NCBI taxonomy): Eukaryota > Viridiplantae > Streptophyta > Magnoliopsida > Sapindales > Sapindaceae > Cardiospermum > Cardiospermum halicacabum. The sequence continues at coordinate 13,553,715 of CM062393.1, forward strand.
TATCATTAGTTATATATATATATATATATTTATATATATACACGAAATAAGTTTACGAATTTCTATTAGGATTTTAGGGTTATTGTTTGCAAAATATTAAACTATGAATTTGTTCTGGGAAGTAGAATTAATTGAATCGATAAAGTTAAGGTTTTAAGCTTTTAGTTAATTTTAATTATAGAGAAATTAAAAATAATTTTTTGTATTAGATTAATTATGAATTAAGTTAAAATTAGGGTTCAAACTAGAACGATTATGAATTTGAAAATTTTATTTTTGATATTATATTAGTTTATTGTTATACATGAATTAGAAGAATAACCTAGTATTATAGACAAATTTGTTATTAGACGGCTGAAAAATTCCGAATCTCCAAGTTCAAAAGGTAAAGAAAAAAAAAAGTTTCTATTGAGAAAAAAAGTCATGCTTCGGATGATGATATTATTGGTGATCCAAAACTACAAAAACTAATCGATAGTTATCAATATGAAATTAAAGACTCATTGGGAGGAGATGCTTAGCCAAAGACCTTTGTCAACACTAGCTAAAGGCTCTTGTAACTTGCTAAGATATATTTAGACGATTTCATTCTACTGATAGGATTGAGCTTAGCTATCAACTAGAAAATTACATTTCTTACATGATATTAAATGAGGAATTCTCCAATATTCTTAACCTCGGAGTTCTTGCGATAAAGATGATGAAGAAGAATTATCACATTTATTTTCCTATAGTATATAGACTTATCAAGTTAGTGTTGATATTACCGATTGGAACAATTAGTGTTGAAATAACTTTTTCAGTAATGAATCTTGTCAAAATTATCTGCACAACCATTCGAAAATGGCTTACAATTGAATTTTTTTGTTGTATTGTTTTGAGACTGCTCATACAATATTTATAAAAATTCAAAATCCCTTCAACACGTTTTATATTAAATACCTTAAATATTAAATATATTTGATTGGATATGTTATGAATTCAATTTTATTGAACTTATTTTATTTAATGTATAATATATATTATAATGTTAAAAATTTATTTTGTTTAATATATGATAAATAAAATTATGGTGTTGTTTAATAAAATATATTATTTAAAAATGTCCATATTTTAAAAGAGATTCGGCTATCAATTGACCATGGTGTGGTACTAATACCTTATCAAGATTGAGCTTCTTCTTTGGCTACTGCTCTATATACTCGAATGTAGGTTAAAAATTAAAAGCAAAAAATTATCGATCAAATAGTTTTGTTATTTTAATAATGATCAGATGTGGGGACAAGATGACACTTGGATCACGTGTAAGGCTTTTGCTTCACTTCTATACTTGTTTGAGCGAAACATATCTTATACTAATTTATTTATAATAATACATTATCCACAAACTAATGTATATCTTCATTCTCATTCTCATTCATTCTTTACCCTGAAGTAGTCTCTTCCAAAATCCCAGCCGACGAACCGCCCCGAATCAAGCTAATACGCGCTCGATCCATGAAGCTTATCTTTACTTACCGCCACAACAATCACACCACACCCTCATTAACATTCTCAGATCAGACAGCGACCCAAATCTATCAAGTAAATAAAATAGATGAAGTAAAATGAAAGGTAGGGCCCAGTAAGCCTGCAATGGCATTTAATGATAATGGTGGTGGGCTACCCCACGCCGGACCTTGAGCCGCCACGTACTGCCTCCTCCCCAAACGCATCATTTCCCGTTTCCAGTGGCCCCCACCCTCCACCAGCAGAATCACTCGCTTAACGGCTTAATTAGCCGCCGCTTCCTTCCTTCCAGCCGTGCTTATTTGGAGAAGTGTCGCTATCTGGTCATTTGGGGTCGGTTGGTGGGGTCAAACTCGTGAAACAAAGAATTAAGTTTCATAAACTAACATAAATACAAAATATAAAAACGCTGCCTGACCAACCAGACTCCGCGTGCATTTTTTCTGTTCAGGACTTATATTTCTATTTAAATACCACCAACCTTAAACTACCTTTTCCCCTACCATTTTAATATTTGCACTTTTCAGCTCCAGCTTCGCTTCCTTCCACCACCTTCTTCTATTCTATGCTATGGTCCCGTAACGTAACTAATAATAACACTGTAACACAACATTTTATAATCTCTGTGCAGGCTTTCATTCCAGTCCAGATTCAAATATAATACATTGTCATGAAAATGAGAGAATGGTATTGTCACTTCTCTTAAAAAATACTTTACATTAAATCTGATTTAAATACGTAGATTTCGGGTTCAAGCTGTATTTGATTGTGATTTTGATGTATGTTTTTATTCTATATAGTCAATCGGCTTTGTGTACAAGTTTCATTAACTAAACGACACTGTTTTGACCTTCTTTTTTAACCGCTGACTAACATTAAGAACTTGATGTAATTTGGCTAATGGTGTCAATGATTATGTGTTAGAGTTGGTGTTAAAATGGCAAAATTAGTAAACAAGTTAAAGGTAATTTATTATTTTGAGCTTTAATATATATTTCTCTCCACAGTGAGTGTCTAGAAGGAACATTCTTGTCATAATTAACCCAATCGTGTACATCACGCGGTGTAAATAGACAATAATTTAAAAATAAAAAATAAAAAATTTAGAGATAAAAGGATTGCAACTTTTGACGGGACAAAGGTGTTCGACATGTATAGGTCAGCACAAAAAAAAAAAAAAAAAAATCATCTAATTGTTATTCAATTAAAAAGTAATAAAAATATTAAAATTAAATAAAAAATTTCGAAGACGCCCAAAAGAGCATCATCGTTGGATCTCTGACATCAGTTTCTCTTTCTTGTAGAGTCACTGTCAGTGGCTGGTGGGTTAATTGAAGGCTGGCTAGTAGCTCTTTCAATTGAATTCATTCTCTAAAACTGTCTTTTATATAGTTGTTGTTGTTGTCTTTATGTGTATAATCAAAAATCTTGTTTGAGACATTCGCTTTATTGACACAAAGCTTTTGCAGCAATCAAGGTTTTGATATATAAAATAAGTGATCAGTGAGAGACAAGAATTAATTAGGGCAATGTTTTAGTTCCTTATTTAACCCTATCTACTCTCTCCTTTTCCATTCTTCAAACTTTTCTTTCCTCGGGATCTGATCTCTCTGGAGTTTCAGACAGCTACAAGACACTTCTTCTTCGATCCGGAGAGACTTCGTGTTCACTTCAATTCCCGAGGAAAGGATTCTTGTCCTGTTCCCTTTTGTCGTCTGGTTTGCTTGTCTTCTTCAAGGAAGAGAGACTGGAAAAAAAAAAAAAACCAAGCTTGTTACAAAGATTGGCATATATACACCGTGAGTTTTTCTCCTTCCTTGTGATTTCGATTTACATGTCTTCTTTTTGCATGTAATTTACTTTGATCTTCAAGGTTTAACTAAGTTTCAATTAGCTTTTTCAGTTCCTCAGGCTTATTTTGTATAATCTAAAAAGCTCTTCTTCATTCATAGTTAATGACATGACATGTTTTTCTTTGCCTGCAATCATTATAAGGATCTCATCTAAGATATAACATGGTGTACTAGTTTTACTTTGTTTCTTCGCTATTTGATGGATTTCTTTCCGTTGCTAATGATTTTTCTTAATTTTTTTAATGATCTATTTGTTTCATTTTTTTTTTCTTCGAAGATAATTTCCTTCTTTGTATGCGAACAACAAAAGCAAATCAAATTTTGCCACCCTACATATCTATCCGACATTCTAATAATCTTTCTTCATATGCAGTATATATCTCGCGAATTGTGTAATTATAAGATTTTTTTTTAAATGTTTTTGAAAAAGAAAAACTACTAAAGCTCTTTTCCGATTTTATGAAGACTGAAAATACAGGTATTCTTGATAATTGGATATACAGAGGAATAGATAGAATATATGAAAGTAGATGCATATATACGCCTTCTTTTATATGATCATATATTCTAAAGTCAAATCAATTGTTCCTTTGCCAGTAAAATGATCTGAATGAGTAGTTGTTTACTATACTATTTCGTTTTAACCCTATCAATTTTAGTTTTAAATTTTATTCCATGTAGATCAAGATCATTACACGATCTAAAGAGCACTAAAATTCATGCATGTATATATTATCACTGATATCCATCTATAATGCAGGTGTAAGAGAAGATGAATACATTTTCGCATGTTCCTCCGGGTTTCAGATTCCATCCGACAGATGAAGAATTGGTTGATTATTATCTGAGGAAAAAAGTTGCTTCCAAAAGGATTGATTTGGATGTCATCAGAGACGTTGATCTTTACAAAATCGAACCATGGGATCTTCAAGGTAATATAATTAATAATACAAAAATTTATTTCTTTGTTGGTATTTTGATACAAAATAATTTGTTGGGGGTGTTTGAAGAATTGTGCAAGATAGGAAGTGAAGAGCAGAGTGAATGGTATTTCTTCAGCCACAAAGATAAGAAGTATCCGACAGGGACTCGAACAAATAGAGCTACAAAAGCTGGGTTTTGGAAAGCTACAGGCAGGGATAAAGCTATCTACTCCAGGCATAGCTTAATCGGGATGAGAAAAACCCTAGTCTTTTACAAAGGGAGAGCCCCAAATGGTCAGAAATCTGATTGGATCATGCATGAATACCGTCTTGAAACTAATGAAAATGGAACTCCACAGGTAACTTAACTTCTAACCATCCCATTGCTTTTCTTCTTCTTTTATTACAAATCTCACCCGATCCATGAAATCAAGTACATTAATCTACTTTGTGTGGACAATTCATTTAAGTTACATTAGAACATGCCTATTGTACTAGGTTAGGTTAGGTTCCATTCAGTTAGATGCATATCTCATATATGGGCTTGAATGATCCAGGATCTTAAACCATGAATTAATTGATGTAAACCCATTTATACAATAAGGTTAACTTCATTAAAAATAAATTAATAAATAAAATTCGATAATTATCTTATTTCATTTTAAAATTTGAGAATAATCTATCTATTTTCGTGCAACAAGGACTCCTTATCTACATTAAACTTTTGCTCGTCCTTCGCTTCAAATTGCAAGAAAATAGATAGATGGATATTATAAAGAAGAAAATCACATGATAGAGTTATAAGCACCAATAAAATCACATGATAGAGTTATAAGCACCAATGTGTAAGGTAGCTTGTTACTCAAGAAAGTACGTACTTGGTCGATCATTGCTATACGACATTATATATTATGTGTAAAAAATAGAAAAACGAGTCTATAGAAACTTTGAATTTCTTGTGCTTATTTATGATTTGTTATTAACAATTGTTATTCATCTCATGTCAGGAAGAAGGATGGGTGGTGTGCAGGGTATTCAAGAAACGAATGCCAACAATGCGAAAAGTAGGAGACTACGAGTCACCATGTTGGTACGACGAACAACTCTTATTCTTACCAGAAGTAGATTCTCCAAGAAGAATTCCACAGCCTTTCAATCTCCACCACCACTATCCATGCAAACAAGAACTCGAATTGCAATACAACATCAACCCTTTCCTCCAGCTTCCTCAACTAGAAAGCCCCAAGGTTCCCTACACTCTCCAAGAAGACCAACAACAACCACAACCCAACAACCAACATCTCATCATGACCTCATCAATTTACGCCAACAACACCGATCAAGTCACCGACTGGAGGGTACTCGACAAATTCGTCGCTTCACAGCTGAGTCACGAAGATGCTTCAAAGGACCAACCGACGGATTATTCAAACGGGTCGTCGGTGTTTGAAGTGGCTGAACAAATCAATGCACTAGCCAATGCGTCCAAGGGGCCTTTAGAGATTGGGCATGAGTTTCTTGCCTCTACATCTACTACCTCCTCCAGTTGCCAAATTGATCTGTGGAAATGAACAACTATGCATGGTTAGTTATCAATTACTATAAAAATAGAGGATATAAATATAAAAAAAAAAATACTAATCTCTAGGATTTAAAGTACAGGATGAGATCAAAGGCTTATAAAATATATTATATTCAGTTTGCTTGTAAATAATAAAGCTCAAACTCGAATGGTATTGTACTCCTTTATATGGATGGAGAGGACTTGTAGAGTACTACTATCAACTATAATAAATTACTAGTTTGAGGTGGTGGTGGAGGAGTCTGTATGGTCAACGTTGGACTTGACTTGGGAAAATGTTGGAACGTTATAGTATGTGTTCTCTTTGTGTTATCTTTCATTTGAATGTTGAGGTTCTATATCTATTGTACTTTTTTACTTCTTAATTGTTTGATGGGATCATGTGATATATATACATTGCCGTTGGAGCTCTCATTTATGGTCGTTGGGTCAAGAATTCGTGTCATATTATTTGTAGGGTAAAAATCACAAGGAGAAGTGATTTGTGTTCTAAAGTGTCGATGAAGTATTTGTTGCTTATAAATGGTTCAATTTACTCATAGTCATTTTGAATTATTTTTATTTCATATTTAAAACTAAAAAACCCATTTTCTTTTATAAAAAATTAAGTAAATTTGAAAACCTTTTAAGTAAGTAAATATTATAAATAATTTTTTAAAAATAAAATAGTAAGTTTAAGGATGATTTTTTTTAAATGAATAAAATATCCTAATTCCAATATCCAGAATGACGCAAAAAAGTTAGTGCCCTTTTATGTATTTACAAGTTTTAAATTTAGAAAAATGTGAATTGATAAAAAATAAAAAATTATAAATAAATTTGAATATCAACACTAAAATTCGATTAATAAATATGTCACACTGTAAGCTTATTTGTCACTATAAAATATTATTTTTAAATTATAAATATAAAAAAAAAAAAAAAAAAGAAAGTATAAAAACGTATGGAAAAAATAAAGCTCTCCAAAATATATTTGAATAGTTATTTAATATTTTAAAAAAATAAATAAAAGGCTAAAATATTTCCATTGATATTCATTTATATTTTTTAAGAGTAGAGATAAATAGTCTATTCTTGTAACGTATTAAATTTAGTTGGCAAATATATAGATCATACACTTATAAATATTCTCATTTAAGTGGTGAGACACAACTCCAACATGCTATACCAGGACAGCTTTAAAATGATAAGTTGTAATAAGGAAAAATAAAAACTATAATATCTCCGGTAAATAAAAGTTATAATATTTCTTATAACATATTAGGTTTTATTTTTTTTTAAAAATAAAAATACGTAAAATTAGATGCTTAGTTTATACTACTAGATGCCTCAACGGTACGCGTTGTAATTTTTAGAGCATCCATCCTTGACATATAATACAAGACCCTCTACCTACAGTGACTTGGGCTGCTATTATCATCAAAGTTAACAACGATAAGACAAATTTCCATCTAGAAGCAAGCACAAGGCTATTCATTACGTCTCTCACCTCCCTCTTAGGTTTTCTTTCCTTTTTTCTGGTTAATCCTATTAAGATAGGTTTCTTATACTATCGATATTTATCATATATATTCTCTCAAAAATCTCAGCAAATATAATAGTCATATAACAAAAAATCCAGCATGATATTCTGTCTATAGAACATGTCTCTAATAACTATAATATAGATACAATTATTGTAAACGAAATAGCTAGATAGCTTAATAAGAGAAGGTAGGTGCAGTGAAGTGCAGCTATAAACTTGTTCCTCTATAATCCTTGTAATACGTACCTGTGTTGAAGTTGGACTCCTGCGACGAAGAAGAAGAAGAAGGGTGATAATAAGAAGATGGAAAATGGTAGAAGATTATATTAGGAAGTGAGTGGAGCATGGCATTGGCATGTAATGTATATTCTTGTCCTGGTTACTTGAGTTGAAGTCAAGCATGAGAATCCCTTTAAAGCAATCACTAATTTTCCAACGACACAATCATTGGGCGTGCTCTCGTGGACTCAATGCGCCAATTCTTATTGGCTAGTTTGACTAAGTTTGACGTGCAGGTTTGCTCCTTTTCATTAGCTTTTTTCTTGCGTCACTTGGCTCATAAGATAACACAATGCCTTCAACTTCAACGTATTATATTATACTATATGACGGCAGATCCCCAAACAAACACTTGCCATGCGTATTAATTGATGTTGTGTGAGAGAACATTATTATTATTAGGGTTTAGTATTGTGTAGTTTTAGACTTTGATACAAGAGACACATCATTGACCCTGTCAAACAACGTTCATGAGTGTAGCAGCTGATCACTACTAGTATTATATTCTGGTTCCTTTACTAGCTTTCACATATGCAATCTCCACTAATTCTTAATTCTTATCCATTTCATTATGGCTTTTATGTATTTATCACGTGCTGTCAAATTAATTTATTTGTTTTCTATTATAATTAAACTTTATTATATGGTTAAATATATATATATATATATAATTTGAGTATCTTTCTATTTATTTATTAAAATATTTCTAAATTCTTTATTTTTTTTTAAAAATATAATAAAATATGTAAGAAAATATTAATTTTTTACTTTTGATAATATTGAAAAATTATAAAAGTAATTAATTATTTAAATTATGAAAATTTTCCTCCTGTTTAATGCATCAAACTAATAAAGTTGGTATCTATTTATAAATTAAATAAAATTTAAAAATAATAGTAATTGGGAAGAATGGTTTATATATATATGTAAATTTTTTAAATTGGAAGACATTAACTATTATATGTAAAGTTGGTCAACTGTATGAAACATTCTTTTTATCGAAATACCAAAATGAAAAACATAGATGTTAAGAAAGGTATAATTAGAGATTAAGGGAATGAAAAGGCAACAAAAAGAATAAAGGGGACAAGGGAGCAATGGGTGATTGAGGATGTTTTGAGTGGATGGGCATGAAGGAGACAGCCAATTTTTGTGTATAATTATTATGCATGTTTTTAGTTGGTCCACTTTAAATATAATAAATGTAAAGGGCAAGCAACTTGGTGGGGGATGGGATTCTTGTATGAAAAGCCTAATTAGATATGCATATGGTATGGTATGCTTCACTTGGGAGCTGAGGCTGAGATTGTATTGGTTTGGTGCTTTCATTAGACTCATCTCTTCTTAACCTTAACTTCTAAGGCCCTCTCTATTTAGCAACGTGTCATCATTTTACTGCTTAATCATTTCTCTTGTTTGCTCCACTGTCAATCAGAGGTTGAGTTTCATATTGTTAAAACAAATTTAATACTTTGAAAGTGATGGGTTTTATACAAGGAATTTTGTTTTCTAGAGACACATGTTGTTAATGTCCTAATATAATAACATATTCTTCCATTGCAACTCGTCATAGAACAAAATAATGTGTGGATGTTAGCATTCTTGGAAGGAACTGTTTCACAGTTGTGTGTTGTTTCTTAAACGCGTCAGCATGTTTGGAAAATAGAAGAGGGTGACCATTTTTCTGTTTTAAGATTGTAATGATAATTTGATAAAGGGACAAGGTACTCAAAGCCTTCTATTCTTGTCTGTAAGGTTCACTTGTAAAGGAAATAAATGAAAAATGGAATGATTTTAGTGCAGAATTGATTTATTTCCAACTATTATTCACCATTGATTGATTAAATATTGTTGTGATCCCATGGCTATTAGCTTTAATGGATTCTTGGCAATATAAGACTATGGCAAGTGAGTAGTTTATTCTTTGTAAGGAAGGTGTATCAAAAAGGGTTATTTCCAAAAACACCACATTTTTTTAAACGTTTCACTTTGAGCACCTGATTTTGAAAAGTTTTGCAAAACCACTTTTAAAATCAAAACCACTAGTGGTTTTGGTATTTTTGTGAGTGGTTTTTATGTTCTATGAATGGTTTTGAAATTATATATGTTTTAATTTGGAAATTCCGAAATTCCCTAAAATCAAAACTACTCATACAAACCAAAACCACTCACAAAAATACCAAAACCACTAGTGGTTTTGATTTTGGGGGTTGTTTTGCAAAATTTTTCAAAACCGGGTGCTCAAAGTGAAACGTTTGAAAAAATGAGGTGTTTTTAGAAATAACCCGTATCAAAAATAGCCCTAAAAAAACTAGGGTCAGACAGGATTAGAGTCCGTCGAGCAAGGTCGCTAGCCTTTTATTTTTATTTTTATTTTTATTTTTTAACTTTACCTCAGCCCGGCCCGGCCCTCTGTTAAAACAAGGAGGGACTGACTCTAGCCCTACCCCTAATGAACAGGGCGGGTCTCGGGTCCCTCACCCTAATATATTAATTAAATATATATATATATATATAATTCATCAATTGATGTTTAACTATCAAATATAAAGAATAAATTAATCTAATAAATAAAGTAAAATAAATTCAAAATCTAAATTTAAACAAAATCCTTACCTTGGATTTCTCTCCTACCACAGGTCCAGAAATCTTGATATTGATATTTGTTATTGTTTATTCGGTTATGAAATCAAAAATTTAATTATGATAATGGTGGAAATTTGTAGGTTTAGCGTATTTTAGTATAACTTTAGCCATGTGAAAATATTTTAGGTTTAGGATTTGGTATAAATTCTATAAAGTATAAATTTTAATTCATATAATTAAATTTAATATTATAGGGTCGGGCTAAGAGGGTCAAAATATTGATCCTAGCTCGGCCCTACATTATACAGTGTCCCCTATTTTGAGGGCAAGGCCGGGTCAGGGCCAAACAAAAAAAATGTCAAATAGGAAATTTTAAGGGTCGGGTTGGGCAGGTCCTCGGCCCGTCGACCAGGTCTAATCAAAATTCGTCCAAAATTCTATAAAAGGTCTATTATTATTATTGTTATTATTATTATTATTATTTTTTTTTAAAAAAAAAAAATTAGATCATAAAAAGTTTAACTATACAATTATAAGTCTATTTTGAAAAGCTTGCAAAACTAAACTTTGATTTTCACTTTATAGATCATTCACAGACTGTAAGCGTAGTTCACAGAATCTGTGAATTGGAAAAATTCAGGGAAATTTTGGAAAACTCTGCCTATGTAGTGAAAACCAAACTTTTGAAAACTTGTTTATATATATATTTTTTAAAATAGGCCTATAACTGTATTTTGAAGTTTAAAAGACCCATTTAAAAGATTTTTTTTTTAAAAATTAGGTTGAGATGGAATTGGGCTTCGTATTCACTTACACTTAAGTTGGCCGGATGATTAAAGACCCATTTCTTCTATTTTATTTGTCTTTGTTAATATCAAAATATGCTGCTATCATATCAAGATCTTCAGCTGTGCAAATCCGTGATTATTAGCTTCGAAGGATCTAGAGTTATGGCAAGTTTAAATGGGCTTGAGGAAATTTCATTTAAAAGAAAGATCACGTGCTATCAAGGAAAGGAATATTTTGTTCACACATAACTTCTAGAAGAAGAAAAGAAGTTGTGTTTCATCAAAAGAGCAGTTGTTATCCTGATCACATTGAAGTTTATCACAAAGCAAAGTAATATTTGTTAACAAAGTTGAAGGAGTTGCGGACCCATCAGTTGCCGTGTTTTCAGGTTTTGAATAGTATCAGATCTCTTGTATATTATATATTTGGATTCTCATGTTTATTGAACGAAGATTCACGATTGCAAAGTACGTTGATTGTGTGCATTTGCATCTGGGTTAAGTTAGAGAGTCAATCTTGAGAGTAAGTCAAAGTGTTAATCAACGTTTGAATTGTAATCCTTGTTCAAATTTGGTGAATAGAATTTGTGGATGTAGGTAGTCATTACCGAACCACTTTAAAACTCGGTGTGATCTTATTGATATGTATGTTTTGAATACTTGGTACACTTTCAATTGGTATCAGAGCAGGTTGTCGTAAGATATTCGACATAAAGATATGAATGACGACAATAGCTGAAGGTGCTTCAATCTCAAGACCACCACTCTTGGATGGTTTGAACTATCCATATTGGAAAGCTCGTATGAGAGCGTTCATTAAATCCATAGATGAGAAGGCATGGAGATGTGTGATAACTGGTTGGACACATCCTACTGAAAATCACAATAGTGTCATAAGAGACAAATCTGAAGTGAACTGGACTGATGAGGAAGATAAAGCAGCCGGGTATAACAACAAAGCGTTATATGCTATTTTTAATGGTGTAGACACAAACCAGTTTCGGTTGATTTCTACCTGTCAAACTGCAAAGGAAGCATGGGAGATTCTTGAAATAGCACATGAAGGCACACAAACAGTGAAGAGATCAAAATTACAGGTACTAAGTTCACGATTTGAGACACTGAGAATGACAGATGATGACACTGTTGAATCATTCTTTACTCAGTTATTTGACTTATCAAACGAATCTTTTCTTTTGGGGGAGAAAATTCCAGAGAGTAAGCTTGTGCAGAAAGCTCTCAGATCTATGCCTACAAGGTTTCAAGCTAAAGTTGCAGCGATAGAAGAGTGCAAGGATATAATCACACTCAAACTGGATGAATTAATGGGGTCTTTGGTTGCTTTTGATCTTCATTATCAGGAAAAAAGAAAAGACAAGTCTGTTGCTCTACAGGGTGTACGTGAAAGTACTGGAGAATTAAGTGATGAAGATGATTTAGCCTTACTCACAAGGGATTTCCAACGTTTTTTCAGAAAAGTAGGGAAAAAATTTGGAAACAAGCCATTCAATGGACAAACCTCAAGAAGCGGAGATCGTCGAAAAGGAATTCAATGTCATTAATGTGGTGGATATAGACATGTGCAAGCAGAGTGTGCTAATACTTTGAAAAAGAAACAGAAAGCAATGAACTCGACATGGAGTGATGAAGATTCAGAAGATATGCATGAAGATGACTTGGTAGGTAATGTAGCTCTAGTTTCTGTTGAGTCTAACAATTCTAGTATCATGTTACAGGAGTCTGAGTCAGATAATTCGGATGATGATGAAGAAATCACTCTAAAGGAAGCATACACACGGGTTATGAAGAGTGGAATCAAGTGTGTGAAGAAAGAGATATTCTCAAACAAAAGAATCATGAACTGATGTTGCAGAATGAAAATTTGGAGAATGAAATTCTCAAATTAACACAACAAGTCTCTGAAAATACACAATTTGAGAAATTAACGACTTCTTCACAACAAGTATCTCAAAACAGAGGAAGCAGAGTGGCTGACACACAAATCTTCAACAAAAAGTCTAATGTACATTAGGAGTGGAGAGTTAAAAGCTCGACAAGAAAGTTTATTCCCACGTGTCATTTTTGTTACAAACTTGGACATATTCGACCCAGATGCTTCCAGTTAAGAAACATTGTCCAAAGAGTGATTAAAGAACATCATCGAAAACAAGAAGCAGCTCCAAAAATGGTATGGAAACCAAAAACATGTTTGGTAAGTCTTTCTTGTAATACTAATCTTAATCTCTGGTATTTTGATAGCGGGTGTTCAAGGCGTATGACAGGAAATTCAAGATTTTTAAAGGACATTCAACCAGAACAAGGAGGAGCAGTAACTTTTAGTGATGGTGAACAAGGAAAAATTCTAGGAAAAGGGAAACTGAATGTTCCAGGTTTACCAGAGTTAGATGGGGTTTTATATGTGCAGGGATTAAAAGCAAATCTTATTAGTATAAGTCAACTTTGTGATCAGAATATGAATGTAAAATTCACTCAAGACAAGTGTCAAGTTTTTAATGCTGATCAAAGTTGTTTTTTGGAAGGAAAATGATCTGCAGATAACTGTTATATTTTGGTCAACCAAATAACTTGCAACACAAGTCAGAGTGATGAGTTAATGATTTGGCATGAAAAACTTGGTCACTTGAATTTCAGATTTCTAATTAAGTTATCAAATGCAGGTGCAGTACGAGGGATTCCAAAGTTAAAGCTCTTGAGAGATGAAATTTGTGAAGCTTGTCAAAAGGGAAAACAAGTGAAGGCAAGTCATCCTCAAATTTCAAGCACCAGGACTACAAGAACTTTACAGCTTCTTCACATGGATTTAATGGGGCCCATCCAGGTAGAAAGTTTATCTCGTAAAAGATATATTTTTGTTTGTGTGGATGATTTTTCCAGGATGACTTGGGTGGATTTTCTCAGAGATAAATCAGAAACCTTTCAGGTTTTTAAGAAATTGAGTGCAAGATTGATGAATCAAACTCAGAATAATATTGATAGAATTCGTTCTGACCATGGAAAAGAGTTTGAAAATCAATTCTTTGAGAAATTTTGTGAACAAAAAGGTATCAAACATGAGTTTTCTGCACCTCATATCCCTGAACAAAATGGAATTGTTGAGAGGAAAAATCGAACATTACAAGAGATGGCAAGATCTATGATTGCAAACAAGAATGTAGCAAGTAGATTTTGGGCTGAAGCGATAAACACAGCATGTTATATCATAAACAGAGTGTACATTCGACCAGGTACCTCAAAAACTCCATATGAAGTATGGAATGGTAAGACTCCGAATCTCAGTTACTTTCATATTTTTTGTAGTAAATGTTACATATTAAATGTTAGAACTCAACTTAAAAAACTGGATTCGCGAAGTCAAACAGGTATGTTCCTTGGTTATTCCATCAATAGCAAAGCTTAAAGAATTTATAACTTGGAAACTAAAGCAGTAATAGAATCGATAAATGTTGTTATTGATGACAAACTATCTTGTACAGGAACAAAAAGGGATGATGATTTAGAAACATGGTTTGAAAAACAAAGCTGTACTCCTGGAAAATCACATGATCATCTTATAGAACTAGAAGAAAGGAACTGTGATTTGAATGACGAAACTTTGGCTCGACAGACAGAGACAAGAAGGTCAGAAGAAGATTTGAATGAGGAAACTCTGGCTCAACAGACAGAGACAAGAAGGTTAGGTCACACAACGGGAATTGAAATAGCAGACCAAACAGAGAAAGTTGAAAGTTGTCAAAATGAACTATCAACACGGGTGTCAAAAAATCATCCTTCTAATCAAATGATTGGTGATTTAAATGAACACACTATTAGGAAAAAGAAGATCAATGTGTTATAGTATAGCTGTTTTATATCCATGACAAAACCAAAAAATATAGAGGAAGCACTGAAAGACACATACTGAATTAATGCTATGCACGAAGAATTACATCAGTCTGAAAGAAACAAAGTGTGGGAATTGGTGTCTCGGCCTACAGATACAAATGTTATTGGAACAAAATGGATCTTCAAAAATAAAACAGATGAACATGGAAATATCACTCAAAATAAAGTCAGACTAGTAGCTCAGGGATACAGTCAGATTGAAGGGATTGATTTTGATGAGACTTTTGCCCCAGTCGCAAGACTTGAATCTATACGCTTACTCTTGTCTTTTTCATGTTTTGCAGGTATCAAATTATACCAGATGGACGTGAAAACAACATTTTTGAATGGATACATCAAAGAAGATGTGTTTGTCGAACAACCAAAAGGGTTCATCAACACCAGTTATCCACATCATGTGTACAAATTAAAGAAAGCTTTGTACGGGTTGAAACAGGCTCCTCGTGCTTGGTATGATCGGCTCACAAATTTTTTGATGGAAAAAGGTTATAAAAGGGGAAGTATTGATAAAACCTTGTTCATCAAACAAAATAATTTGAAACTAACAGTAGTTCAGATTTATGTTGATGACATTATTTTTGGTTCAACAGATGACAAACAAATACTACAGTTTGAGACTGAAATGAAGACAGAATTCGAGATGAGTATGATAGGTGAATTGAAGTTTTTTCTTGGTCTCCAAATCACACAATCTGATAAAGGTATTCACATTTGTCAAAGTAAGTATGCTCTTAATCTAGTTACGAGATTTGGATTTGAAAATTCAAAATCAACAGTTGCACCAATGAGCACAACATCATATCTGTCACGAGATGATAAAGGAAATTCAGTTGATCCAACACTATACAGAAGTATGATTGGTAGTTTACTTTATCTTACTGCATGTCGCCTAGATTTAAGTTTTAGTGTTGGTGTATGTGCCAGGTATCAAGCTAACCCAAAAGAATCTCATTTGAGTGTTGTGAAACAGATAATTAAATATGTTCAAGGAACATATAAGTTTGGTCTCTGGTATAGTCGTGATATAACGGATGAGCTTGTAGGTTACAGTGATGCAGATTGGGCAAGAAGTATTGATGATCGGAAAAGCATGAGTGGAGGTTGTTTTTTTATGGGAAGTAATTTGATCTCTTGGCATAGTAAGAAACAAAATTCTATTTCATTGTTTACCGCAGAGGCAGAATATATTGCTGCTGGGTGTTGTTGTACTCAACTAATTTGGATGACACAGATGCTTGCAGACTATGGAATCACTAAGAAACTGATGATATTGTTTTGTGACAACCAAAGTGCTATAAAAATCTCAAAAAATCCTGTTTTACATTCGCGAACAAAACACATAGAGATCAGATATCATTTTATTCGTGAGCTGGTGGAACAAGGAAACCTACAAATGCGGTATATTGAGTCTACAAATCAATTGGCAGACATATTCACAAAACCGCTATCAAAAGGAACGTTTCTTAACCTACGAAAGTCCCTCGGGATTGATCTAGGATGAGGAGTCTCTGTGTCAAGAACCTTAGCCCCGCAAGAGAAAAAGCTACCTACCTTGATAAGCGGGAAGAGCTAGCTGTATACAATGTTCTTACAGAAGATGGCTACGCCCAGGGATAGAGTGAAAGCTACTTTTGTGGTCCGGAAAAAAAAAATCGGTCAAATAGGCATGTGTTCTTCACGGAGTACAACTTGTTTGAGACTCTTCTGACTTAGGTGATGAGAACAGTCGGAGATTGGTTAAGCTTCAATATGCTGTAAATGCTTGGAATCCACAACCCAAGGCTTTCTGGTGAATGTGTTTTTTTTTTCGAGTTGTCATTTATTCTCTTTTGGTTTTCTAGTTATGTTGTTTAGCCATGGTGTTGTCACTTGCTTTATCTTTCGGTTTCCTAGTTGATTTTTCAGAACTCTTTAAGTTGCCATTTTCTTCCGAGCAAAAAGGGGGAGTATACGTTGCTCAAACGCAGGGGGAGTACAACTCAAATGCAGGGGGAGTACAATGCTTATGCTAATGCTAATATGCAGGGGATTACAATGTTTGTCATGTCATAATATTTTGCTCACAGAAAATGTCAAAGGGGGAGATTGTTAATATCAAAATATGCTGCTATCATATCAAGATCTTCAGCTGTGCAAATCCGTGATTATTAGCTTCGAAGGATCTAGAGTTATGACAAGTTTAAATGGGCTTGAGGAAATTTTATTTAAAAGAAAGATCACGTGCTATCAAGGAAAGGAATATTTTGTTCACACATAACTTCTAGAAGAAGAAAAGAAGTTGTATTTCATCAAAAGAGCAGTTGTTATCCTGATCACATTGAAGTTTATCACAAAGCAAAGTAATATATGTTAACAAAGTTGAAGGAGTTGCGGACTCATCAGTTGCCGTGTTTTCAGGTTTTGAATAGTATCAGATCTCTTGTATATTATATATTTGGACTCTCATGTTTATTGAACGAAGATTCACGATTGCAAAGTACGTTGATTGTGTGCATTTGCATCTGGGTTGAGTTAGAGAGTCAATCTTGAGAGTAATGAATTGTAATCCTTGTTCAAATTTGGTGAATAGAATTTGTGGATGTAGGTAGTCATTACCGAACCACTTTAAAACTCGGTGTGATCTTATTGATATGTATGTTTTGAATACTTGGTACACTTTCAGTCTTATCCAACATTTCCTGTGAAGCGTAGAAGTGGTGTAAGAGAGACCTAAAATTTGGAAAGTATCATCAATGAGCTAGCAGCGGTGACCAGTTTTATGAATAAGTCTGCTAACTGATCTTCGGTATTTATATACTGCACATCTAATTGCCTACCGGCTATTTTGTATCCTATGAAATGTACATCGACTTTGATTTATTTACTTATTTATTTTTATTTTTTAAGCATCAAATGCAAAATTTCATAATTTAAAGAGTTATAACTAAGCAAAAAGTTCAAAATCCCTACTGCTTCCTTGTTTAGCAAACAAGAAAGCAAATAAGTTCTGGGACCCAAAAACAAGATTGAAGGAAATATTACAATGCATATATCTTCGCAACTCTATCCTGTTCAAAATTAAGTTATATTTCCACAATCTATCCG
This sequence comes from Cardiospermum halicacabum, assembly GCA_031304145.1. Lineage (NCBI taxonomy): Eukaryota > Viridiplantae > Streptophyta > Magnoliopsida > Sapindales > Sapindaceae > Cardiospermum > Cardiospermum halicacabum. The sequence goes on from CM062393.1 coordinate 13,571,747, forward strand.
AGTCATTATTTTTTAAACACTCCACGCTAGAGGGAGAATCCAACTCAAACACAACTATAGCCTTTGAAGTAAATAAAAAATAATAATAATAAAAGAAAAAGAAGGAAACCTCCAGTATTTTTTCACGTGCAAGAAGATAAGCTTCTACTATGCATTTGATGTGTTTTGTACGAGTATGAAATATTGGATTTTGGGCAAGTAATCTAGCTTCATTATTGTTTCACCAGAGAATTAGTGTATGATTTAGAGTGAATCCTAATTCTTTGAATAGTGAATGCACCTATAAGACTTCTATAGAAATTTAAGTTAGGGGTCTGTACTCTGCTTCAATATTAAAATGAGACGCTATAGTTTTTTTCTTAGAACTTCAAAATATAAGATTGTCCTAGGAGGACATAACCACCTATTGTGTTCTTCTTATTATTTGTATTTCTGCCCAATTACAGTCACCGTATCTTGTAGTGACAATGGTTATGGTGAAGGAAAAAAGTGATGAGCAAATGAAATTGTACCATTAACATATCGAATGATCCTCTTGCAAACAACCTAATGTGTGTCTATAGGCTTTGAAAAGTATTGAATTTGTGGCTCGACAGTGAAGTTTATATCTGACCTTATGTGACATAACTAGTGGAGCCTACCGGCAATGTTACAGTATAGAGTATGATCATAAATGGCTTACCCTCACATGCATACATATTTGTTTCAAGAGGTAGAGGATTTGGACAGTGAGAATAATTTATCATCTTGGCTAGAGCAAGGAGGTCTAATGTGTACTAACTTGAAAAAGGTATAATCCTGATTTACCTTTGTAGGCTTCAGATCTTAGAAAATGATTGATGCTGCCTAGAGTTTTTAAAGCAAATTGTCCATGTAGTTGTTGAATGACTAACTTGATTCCTGTAGTCAAAATTCCTATTACTAATATCGTCATCATATATTAACAGTAGAAGTAGTGTACCATCTTTGTAATTGTATAATAGAGAAGTGTCAAACATAAAATTTTGAAACCCCTAATGTACCGTAGAGTGTTACACCAAGCCCTTAAGACTTGTTTCAGTCCATAAAGGGTTTTGTCAAGCTTGCAAACATAGTGAGGGTTCTTAGAGTATGTGAATCTTGTTGGTTGAGATATACATGTAACTTCAAGTATTGAGCCATTTAGAAATGCATTGTTCATATCTATTTGCTAGACATTACAATTATGAGAGAGAAAGAGAATCACATTGATTATTGATGATTTCTTTACAGGACTATAAGTTTATGTGAAATCGAGTCTTAGAGTTTGATTGAATCCCTTGGCCACAAATAGAGCTTTATATTTGTCAATATCACCAGTAGACTTGTATTTGATTTGGAACACCCATTAAGTACCCAATAGTTTCATAGAGGAGTCATATGGTACCAAATGCCATAAGTTATTCTTTCTAAGAGCATAATTCTCTTTAGACATAACTTGTCGCCATAATGGATCTTTTAAAGTTTCTATATGACTGTGAGATTTATCATGAGAAAAGAGTGTAAAAGCATTAAACTTATAAATTCCACTTTTAGAACGAGTTTGCATACGCTGAGAAAAAATTGACAATGTTTGAGGTAGTTATGTTAACGGTAGGCTGTTGTGGTTGATTTGCAGAGTCAATAAAGATATTGTGCAGAGATAATATTTTTTAAGATAAAGTAATATTAGAAGAATTTACCTTGTAGAATTCGAAAGAGGTTGCTGCAGTGAAAATTGATGTAGGCAAGAAGAAACAATGAGATAATGAGATATGTTTAATATTTGGAAAATAAAATTTCAAAAGGAAATTCATTTTCATAGAAATTGACATGCCTGAAGATATATATATATATATATATATATAACCTTTAGGATGGATACGCTTATCTCCATTCTGAAATGAGCTATACTTAATAAATACATACTTGGTTGTGTGATAACCAAACTTATATTTGTTGCATAACCGTAATAAGGAAAACATGCACGTCGCAAAGTTATAAGATAATCATAAGTATTCTTTTTGAGAAATATATTTTAAAATGGGAATCTATGATGATATGTTGGAGTTGGTAGGTTGTTAATTAGGTAATTTGTAGCCAAGAAGTTTTCTAGCCAGAATTTGAGTGAGATTTTTGCATGTGAAAGTAATGTGAGACTTGTTTTTATCATTTGTCTATGTTTTCTTTTTGTAAACTCATTTTATTAGTGGGTGTAAGGACAAATATAGGTTGTGTACCATGAGTAGCAAGAAAAGGCAATATAGTAGTATATTCTCCCCTCGTATCATTATGTAAAGCCTTTATTTTGCGATTTAGCTGCAATTTCACAAATGTTTTGAACTTTGTATATACTGATAATGTATCTGATTTATTTTTGAGTAGGTATAATTAGGTACATCGATAATAGGCATATACAAATATGATATACTCCCTCTGTTCCAGTAATGCTACAACATTTGCTTTTTGCACATTTAACAATGCATAATTGCAACGGAACATATTTTTAATTATTAACAACTAAAAATTATGGTAATTTTATATTTAAAAAATAGACATTAAAATGAATAAAATAAGATCTCACTTGACTATTTTTTTTCTTATACGTAAGTCACAATATGTGAAACAAGATTAGTTGATGAATAGTGTACAAAACCCTAATGTTGCAACTAATAAGGAACGAAGGGAGTAGTATCTATAACCATTAGTAGAGTGATAAGGAATAGGTCCTCAAATGTTTGTGTGAATTACCTCTAGTGATGCATTTTCAGTTATGACATGTGTATTAAATGACAATTTATTATTTTTACCACACTGACAAGTCACAAATTTTAAGGATTACGAGGAAAATATTTTATTCGCTGTGCATAAGACATGACGTGAGATATTGACATTAGGGTCCTAAATGAGCATGCCAGACATTGGCATTGAACTAAGATAGAGCAGTACACTTTTAAGGAATTTAACAGTAGTTAGATTGTTGATAAAATGAGTGGGTGGAGAAGCTTCATGGTTGTACTTTAATAGTTCATACACATAACAAAGCCTTATAAGCCCAAAAGTGTTTGTTTTACAAGATTTCAAATAAGAAAAAGTCAACATAGCAAAACAGTATTCTTGATAAGATTGAATAGTTGTACTAGATAAATGCAGCCTTTTGATTACTATATACCATTTAATCACAATAGACGAAGAATTATGTTGATGAGATAGGCTCGAAAAGAGTATATATATTTTTCGTATTTATAGTAAATAACATCTTACAATATTTAAATACACAACATGACCTTCTCTTTTTATATTCATCACGTTTTCAAAATTAAAATTTTGCTTATTAATTTTGTAGTTTAGTAAATTATTTTGTGAATTCTTAACGGTGTCTACCTCTAATATTTTTTATATTTATAAATATATATATTATTTTATAATCAATCAATGGAATTCATTATAAGAAGCAAATATATTCAATAAATACAAAGTACTAACTAAATCACAAATATAAGAGTAATAATCTTCACTTACACTCACCAAATCTCCTCCAAAAAAATCTTCACATACACTTTTCAGAGTCGAAACAATTGCAAAGTCTCCTCAAATTTCATAGTCCTTCACTTTCCCATTTTAAAGAATCATGAAAATTTTAAAAAAACTTTTAATATAACAAAATGAGACAAGCATTACATTATCTAGGCAATAAAATCTTTATTTATATATTTCTTGCTTCATTAAGTTATAAACATTGGATGCTTTATGTTTGAATAAGAAAGTATACGTACCAATGAGTTGCAAGTTGTTTTTTATACTGTTGCAAATGAAATTCACACGGTAAGATCTAGAAAAGTAGTCTGAAGAGAGAAAATTAACACAATTCATGAGTCATATTTAAAGATGACTTGAGATGGAGGAAAATGCAAATTATTTACTGAGAGTTGAATAACTCTATCAATGGCCAGAAATCCTATTGTGTTTGATTTTGTAATGCTCATGGAACATGAAAAAATATAAAATTTTACTCAAGTGCTCTCTCAAGAAAATGCTAGCTTGACCTGGTTTTTCAAGTGATACGTGTCAAGTCTGTCAAAAATATTTAATTCCTGCAATTAACTATAAGTAGTAGTAAACAGATTCGGACCACGGATAATAGTTTATTAAATTTAAATTTGTTATGACTTAGAGGGTAAATTTTTTATTATTTATTTATTTTTTTAAAGGTTGTTGGAGAAATAAATTACTTAAATACTTAAAGTAACAAATTAATAGAGGAAGACAATTTAGCAAAGTTTGATTAGTAAATTAAAGTGTTTATCATCAAAAATAAAAAATAAATTATACCAATTCAGTTACCATAATTATAGTTATCGATGTCACGCCTAACAACCTGATCTTCCATTAGTTAATAGATTAACTGGACAAGTACCTTCTAGTCAGCCATTAACTTGTCAGTAACGCTGACAAGCACTTGACGAGTTCAACCGTAAATTGCAGTAATAATTAGGAAGACCTATAGTCATAGCTAGCAAATCAACAAGTAAGTTCACTAACCTATGATTATAACATTACACGATGTATCACACTATTGTTTATCTGGGTTAAATCAATTAAACGGTTACGTATTTAATTTCATTAACTAGCAAAATATCAACTTAATTGATTAACTAACATGCCTAATTAATCAATCTAGCTAGCAAATATATTCAATGTAAACTAAGCAATCTCAATGAAATCATGAATACCGAAAATATAATCAATGAAACACAATTCTAAAAAAAAAAAAAATAAACCAATCAACTTTACTAGATGAAAATAATTTAGCCATCTATGATTATAGTTAGCATCATTGTTATTAATTAAACGTTCAAATCTAAAAATAAAGATCTAAGAACTCAAAATAAAACTGAGCTCCCTTTACATCATGCAAACTCTTAAACCTAAAGTTAGAAAAATTAGAAAAGAACAAATCATTTATTGTGGAATCTAACTTGAACTTTAAATTTTAAATTTTAAAATAAATAAACCGTTTAGTAAGAGGTTTAAATTATCCATTTATCTTAATAAATTATTTCTGTAACCCCGTAAATTTTTTAAATTGTAATTTAATCCCAAAATTATATAAAATTACTAAATAAAATAATTCAATACCAAAATTATCACATTAGTCCACTAATTATTAAAAAAATTAATTAAAAATATTACATATTTTTGCATCCATTTATTAAACAATGAAGTATTAGTGTTCCATTTGAAATATCCCATTAGTGTTGAAGACTAAACAGATGAATAAAGAATTGAAATTTGGCAAAACTTGAAGAAAGGTCTTTAGGCCAAATCCACTTTTGAAATATCTTAGAATTTTCTATATTACAAAACATTGACTCAAAAAGAATAACAGAGTTATGATCAAATAGACATGATTGGACCATTTTATGATTGAAGATTACTTCACTTCTGGATAAGCACAAAGATCATATGGAAACTAATAAAAGAGTAATTCATAGTCTGCCAATATTATATTAATTGCCCCTTACAAAATTAAAGAATATTATATTAGTACGTGATTAGAATATCAATTACTTATTTTAAACTTTGTATTATTAAATTTAAAGATAACCATTGGAGTGATTTGATATGTGATGAATTTGACATAATTTAACCATTTTTAACCAGCTGATCACATATATGGTGGATGACTATACTAATAGTGTAACAACCTATTTTCATTAAAGCGAATATTTTAAGAAATGAATTTTTTAAAATTTAAAATACTTCATTAAAGGGAATATTTTAAGAAATGAGTTTTTTAAAGTTTAAAATACAATTACGGACCTGTTTTGAAAAACATATAAAAACGGATTTTTAAAAATTTAGTTTTCACTCTATGGGCCGAGTTTCCCAAAATACCCTTGAAACTTAATAATTCACAGATGCTGTGAATTATACTCACAGTCTGTAAAGCTGTGATTGATCTATGGAGTGAAAATCAAATTTAATTTTGTAAACTTTTCAAAAATAGCTATAATTGTATTGTAAACTTTTTATGGTTTAAAAATCTAGTAGACTCTAAAATTGCATAAAATTAGTAAGAATAATGGTTGCAGAATAAATGAAAGTCTTATAATCTGAAGAATTCATTAAGTAGGGCCACTGACATTTGTTTGTCGCACATATACACACAAATAGGAGCAGTATATTTGCTTAAACCCTACCACTAGATTTAGTAATAACTAGTAAGCTTTACTTTACTTGAATCTCAACTGTATTCCATCCTTACTATGATTTATGCGCCTTAATAAATCTAATTATTAGATTTAGACTGTGTTAGAGGACACTAATTATATTGTTGGCACTATATGGTAATTCCATTGATTTCAAATTGATATTTACTAGTAAAACAGTATTATTGTAAGTGAATATCCTCTACAACCACTAACTATTTTGATTATTACCCTTCCCACAAGCTATAGTTTTCTCTACTCTAAAAACTACTGAAAATACTCCCCATCAGTCCATTCTATAATAGGCTGATTTTTTTCAATATATTTAACTTTTAAATTATAATATTAGCAGATAAAAAAGGAGTAAATTATAAATTTAAATATGATTAATTTCAGATAAATTGGTAGGTTGAAAAACATCCCATCTATATTTACAAAATTATATTAAATATAATTTAAATAAATTTTTATATTTTTAAGATTTTTAAAACAAACTATAAAATTTGGTGTATCGAGCTTCTAATAAAAACGGATGAGATCAAATAACTATTTTAAAAATAAATTTTGAAAATTTAAATCAAATTTCCACAAATAGACATGAAGTAATCCACATGTATTCTAAACATAAATTATAACTTTTAATAGGAATATATAAAATTTAATTGTATCATGAGATACGATAAAAAGATCTTTTTATTTTATGGTTCATTTATAATTTATATGACTTTTTATTATATTATTTATAATAATTTTAAATTTAAATACTATTATTTATTTAACTAGATTTTTTTATAAAAAATTTATATTTAATATTATATTATATTCTTATTAAAAAATATATTAATAAAAAAATATAGGCGAAAAATTATACAATTTTAACTATTATACATAAATAATATAATTAAAAATATATAAAATAATATGTAACTAATTGTTCAATATAATGAAATACATACAATTTTTTGTAATATAAGATTCATAAGTTTTATAGATAGTAGGAAAAATTATAAAATAGGAGTTTTTCAAATTTTAACTTTAAGTAAATAAACCATTCAAATTTTATTTAAGTTTATAAACTTTTGAAAATTTGAAACTTCAATAATGAACCAAATTGACCAATATACCTTTAGAAACACGCTTCACAACATCACCGCCCGTGGAGCGCGCTTCACCAGCCTTAAATTAGCTGGTGAAGTGCGCTTCATAGGCTGTGAAGTGCATCTATAAGGATATGTTGGTCAATTTGATTTATTTTTTAAATTTCAAAATTTTGAAAGTTTAAAAACTTAAAATAAAGTTTGAATGGTTTATTAACTTAATTTAAAGTTTGAAATGTCTAAAAATGAAATAATCCCTTTATAGATTGAGTGATTCATAACTAAAGTTGGTGGAAACTTTTGCCATGAAGGTTGAACTACATCTCATTTTAATTGGTAATATCTTTAATGTTGAATTAGATCTTATTTTAATGGGTAATATCTTGGTTGATCACAAATTTGATTGTTATTATCAGTATAACTTGAAAGAAAAATAAATGACAGTTGAAATGGGGTCTAATGCTCTTGGTTTTCTAAGTGAGAATAACGTAGATCACGTTTCATTATTCATCTCGTTCATCTTCATCAATCACATTATGTAATACGATGTAGGCTTTCACTATTTCTCTAAGAGCCTTAACACTCCATAAATGTGCCTATTGTTTGATAATTCCAAAACGTGCTTGGAGAATCTTGAATACTTACTCTACGTCCTTTCTTGTTTATTCTTGATGTTTGGAAAAATTGGCAGATTTTGATCTTCAGGAAGAATAATTGATTTAAAAAATGTTCACCATTTTGGATACATTCCATGTGTAAGATAATATTCTAAGTTAAAGATGTTTCGACCTATTGTAAATTCCACTGATGGGGCTCCGCCTTCTAAAGACATCATTGAAAATGGGTGAACGATCCAACATATTTTTATCTTATTTGTTCCTAATACACCAAAACAAAATATGTGATATCCATACATTTGGAGAGGCAACAACTTCGAGTATGATCGTTAGATACCAGTGATCTCCTCGATAAAACTTATTTTCCGTGATGCTAGAAATTTTTTTCCAATCGCAATGCACGCAATCAATGCTTCCTAACATTCCAAAAAGTTCATGTTGCTCCCTTACCATAAGAAGACTTTAAATATCATTCCTATTTGGCCTTCTCAAATAATTTGAACCAAACACGACAATAACTTCTTAGAGAAATTCTCATAGACAATTCCTCACAGTAGTCACTCCAATACGAACATACTCATCTATAGCATCATATGTCATTCCATAAGTTAATAATCGCATAGCTGCCTAACATTTTTGTAAAGGAGATAACCCAAACTTACCAATTATATCAAACCTCCGTGTGAAGTAAATACCAGTTGGTTTTATGAAATTTCATAATGCAGTAATATAATTGGAAAAATAAAACTAATATAAATCTTATATCATGCATATATATATATATATATATTTCTTTAAATGTTTCATGCTATCCTAAATACTACTAGTAGATATAATATAATTTTTTTTATTATAATATAAATTTATAAATAATAACATGATTAATAATAACAAAATAAATATTAAACGTATTCATGTTAGGATAATATACAAGTGAATAATTTGATAAAACATACTATTATTGTATTTAGTATTATTATAATTTTTTTAGTATATAACTTTTACATTTATGTATTTGTATAATGAATAAAAATATGAAAAATGGATTAAAATATAAATTTAATAAGCTGATAGGAAAGTTTGTAATTATAAAAGTATGAAAATAACAAACAAAAAGAAAATACAAATAAAGTAGATTAAAATGTAACACCCTATATAAATATAATTAGGGATTTAAAAAAAAATTCTCTCTCCTCATTTTTCATTGGAATTGAATATTGGGAGAGAGAAAATAAGTTTGGAGGTATGCTTTACGACTTTTTGTCTTCAAAATAAAAATAAGGGATAATGTAATTGTAGGTACCTAAAGTTGTTCAAAATTTTCACTTAGGTACTTCAACTTTGTGGGGTTTCATATAGATACTCCAACTTGTAAATTACAGATTATTTAGATCTCTCGGTTGACATGGCGCAATCTGTGAGCAGTACCTATATGAAACATCGTAAAGTTGGAGTATCTATATAAAATCTAATTTTCAAGTTGAAGTACCTATATTAAAACTCGCAAAGTTGGAGTACCTATATAAGATTCTAATTTACAAGTTGGAGTACCTATATGAAACCTCGCAAAGTTGAAATACCTAAGTGAAAATTTGTCACAACGATAGGTACCCACAATTACATTATCCCTAAAAATAAAGGTAAGGGTTGGAGATAAACTATGTTTGGATTTGCTTGCGACTATCAAATAATTATTTATTGTATGGTGAAATCTCAAACATACGTTTCTTTCATCCCAAATTTACATTCAAATATTATTCTTCTACTAACATATAAATTTAGGATGGAGAAAAGACATATTTGAAATTTCATTATTTCATAAGTGATTATTTTACCACCATACACAACTCCAAACACATATTTCCTCTATTTCACAATATAAGTCGTTTTAAACTTCTACACTAGGGCTTGTGAATGGTTCGAACTTGACTCGTATAAAGCTCGACTCTAATTCGGAATCAAACAAGCTTCTGGCAAGTCGAGCCCGAGCTTAAATGAGCCGAATCATGAGTCTCAAAACTAAAAGCTTGCGAGCTTGACGAGCCTAAACGAGCTTATACGAGCCTACTATATTATATATTTATATATTTTTAAATAAAAGTATATTAAAATAATATATTAAATTAATAATTTATTTAATATATTTTAACGAATCGAGCTCGAGACGAACTCTCGAGCCGAGTGCGAGCTCGTATATAAGCTCGCGAACTCGAGCCCGAACTTGGATTTCAAAAGTTTGGCGAGCCTCGAGCCAACTCCGAGCTATTGCTAAACGAGCAAAGCCCGAGCCTATAGGAATTCAGATTCGGCTCGACTTGAATACACCCTTATTCTACACTCTTTTTAAGAAAGGATGTAAAATGATTTTATTAACCTTTTATTATTATTAAAAATAAAAAATTGATCTGATATATTAATTTTAATAATATTTTGTTTTACAAAAGAGTATCTCCCGTGGTATGTTTATTTACAATTTCTCCATGGCCTATCAGCAATGTGGATAATAATTTAAAAAATAGAATTTCAATGGTATTGTCTATTTTAAATTTCTAGCTGATATGACAAATTTTAAAATAGATATCGTCTATCAGAGCATCTCCAATGGTTTGGTGGATTAAGACATACGTGGCATGATAAATAGATTGTGGATAATGTGGGTTAAAAATAGTATTTTTGGAGAAAAAAATTAAAAACAAACAACCCACGGTAGTTATTGTTTATTCGGATTTTTCTAATTTATAATCCAATAGAATTAAACTCCTTTTTCCTTTTTAATTTATAATTCTTTTAAATTTAGATAGAAATAAGGTAATTACAATTTAAAAATATTAAAAATAGTGATTCACACCGTCAACTAGGATGTGGAACATAGAAGCTCTACTCATACCCTCTATTATTTCTTTTGTCACGTCACCAGGACATTGTGAATTCACATTTTCAAAGGATTTTTTAAATAAAAAATCCAGAATGTACACGTGGATGTGCAAATCAATAGATTCACATCTCACTGGAGATGCTCTCAGATCTTCATTTTAGACGGTCAAATAGATATGCTGACTCAACTTTTTATATTATTTAATTAGATTTTTAATGTGTTTCAAATTTTTTTTGTTATAATAAAATAGTTTAATTTTAATTAAATTTCTATTAAAATTAAAAAGAAAGGGTGATAGATGGTGACCACTGTATGACTGTTTTTAAACTATATTGTTGATCAATAAAAATTTTACCACATCATCATTCACGACTTCTATTTTACACGACCACGTCTACTCCCACTTTCTATGTATGCTCTTATCTGTCATCATATCCCACGCAACTTTTACCATTTTAAAAATAAAATAATAAATGATAAAACAGAAAAAAATTAAAATATATATTTTGAAAAGTAAGAAAAAGTTATATTTTTATTTTGCAAACAGAAAATAAATCTAAATCTAAAATATTTTGTATTACGAAAGAATATATTCTAGACTCATTATTCCAACCACATACAGTTCTAATGTTTAATTGCCGATTTATACATTTTAATTTTATAGGTGCGTCTGATCTGTAAACTCTCTGAACAGATAGAACTGATACGAAATATGGATAGGCATTATTACGTCTGTTTCAATCAAGGTACAGGCCATTGTTCTCATGCGTACAATTATACTATACACATACTCTCCAGCACAATCAGCAAATTGTTTTCATGAGTACAATTACACTATACACATACTCTCCAGCAAGCACAATCAACAAATAACGAAAGTCACTTTGCATCACACAGACCTGTGTTTTCATCACAGAAACCATCCCTATCAAGCAGTTTCTGAGGTGGAGCACTTAACAGAGGAGATGATGGAGAACCATATGCATTTCGTCGACTATTTCCACAGCCTAAGCTCTTTCGTGTACTCACTCCAGTAATAGGATTCGTTCCACTGGCATATTTGCAGAGCGCCTACATTTTTTCAATTCGAAGGCAAGATCAGATGAGTTTGGTACTACTAATCTGCGAGCAATTGAAACGGACGAGTCATATTCTGATGTTTTTATATAGTACCTGCTTCTGAGGAAGGTCGATAACAGCATCACTGAAATCAGCACCTTCAATTAGCGCACCCCCGAGATCACTGCGGGTCAACACTGATCTAACCAGCACAGCATTTGTGAGATTTGCTTCGTTAAGTACCTGCAAACATATTCATGTGTATAAATAAATCAGCCTCACAATCATATATATATATATAATATCATTGATATTGGCTAATAGTATAGACGAAAGGAGTTGCTAAAACGGTTAACAGCATCCCCTCACCATGCGATCCATCAATGTGTCACTCAAATCTGCACCTGCTCCATGAGAATGGAAGGAAGGATAAAAGTTAAGTTACCAAGAAAATAATGGAAAATGTATCACTGAAAAAAATAATAATAATAATTAATATTGTCAAAATAAATTTATGTGCAGATATAAAATTAAAAATTAATACCTAGACATTTTTATTTGAACCATTTAAATTCATTTAAATCCATAATTTTTGACTAAATAAATTATCAATATTTAATAAAAAAATATATAAACAAAATAGTATATAATATCTATCTTAAATTAATTAATTTATTGTTCGAATAAAAATAAATAAAAAAAATAACATTTTCATATATCATTTTTTCGACAATATAATATAAAAGTATTGAAAATCAAAAGTAATTACATTTTCTATCCACCACCTCTGTTGATAACATGCCGAATTAAAGTGAGTTTTATAAAGCTAACCGTTAGATTTGGTAGATTTTAGAATAAAATCTGTATTTTATATTATAAGAAGTTTATCAAATAGAGCGAAAATAGACATTAGTAGCACTTTTAGTCCAACCTAAGGTTCATCAACCCTAACCATTAAACATTATTTAGTAAACAACCATGACAAAATGATTGATGTCCTTTAATTCCTATACCTTTACTATATATACTAAGATATCTTCCTTTCCAATTAACTAACCACCATTTCCGTATAACCTGACCCAGAGAACATGCTGTCTATTTACTAGCAAACCTGCACACACAATCCATAACTCATATCTATTTGATCATGATTAACCATATTCCCATAGTAGTCAATGATCTAACATAAACCTAACTAAATGTTTGTTTTTCTCCTCCTAACATTTAATAAAAAAATAATTTTATAAAAATATTTATGAATAGAATATTTTAAATTAAGTAATAATAAGTGTTAATTTAAAAAAGGCAAACGAACACGAAATTTATCTATTTGTTTTTATTATATTATAATACCATAAATTTAAATATTTATCCAAATAACACGTGTATTTCTTATTTATTTCGCGTATAAAATATTTGTTAACACGCATATTTTTTTTACACTATATATTATATAACTATATTTTCAATTTTTCAATTATTTTGTATTGTTTGAACAGAATTTTAGGAATGTTAGCAACCGCATTGATAAAAAATCTCAAACTCAATCAGAAAAGTACTTCAATAAAATACGATTTAAGTAAAAGAAAATTTGAGAATATAAAATAGAATTATTTGTTAATTTATATATGGATATGTTCATGTCCATTTATAAACCCGTCTACGGTGTAAATATAATAATCAATTTTAAAATGCATATATTTTATTTAATATATTTTATTTAAATATATTTTTTTAAAGAACACCCAAAATATAAAAGGAAAATTATATATTAATGCAGTGTTTAAAAACAAATTAGGAGAAAACATGCTGAACATATCGTTTTTCTACACTAAACTGGATCCATTGCATTTTAAATTTTTTATTAAAAATTATATTTTTAAATCAAAATTAAATTTTTTACAAAATTACATTTTTTATAAAGTTTTTTTTTTAAAAAAAAAAAAGACCAAAATGATTATAACCCTGCTTTCCAGTTTTGATTTATTTTCCGGGCAAATCAGATCGGAAAGCAAAACTACACCGGGAAACAGTAAAGTATAACTGCTTTCCGGACCGAAAAGCATGACACCGGTAAACAGTTATATTTGTCTGCTTTCCAGACCACCAGGAAGCTCTTTTTTGCAGTTTTTTAAAAAAAAAAAATCAAAAATTCTAAAAAAATTTAGAGATAGCCTAAAACTAAAAACAAAAGTTTCTAACATCTAATTTTAACTATTTTCACCACTAAAAAACTAATACTGATTTTAATTAAAAAATATATAAATTTGTTTTCTTAGTCGTTTAGTCGTTTTAACATTTATGGGATAGTACCAATTCTAGTTTGATAAGGAAAGATGTTTCCATAACTTTCTGAAAAAAATAAAAACCTAACAAAAATATATATTAAACTACCTTCTTTTTTTAATTGTATAAACGCAAGGAGATACAAGTATAACCCTAACATAGAAAACTCTACAGGAAGAACAAACCAAAGTTTAGCTGCTCCTTAAATAATCTTCTACTTTCTCAAGGTATTAATTTTCAACACTAGCTATCATTTTTCTATGCTGTATCATTAACTTCTGACATGTTGAGCGGATCTATCTGTTCTGTCTGATATATTATCAGTGAGATTGATACTTTTAAATAGATTTTTTTTTTAATGATTAATTTAGGATATTTATATATGCTTTCTTGCTTTCTGATCGCGTTAATTCTTGCATTCTGATAGAATTAGAGACTGAATAAGCAGGGTGCCTATATAAGTTGGTACTGGCATTGTGCAGTTTCACAGCTTTAAGAATGGATTTAGACACTATTTGCGGTTCCTCTAATACGAGTTTCAAAAGACAGCAACCAAATAATGTGCAAGATGTTCTGATCAAGTGGAAGAAGCGCAAGATATCTGCCGTCCGTGATTTCCCAGTTGGATGTGGGGGTCGGTACAAAAGGACCACACTCCACCGACTAAAGGAGCCTGTTAAGGCAGAGACTACAACCAACGGGCTAAAGGATCCTGTTGAGGCGGAGGTTATGGAGAACGGGCTAAGTGATCATCTTAATGCAGAAGTTAAGGCCAATGGAGCGGAAGTTACTGACAATGGTCTAAAAGATCATCTTAAGGCGAAGGTCATGGCCAACGAGCCAAAACATCATCTTAAGCCAGAGGTGATGGCCAACAGGCCAAAACAGCATCTTAAGGTGGAAGTTACAGCCAACGGATCAAACCATCGTCTTAAGGGAGAGGTCACAGCCAACAGACAAAACGATAGTCTTAAGGTAGAGGTCACGGCCAATGGACTAAATGATCAGCTTAAGGCCAACGGACAAAACGATCCTGTTAAGGCAGAGATTACGGCAACCCAACTACTTGATTCTGTTAAGGCAGAGATTACAGCCCACAGACTGACCTATCCTGTTGAGCCAGAGGTGCAAGGGCTTACTGAGGCCTTAATGGCAGAATCAATACAAAAGGAGGGAGACTACCTGCCAAAGGCTTTGGATGATAACAGATTGTGGAGCTTGTCTAAAGTGGTGAGTAGTGAAGTTAAGGCATTGACTGAAAAAGCCATGGCAAGAAGTTCGGTAAGAATTTATCCACCACGCAGGAGAATTTCGGCTATTAGAACCTATCCTAAGGGTTATCCTAAGGGTTTCATTTTGGGAGGGAAGGCTACAGAAGGCTGTAAGGATATTGAACAGGATTCTTTAGCTTGTAAAGTCAACATAATTGAACACAATGCATCCTGCTCAGTGAATGGTTCACAAGAAAAGAAAGCAGTAAAACAGATTCTACCTAGACTTTATCCACCTCGTAGAAAATTTTCAGCTATCAGAACCTTTCCAGAGGGTTGTGGAGGCAACATTCCTAAATCTAGTAATGGATTTGCGAAGGAGGCCATCACAATTAAAACCTAATAGCTTCATCACACTATGAAGTTGAATAAACTGATCACAGAGACAAGTTCCTACTGGTTAGTTATCAACATGTACAGTATTACTAGATGAAACGGCCACCTAACTGTCCAGGGAGGCATGTGAAGCCAATATAGACATTATTGAAGCCTACATTGGTTGCACTACCAGGTTTTGAGGTTATGGGTGTCTGGTTAACTGGCGCAATGAAATTTCCGGGAAGCAATGGACAGGAAACTGAATACATAACCAGAAAAGTAAGTACTGTGCAACACACGTGTGGTGAAATTTGATTTGGAATGGCTTTCTATACATGTATGAATAGAGAGAGGGAAGGGAAAATGGAGCTCCAAGCTAATGTTGCCTGCCACGGATAAATTCATGGGGGCATAGTTTTACATCCGTAGAAGAAGCAGTGGAGTTTGAACAAATATACCAGCATAAATTATGTTGGTCTGGCTTACCAATTACAGCAACTACAGCAAGATCATATTGAGATGAGATCTACAGGGGCACTAAACTTTCCTAAGAGGCAAAGGTACCGAAAGCTGGAGATACTATCCTAAGTTCATCATATTAGATCATAAGCAATGCCAAATAGATTTGATAGATAGCAAATGAGTATGGGCTATACCAATGCCAGTTTAAAAAAGTTTACCTGTAAAATTGGCTTTGTATGCTACAGCTTTCTCAAGATACGCACCATTGAATGTTGAACCACTGAAATCAGATTCTCTCATATCAGCAGCTGTGAAATTTGCTCTCCTATATCACCATTTAGATTCATCAAATGCACATTATTACACTTACGGCTATAAATTGCAAGAAAACAGAGAAACTAAAACAAAAATAAAATCACCTGAAATTTTCATTGACGTGGACAGCTTTCCTGCAAGTAAAACAAGAGAGGATTAAATACAGTTAAAAAATCAAAATTAGGCTCAAAGAAACTTGAAAAAAAACAAGAAACTGAAACTGACTTGAGATCTGCAGAACCAAATTGAGCAGCTGATCCTATCCCAAATTCTCCACGTATGTCGGCCTCAAACTTATTGAGATCAGCCAAAGCATACATGTTGGAGCTACAAGCAACAATCGCAGCGGCCAATGCAGTCGAAACAACAGCGCGCCAGTCTTTTGATTTCGTCTCGCTGATTGCATACTGATGTTTGGAACAATCTTCCTTTTCAATCTAAATCCAATCAGCAAGAGCTTCCAAATTTCAAACAATGTATTAAAATAACAAAATACGCTACTCACTCACCCGTCCGTTGGTTGTACTTTGATGAAGCAACTGGAGACGAAATTCTTATGTTTTTTATGGATAGTGGGGAGATGCAAGTGAACGCCATTTCTCCTGCTAACTTAGCTCAGCGAGCTTATTATCCTTCTGCTAACTGACTGGTTGCAGCGAGTCCACATGTTTTTACGTCTTCATAAAATCTTCCGATCTAACTGGGCTACAATTCCGGCCCATAATCAGTGGCCTCTTAAAATGGGCCTAACGACATTCATTTGGGCTGTTTTAATCTGGACGGCCCATCATAGTTAAAAAGAAAAAATACTTCCGAATATATACTCTTTTATGTTTATTTTTGACCATAGGTTTTAGAAGAAAAACGAGGTTGAAAACATCATATCTTTAGGGGACATACTTATATACATTGTGTGGTTGAGAAACCAAGACTAAAACCTCTTGATTTTTTATGTTCCAACATATTTTATATGTGGGGTTACAAAAGTGTATTGAAGGACCATGTAGTAGATGCATAGATCAACAGATATATGTGTCTGTCTGTCTGTCTTGTATAGTATGAAGGGATTGTTCATGTATAGTGGAGACCAAGCAGGAGTTATTAAAAATACGATCAAGACTTAACCCAGACCACATTCAATAACAACTTTATTGGCTTCTACCCAACCCCACTACGCACACGCAGAGAGAGAGAGAGAGAAATTGGCCATATCCCCACAAATAGCTCCCAGCAGGCTTTTTACAGTGATTTAGCTTTTCCTAATTCGTACATGCATGTGCATGCATGCAATGCACATGCATGTGAATGAAGGCATGCATCAGCATCAGTAGTAACACAATAGATGACAAATTTGGGATTTGACTCGTTTGTTTGTTTTATCAAGAATCAATTTGTGTGTCCATTTCTGATTAATTTGTTGTCCTTTTTAATTGATGATCGACTTTCTAGCTCCTAGGTCCATCCTAAAAGTGTAAAAAACACCTCTATATCCATTAATTTCTCAGTCCTACTTCTAGATCTATACTACACTATCTCTTCCTTCCTTCTCATCGTCTACATTATGCTCTTAAAAAATATTAATAATTTAATAAACCATTAACTAGAAACTAAATTGAATTCTGATGACTCGAGCCTTGCGCTTGAAGGAGAGCGCCAATGGAGACAGGTCGTTGCGTCAGAGAATTCTGTCTAAAGATTTCAAGCAGGTGATCTGATTCTGATCAGCTACACATCACAGCCTATGATACAGCTAATTAGAAACATCTTTTCACTTCATATATACACTCTCTGATCTTCTTCATTTGTTCCTAGAACTAAATGGAAATATATTATCATCACCTACCTCCTACTAATTTGTAAGTTTCAACTTCGATTTGATGGTTTTTGTTTTTATGTTTTTGTTTTCTTGGGACAGATCACATTCCTTTTATCATCATGTAAGATATATATGGACTGTGTTGGATCTCCTTTAACTCCTGGGATCAAAACATTTTTTTTCTTTTTTTGGTGTTATTATTATTAGTTATTTGTTAAAGTCAGTGTTTAAAGTTACTCTCTGTAGAATACATGGGAATAAATTCGATTGACTAATCTCAACTTTGAAATGAATACAAGTTAAACACGAAAAGCAAGTTTCCTTATGATTGATGTCAAAAGAAACGCATGAAATGGCAAGTAGGTGTTTCATACACGTCCATCTGAATACATTTTCACCAAAAACAAATGTAGCTTCATAGGAATATCCCGTGTAAATGTGAATGGTTTTCGTGTAAAAATGTACATGGAACAATTATCAAAAAAGAGGTGTTTGGGACAAGCATTCTTTGTTACATATTTGGAAATTTTCAAACCAAAGTGAATTTTGTGTTATATTTATACATCAGATAATTTCTATTTATTTATTTTTAAATTAAATTTTTGAAAATTTCACCCACCATAATATTTTAACGTTTATGAAGAATAAAATTTGGTGAATTTGAAATTTTTAAAAAATTCTTTTGGAATGTAATATTTGTTAGATTTATTAACTTAATTAAAATGTTCGGTTAAAATTAATTTTTTTCTTTTTTTTAATTTAGTTTAATGATTCAAACTATCACATAGTTCCTAATTTAATTTTAAGTCCATTTATTTTCGCAATAGTTATGGATGAGTTAACTCTGGATATACAAGATGATGTGTCATGGTTTATGCTGTTTGTACATGAAACTTGAGCGGGAGCTAATATCAAGTTGGAGGTGTGGAGGAAAAGACTACAAGAAAAGGATTTTAAAATCAGCCGAAGTAAAAGGAAGTATATGAAATGCAGTTTTAGTAATAATAGGGATGGAGATCAGGGTTGTGTGACTTTGGAGGATCAATAATATGAAGTTGAGAATTGTTTTAGGTATTTGGGCTCTATTATTCAAAAAGATGGAGAACTGGATGGAGACGTGAAACATCTCATCAAAGTTGGATGATTGAAGTGGAAGACTGCAAGTGGAGTTTTGTATTGGCAGAACATACCTAGAAAACTAAAGGGTAAATTCTGTGGGAAAGTTGTTCGACCGGCGTTTTAATATGGTACGAATTGTTGGGCTCAAAAGTCACGTTCTAAAAATAGGAGTGGCAAAAACAATAATATTAAGATGGATGTGTGGACACACTTGGATGGATAGAATAAGGAATAAGGTGATACGAAAGAAAGTGGAGGTTTCACCTATTAAGGAAAAAATGAGAGAGAATCGAATGCTGTGTTTTGGGCACATACAGAGGAGACTTATTGATGAACCCATCAGAAAAATTGAGAGATTGGAAATGAAACTGTTGTGCAGAAGCGAGAAAGCTCGAAAAAGACGTGGATAAAGGTGATTAATAGTGATATGGGGTCCTAGGTGTGTACAGAGGAATAGTTTCGAACAGAAAAGAATGGCGATAAAGAATTCAAATGAATGACCGACCGTGGTTCTACATTTTGGTTCAGCTGACGCCAATTTACTTGGGATTAAAGCTTAACCAAATCCAATCAGATGGAAAAAATGACTTTTGAACTTACCGTAAAATTTTCAAAATACCTCTTGAAATTACATTTTTTTTAAGTTTCAGAGACACTCCCATCAAGATTAACCTCATCCAAGTCAAACATGGGCGTACCAAAAAAACCTCTTTGATCAAAATGTGCAATCAAAATTTATCGACATGTTTGAAAAAATACCGACGTTGCAAGTTCTTCACTCTATTATTCATGTGACTGAATGAAAAATATATTATATTATTGACGGCTAATCATGCTCTACAGATTAAAAGAATCCATCCACTTTTCAAAGTCCACTAGTACTAGTATTAGAATAATGAAGGTGTACCACAAAACCATTACCATTATTACTTTCAAAAGGGGAACAACCCATACAATTTAAAAAATAATCCTAACTTGTAAAGAGTTATTACATTCCATGAATATATGATCAATAGTTTACAATTCTTAAAAACGAAAAAGGCATGCATTTGCCAACGACCACAATGATGAAGAAAGGCTTGCTTAGAAAAACGGGTTATAGAACAAAGGAAATATACTTCTAGTGAGCTATGTATTTTTTCATAGGTACTTGCCCATTTTTCCTACAATATATGGTTGGGTAAGAAATCATAATATTGGTGCCAAAGGGACAACACTAGTAATAAACACATGGCATGATTAACTTGACAAGGTTTAACTATAGTTATTGGTTATGCCCTAATAACTTGATGATAAAGTTCATGAATGAAATAAAATAAAATCCAATCTCTCGTTAAACCCAATCAGAAATTGTTGAGTCACTTTTTTTGAAATGTAAGTACTATAAATCTTTTCGAAAACTCTAACACTTAGCTAGATGATGATCCAAAAATTAATGATAGTGTGAGTCCTTACTATTCAAACAACTTGGACGATGGCGAACTCATAAAGGTTTATACCTTTATTATTATGTAAAAAATAAAAGTTGAATTTGCATAAAAAGTACAATTTCATTTAATTGAAAAGTATTATTATTTTTTTTAACAAAAATTAAAAAGCATAACCATTAAAATGTCTGAATAAGAAAAACGTGATTAAAATTCGAAAAAAAGTAAATAGATGTGATTAAAATTCGAAGAAAGTAAATAGATAAATTAAACGAAATTAATATGAACCGTCTTCATTTTTTTTCTATTAAAAATAAATAATTGAATGATAATTAAGTAATTTTGTAGGGTTGAATGAAAGTTTTCATTTTTAAATGAATTTATTTGTATTAAGTAGTTTTACTATAATTAAAATGAAATAGAGAATTAAAATTCTAAGAAATTTATATGAAAAAAAAGCATATCTACATATGATCTACTATAATTCCTTGGTCCATGCTCATTGAACTTGAAAATACTATATATACTAGTAAATAATAGCAATTTAACAGGGGTAGAGGCATAAAAATGGACAACAACTTGAGTAGATGGAAAAATTGATGATATTGTTTAACTTTATGTAGGCCGTCAAAGCTATTGTCTCCTTGTCCGAAAAATTGAGCTCCATTCCATAGTGATAGTGGGAAGTCATTCAAGTGTGTGTGGTAGTGGTAGATTTGCATGGTCATATCCCTTTCAACATGTAAATGCCTTTAAGAAAATGAAATGAAATGAAATGAATAGGGTCTGAGAAAGCCCAACGAACTTTACAACTTATGTTTCTCTTTTCTCTCATAACTGTCTCCTTTCACATTTAATACTCAAAAGCATCCGAGTCACCCAGACCCCCATTCCATTGAAATATACAACATTTACTTTATGGGGAACAGGAAACTCATAGGCTTAAATGTCGATGGTTGCGAAACTAAATTAAATTAATAAATAAAGATTCTAACCAAATAAGCTAACATAAGCCAAAAAGAAATAGAAATATAGGAAAGGACAAAGGTGGTAACAGTAGAGAGTAATGGGTGTCTACTACTGACTTAAATACGTTTCTGTCTCTACGTAAGACGAGGGAGAATGACTAGTCATGTCAAACCCCTTCCTTCTTCACATATTAATATATATATATATATATTTTTTAAATGTAGATAGTACTAGTATGTTAGATTTGGAGAAATCATACGGTCATGATTATGCGATGATTTACAAAAAAAACAAAAAAGAAAAAAAAAAAAAGAAAGTCACGGGAGGGAGGCTAGGTAAGTATGATTATGTCTTATTGTGTGAATGGATTCAGATAGATACATATATAGGTATTGTCCGGTTATACAAGGTGTGTTTATTAGGGTTATTGGGATCGGAAATTGAGGAAGAGAAAAATGAGAGAGAGAACACAAGTTGTACTGTACTACACAAATAGAGAGAGAGGAGAGGGTGTTATGTATGTATATATATATACAATTAAGTACTGAAAAGAACAGATGATAGTAAGTGAAAGCAATATGACTCCATGCAAACGTCGTTATCGAGGTGCTCTCCCCCACATCTGCCGCCCCTAGGGAATGCCACCTACCACACCACATACTATCTATCTATCATCTTCTTCTTCCCCAACCCCATGTGCTTCCTGCCCTGCCCTGCCCTTTCTTTAACGGACCTCTTGCATTTAACGCGTTTGTGACTCCGTTTCTACGGACCGTAGAATATTACTATTGCCATGGTAAATAATCAAAATTTTTGCCTTAGTAACGGATTCTTGCAAAATTGTCCGCTAAATTTGATCACTGTGAGAATCAATACAGTAGCATATGTCATCAGAATCATGATGCGTGCTGTACTTTAGCAGTTGTCTGGGATAATTTATTTCACATTCGAATTTACATGATGTTTTTTTTAACATATTTTATATAATTATAAAAATTATAATATTTTTTTACATGTCCAATTTTCGAGTTTCCACCGACCTTTAAATTTGAATTCATATTTATCCATGAACTATAAAATAAATTTGAGTTGTAAAAATGGATTGAGATTGGTTTGACAATTAACTTTTAAGTAGTTTATAAATTTATTAAATTGTTATTTTATTTAAATAAATTTATTTGGTCGAAATATAAATATGTATGAATTTTAATTTTGTGACTAGTTGGAATACAGTTAACAATTATAGAGATAGAAACTACAAGATTAAGGGTTAAATGACAGCAAGCCTCCTATAATTGATAAAATTTTCATCCGACTTCATGTACTAACATTGATCTCATTTAACTTGTTGTATTTTTTTTTTTTAATCTCAAATCGGCTCGTATTACATAATTTGTGTCTGTATCTATTTTGGAATACATGACAATTTCACGCGTAATACACGCACCTTACATATATGTTAAGGACGCTTCAGTCATATCACCCGAGACAAATTGTGTAGTACGGGTTATTATAAGATAAAATATAAATACACAGGATTAAGTGGGACAAGTATTAGTATAGAGGTCAGGTGAAAATTTTTGTCAAGTATAAGGGCCATTTGTTATTTAACCCTAAAATTAATATTGATTTAAATATATATTTTTTTTTATTCCATATCATCTAAAATCCGTAATTTATGCAAAATTAAAATAGACAACATCGTGAAGAGTTCATATTTTGATAAATAAAAAAAATTAAATTAAATAAATTGAGGATATTATCACTCTATCTTTTTAATAAAAAAAACTAATATTAAATATAAAATTATCGTATCAATCTATGTTAATTGTTTATTAACTTTTGCTTTTCATAATTATAAATTATTTTTTAAAAACATATTAAATTAGTATTATTATTCTCATTTATTAAAATAAAATCTATTTAGTAATTTATTTTATTTTTTATTTTTTTATTTTATTATCTTAAAAGGTCCGTGGACAAGACTTTCCATAAACCAGTTACGAACAGACTTGAACATTAATTTAAAAATCCATTTTGAAAGTGAATAGAATCATTTTTAAGAATAGTCCATAAGGACTGAACTGGATTAAGCAACAAATTGGATTAAGCAACAAGTGTCTATTTTAATAGTATATACTTACAGGATGAGACTAATAATATTATTAAACGGCATAACTATACTTGGCACACACTTTTTCAAATATTTACATTTTTAACCTCTAGTTTTGAAATGTCGTTATAGTATGTTTTTTGGTTTTGAAAAATTTTATAATCCACCATTTATGTAAAGAAAGATTTTTAAATACCGTTTTATTTTTTTCGTTTCTTCTTTCTACTCACTTTTATCACATATTTTTCGCTATCAGTCAATCTCCCACTCGTAGCTACCGACCGCAATATTTTATGAGATTCGAGTGTCCATCCATCATCCAAAATTTTTGTTGTGGTCTATCTAAGTAGTTGTTCTCGATATTTTGCTGCATTTTGTTTGTCCACTTGTTTTTATCTGGCGATCTCGTTGACGTTCAAAAAGGTGGTAAAAATTATAAGTGATTTGAGATTTAGAGTTAAGCTAGATGAGAATGGTGTTGATGTTAGATGTATAGTTCCTTTCGTGGTTTGACTATGTACTAAAGAAGTCAATTTTAATGATGCAAGAGTTCATAATGCAATCTACTAGCAAGTTAGCATGAGTAAAAAATGGATGTAGATGGATTCGACGATGGATCGGATTGTTTTAAAGGTTATAATTTCTATTGGGAAGTTACTATAAACATGTAGCAAAATCGAGGATACCTGTATCAGGTGGCATTAAAAGAATAGTATAATGATCGTTTTACATTTTCACTTAAAATAAGTATCCCAATTTAACTTAAAAACATAAACATTTTCAATATGAAAATGGACTATAGCAACATTTCAAAATTAGGGTGAAAAATACAGCTAAATTTAATTAATTCATTTTAATTAATTCATTGTTAAAATATTACGTACTTTAATGAATATCAAGCGTCTAATCACTTTCAAATAAAATAGCCAATTATTAAATATATTTTTTTAAAAAGTCATCAGCCAAATAAAAATTTAACCAATTAATAATTTTGAGACGTAGTTTAAAAGGAAGTGAATCTTACTAGTTGTGGTGCATCTAAAATTCAAGTAATAGTAATAATGGTTAATTATATTAATAAAAAATAATTTAATCAACTTTTAATTTTAATCCATTATTTTATTAATAAAGAAAAAGTTTGATATAATTTTAAAGATGCTTAACTTCATAATTTAGGGTTTCATAATGCAAAATTGTTGATTTTGAGTAAAATAATAAATAATATTATTCACTCAATTTATAACTTAAATAAAGGTGTTAATTTTTATTTATTATTTATTTATCCTACATTATTTCAGTTAATAATATGGTTTGTATAATATCAATCATATATCAACAAATTAATTTGATTGTCCCAAGGACTTCAAATAATGAAAAATAGGAAATTTTGAGAACTCATTTATAAATAAATATGATTAAATTCAAATATGGTGCAGCCAAAATTTATTTTTACTATGGAAGAACTCCGGTTGAGTTGTAAATGCAAATGAGCCAATTAAAAAAAAAAATGAAGAAGGAATGTCATAACGGTGGTGTTTAGTTCGTTGGTCTAACTATACCATTATATCAATGTATTTAAAACAGTTTAGTTTCCTCCAAATATGCAATTAGACTCCAATTTGACTCGTTGGAAGCTATCACTCGAGATTTTTACAACATTGAAGCTAGAAATGAATAGAGAAATAGGCCTTGTGTAGGAATGAAGAAACAATGAGAATCTGGGTTCCAATGAGAATACAATAGAAAGGAAAGTAACAGAAAAGAAAAAGTGAAGAAAAAAAGGGAGACAATAGCCACCATGTGTCCAAAAAGAAGAGGCGGTGAAACTGATTCTGATTTAGATGGATGATGATGATGGTTACATTTCGAGTGCCTCATACATACCATACCACACCACACCACATTCTCAAAAACCATTCAATATACCTTAATTCAGCCAAATAGCAAAGCATAAACTTCCAATCAAATAAATAAATAAATTATATATAGTTTATAACGAGGCATGTTGATGGAGGTCATCTATGTATGTACATACATGAGATGATGATGATGATGATGATGAATGCTGTATTAGCATTGATCGACAAGTCCAATAAAGATAGAGAGGGAAGGGAAGAGGTGCCTCCTCAGCCTCTGCCGTCTTCTATTTAGTAGATCATTCTTTTTCTCTCTCTCTCTCACACTCATTCACAACACCGCAACAAAAACACCTTTCTCTCTATCTTTCTTTCACAAATCAAAATCAAAGAAAAGCAGATCCAAGGTGGTGGTTAAGCTGTCAATCGTTTATCTATCTATCAATCAATCAATCAAATCGATCATCATCAATCAATTTCTTAAAAAAAAAAAAGAAAAAAAAGAAACATGTCCTCCTCTTCTGCCTTGTCTTTGGACCACCTCAACCCCTCCGAGCAACTCTGTTATGTCCATTGTAACATTTGCGACACTGTCCTCGCGGTATCATCCAAATTTCTCTAATCACTAATCTCTCTCTCTCTCTCTCGTCTCTCTATTACAAATGATTTTTTATTGTAGGTGAGTGTGCCTTGCACCAGCTTATTCAAGACCGTCACGGTTCGATGTGGTCACTGCACTAATCTTCTTCCGGTCAACATGCGTGCCTTGCTTCTCCCTTCTCCCAACCAATTTCACTTGGCTCACAATTTCTTCTCTCCTTCTCTCAATCTTCGGGTTTGTCTCCATTACACTAGATCAATCAATTTCTTTATATATTTGCTCATTCTATTGTTTCCACAGGAAGATCTCCCAAATCCACCTCCAAATTTCCTCATGAACCAAACCATTATCAATGATTTCTCAGTACCTAATAGAGTAGTTGATGAGCTTCCAAGGCCACCAGTTATCAACAGACGTGAGTTCTCTCTATTTTTTGGTTGGGTTTGGTCTTTGTTTATCCATCTTCTTAAAAGCTTTGATGGATTTGTTCAAATTTTCACTTTTATTTAACTTGAGTAATAAAGATAACCCCTCTTATGGAATCAATTTGCAAAAAGAACTAGAACAAATAGCTTTTTTTTCCCTTCTCATTGCCCTGAAAAATGTTCCATTCTCGTGTTAAAAATAAAGAGGCATTGGTAAATGAAAAGATACAAAACCTAATTGTGCCAGAAACTGAAGCCAGGTCTTTATTTAGCAATAACAGGTTCATATTTACTACTAAATAAATATAGAACCCTAAGGATAACTATCATACTAAAACCAAACTCAAATATGTCTCATTTAGCATTTTTTAATGATTTTTTCGATGGCTGAAATTTTCTTGTTCTTGTTTTTAATTTTTTCTCCGTAAGAATACGGTGAAATGTTTTGGTCCTTTTGTTATGTTGAAGATGTATGTGTGAATGTGTTTTGAATCTGAGACACAAAGCTCTGTTCTGTTCACTGTATGAGATTGAAAAAAAGAATAAGAGGGTATTTTTCTTCTCCCGAAAACGTGGTTGAAAAATATTCCACGAATATTGAGGTAAAAGTTAATGAGAGGGTTGAAGTGAAGTGACAGCAGGAAAACATTATGATTTTAATGTGTCTGAGTCATTGTCTGTCCATGTTCAGCTCCGGAGAAGAGACAGAGAGTCCCCTCTGCGTACAATCGATTCATCAAGTAAGTAATGATTTCTGCTTCTCTTCTCATCTCCCACTCCACACATTCCTCTCTATACATATGCTGTGCAAAAAATGAAAATGAAAATGAAAATTGAAGCAAAAAAGAAAATGAAATTGAAATGTGCAGGGACGAGATCCAACGCATTAAGGCTGGAAATCCTGATATAACCCACAGAGAAGCCTTCAGTGCAGCTGCGAAGAATGTAAGATCCAAGGCAAAGCCTTTAGGGTTTTCTTCATCTTCTTCTTTACCAAATTAGGGTTTTCTTTTCTTTAATAAAATTCATTAGGGTTTCATTTGAATTTGTATTTTCTTTTTTATAGAGGGGTCATTTGACTGAACCTTTTATTGTTTCCTTTTGTCAGTGGGCCCATTTCCCTCATATCCACTTTGGTCTTATGCCTGATCAGCCTGTGAAGAAGGCTAACGTGCGCCAGCAGGTAACATTTTCCCACCCACCCACACTATCCATCTAATCCTTATTCTTCATTTTTTAATTAATTAGCATTGAAGCAAAATGACAGCAAAAGTACAGAAAAAATAACCTACGAATAATAAATTGATATGAAGTTTGTTTGTTTGTGTAGGAGGGAGAGATGAAAGATGGTTTCTTTGCTTCGGCAGCTAATGTTGGTGTCTCACCTTACTAAGAATAATTAATGCTGTTTCTATGTGGTGGTGAGAGATTTTATAAGCTCAGGACAAAACCCTTCATGTCTACTCTGATTAACTAGTTTCTTTCTTAACCCCCATCTACTGTTCAAGCTCTTGTGTTGTTGATATTATCTCTGCTGTGACTTTAATTTCCTTTGAAAGACATGTTGTAATGCTGTTTCACTTCCTCTCTATGTTAGCTTCCATATCAACTCCTCAAAATCTTTGTGTTCTTTCTTGTTCCTGTTGACAATGCAAAGTCAAGTTGTGAATTGATTAGAATAGGATAAGAAAAAACCAAACATAAGGAGATGAAAAGGATGCGGTTGTCCTGTACACAGTAGTAGTCATGTCAAAGTATTATGAGAGGCATATTGATGCGCTAACTATACAACAACCGACCGCTGATTCAGTTCTTGCAGATTCATTTTTGTCATCTTTCCAAATCCTTTACGTGGCAGCCGCAGCTCTATCACATGCTCGTTTAACTTTAAGTGACAGACAAAGAACCCCTTAGTTTCTCCAGACTTTTCACAAAGTTTCATCTCCTTCAACGTGAAGAAGCCTACTCTTACAGAACTCTTAAATGTTAAAACATTGCTAGACTGAGTTACCGAAAAATATCTGCTGCAGAAATTAATTAATTAAAATTGGTCGGTTTTCATTTACGGCTTCTAATGTTTTTTCCAACCTAGAAATTAAAAGCCATTTTAAAAAAAAAAAAAAAAATTGTAGTTTTGATTCCAAATAATAAAATATTTTAATTATTTTATATGGTATAGAAAAATAATGAAAATATTAATATATATATATATATTTATATGGATAATTTTAAAATTTTTGAATTTTTAAAATAATGGTAATTTTAAGTATCTGATTTTTTAAAAAATAATAGTTAAACTTTTAAAATAATATTTTTATAATTTTACTATTTCATTCTTATCAAATTATAAAATTATAAAATAATATAATTTTACCTTTTTATTCTTCTCAAATTATAAAGTTATAAAGATGATATTGGGTGGTTTAAATTTATTTTAAAATTTATTGATTTGTTTAATATTATATAATTTTAATTAGTTGATATATATTATTAAATATTTTCAATTTAAAATTAATAAATAATAAACACTCAAAAATAAAATAAAATATAAACTAATATATATATATATTAATTGCTAATCCATTTATAATTGTTGTAAAATTTTTATTTTAATTTTTTAACCATTAACTTAATAATTTTTATTTCTAGCATACTGTTAATATATTAAATATATAGTTAAAATGAAAAAAAAAAAAATTTAATATTTATACTAGAGTAATCAATAGAAAAAAAACATCGAATATTAAAAATAAATATATATAAAAAATAAAATTATAATAAATAAAGTATATATTATCATAAAAATAAAATTAAAAAAAAACAATAATGTCCAGAAATTAAATAGAATGGATTTAAACTTATTTTTTTTAATAAAATAAATTTAAACTCATTTTTTTAGACGGTTGATAAAAAAGTTTCATAAATTTTTTAACATAAAAGATAGAATATTGAAATTTAAAAGAGAAGAGGTAAATAGGAGAAGAGAGTACACAACTAAGAAATTGTACTTGCAAAAAATTTGAGAACACTAATTTTAGGAGCCTACTTTATGTGTACTTTTATCAATATTAATTTTTTTTTTTAATTTATTCAATTAACTCTTATTAGTAAAAAAAATGCAATAAGAGTATACAAAAAGTGAATTTCCTATCATTATTCATTTTAGAAAGTATCACCCTCCAACATATTTGAGAAAATTGCATCATTGAATAAATAAAAATATTCTTTTTACTATTATTATTTTAGAACCCACATTTTCAAAAATAATTCGGAAATTTTTTGTTTTTAAAATTGATTTGAAAATATTCATTCTTTTAATAAAATTGGATTAAAAACTTTCCAACTATGAAAAATGAGTGGATTTTCAATTTTTATTTTTTTAAAGTAAATAAAAATTTATTTATTTTGTCAAAATTTCAAATTATTAGATTCAGCTATATTTATGCATTTTGCTATTATCATTTATCGCGATATTTTCTCTTAAAAATATTTAATGAAATTTAAGGGGATTGTTATTTCCCACGCCCTAATTATTAAAGATAATATTTTTTTTTTCCAAATATAACCTTATAATTTTTTATAATATATAATTAAATTTAATTTTATAAAATAAATTAATTTATTTTATAATTTTTTTATACCACTTATATCCTTGAAAATATCATTTTATTTATAAAGTTTTATAATTTGATTGAATTGATATTTTTTCAGGATTACATTCTAAACCTTAAACCCTAATAAAATAAAATATCATAATTCTACTAGAGATAAATATATGGTCCGATACATAGAACATCATATAAGTCATCATCTTTAATATTCTCCATAAACTTAACAAAATCTTAGTTTTCATTGAAATCATATTAATGAGGATGAGACTCATCATCATTTACTCCCACAACTGTACTCAAACAATATAAAACAATTACTAAACTAACTATGTATTACTCCTGTATTTTTTAACTACATAAACTACTTTTGATTTGTAATGTATTTACAGTAGTTTAGCAAAGATCAAATATGAATCAATTGAGGAGTTTTAATTTGTAATGTATTTACAGTAGTTCTTTTATGTTAACTAGACAATTTTATATAAAAAAATAATTTATATTAATTATTTAATTAAGGTAATTAAGTAATTTTAATATTATTTAAATAATTTATAATTTTATTATATTAAAATAGAAAAATAAATTGAAACAATATTTAAAGTAATTATTTAAATATGTCATGGATATTTTAGTAATGTTGATGTTGGCTTTAGTAATTTGATGGTAAGAAATATCAACCATGAAATTTAAATTAGGCAATGACAAATATAAGCCTATCAATGATTTATGCCACAATCCTTCCGAAATCAAAGTCATTCCAAAATTAATATGGATCAACTAAAGAAAAAAATGAAAAATCCTCAACTAACACTGTTGATCGATAAATTACAATTTTTCATGGTTGACTGTGGTATCTCTCTCCATCTCCATGTGAACACTATCTTTGTTTTTTAGAAAAGTATTATCGGGATTTTTAGATACTTTCTTGGCAATATTTTTATTTCCAAACATTTTTCAGTTTAATCGTCAAATTTCGAGTGTACACTCTATCAAGGACCTAAGTTTAGGAATTTAATGATAATCAAATTTCATAAATTTGACGATAAGTAAATCACACAAGTAATTTTGGATTTAATTTAACTTTAGCTACAAGAAATTTAAATTTTCCTCGAATAGCTCTCACACACGCGCATGATATATTTGAATTAGATCACTTTAATTAGGGTTCATTAATTCTCTAGAGTTTTGGTTATTAGCATTCATCTTAACCCAAGCACTTGATAGTTAGCCAAGAAGTGGAACAGATAACCTAGAGTTAACGTAGCTAACCTTTCTTCTAACCCAAGCAACTGATTATTAGCCGAGAAGTTAAAAAGATAATTAGAGAATATTCTCAATTTTATTAATTTGAATGCCAAAAACTACAAAAATAAATAATAATAATAATAATAATAATAATAATCCTTTTAATAGGATAGCTATGCTCTAATAAATAAGGAAAATCTAAACAAATATAAATAGAAAAATTAACAAAAATAAAAAAAAAATTAAAACAAAATCTAATAGGAATTGAAATACTATCTAACCCTAATTTGAAATAGAAATAATTAAACTCTAATAATTAGGTTCTCAACACATTTCAACTTAATGGCAGTGGCATTTAGAACCACTGAAAAATAAATTAGTGATTTATTGTTTGATATAGGTTGTTTGGAGTTCATTTTAAGTTGTTTTAGGGCATTAAATCGTGTCATTTTAAGGTTTTAAATAGTTAAACATGGTTTAGAAAGAAAACAAAAAGATAATGATGGGAAGTTGAAGAAAGAATGTACAATTATCGGTGTAAATAAAAAATCCAGTATGAAGTTCACACATTTATATCAATTATTGTGAATTCTGGACCGAGAGTTCCAAAGCTGTTATGTTTATGAAACCGATTAGTCCATTTTATGTAGGTACGGATATACGGATGTGGAAAAAATAAACCCATCAAGATGCTCCAATGGGAGATTTGTCGAATATTTACTTGAAGTTAAAGAGAGTTATAGATATGGATGTTCAAGTCATAGCCTTAGGCGGTCGAGGAATTACCCGATTGTCTCATTTCCAATTTTTTTTGGAGCATATAAGATAGAAGGAGAAGGTTTGTATTTATATCCTACGAGTGTTGTATAGTATATTCTTAAACACAAGATTGAAACTACCCAACAACGACTCAATGAGTTCATGTTTCACATAGGAACGAATCTTCATGTTTCACCCTAGCATGTTTGACCATATCGCACTACATTCCGTTGTTGATAATAGAGCATATAGGTAATGCTACTAAGTGTTTATACTGGATTATATGGGCATTGGTGATAAGTCATATATGCTTGACACTTGTATTTTATATATATAAAAGAAGACTATTGTTAATGCTAATAGATAAATTTTGACATGTCAATAGTAAGTGTTAGACGATTTTTTTCGTCCATTTCGCCGATTCTAATTTCTCCGAGGTTTAGAATTCAGTAGTTGTCTAAAGCACCAGTACCGTAGATGTTTGAGATATTGACAATTTACACTTATTCTTTGAGCATACTGCACTACATTTCTCAAATTGATATGTGACAAATTATATAACCATTGAGATTTGCATAAGACAATTAATTATATTTATTTTTACTTTTGCAATTGTAGGCTATTGTGCACTTGTCTTTGTTATAGTCAGATGACCATGAGAGAGTCTAGTATTACTGGGACAATCCCGATCGTCAATTGAACATACATGATGAGTATTTTAATAGGAAAAACCTAAAATGAGTACATATATTAAATTTCCCAA